>CM031239.1:728951537-729549415 GCA_018340775.1 Taxus wallichiana var. yunnanensis | reverse complement strand
GAAATATGGATAATGGTGTTGTTATGCAGGAAAAAGGGCGGGCGCGACAAAAAATTAGGTAGAAAATGAAGAAAAAGAACCATGTTGTAAAAAGATAGGTCTATAACCGATATCGGTTAGCGAACCGATGTCGGTAGCTGCTAGACCGATATCGGTCACATGACCGATACCGGTTATTTAGTTATGAGCTTTTCTAAAAATAGAAAAGCTAGGGTGGCAACTTAAGTTCTTATTTTTAGAGCCATGCAAGAGTTAAATACGCGAACGCGACGCTTTTTGACGACTGAGACAGGTATTTGCATGAGAGATTTGAGTGATTAGGAGTAAAGAGACAGGGAAAGTGATTGTGATCTGAGATTCAGAAGACAGAAAGGCAGGTTTGAAAAAGGTGGTAATAATGGCAGGACGAGGAGAAACATCCAGCAGGCAGGGACAAGAGGGAAGACAAGGGCCACCTCAAGCTACTGTAACCCAAGAGGTAACGTTTTGTTTGTGATTTGACTACTGCATGTTTTGTGAATAAGATGGGGGAGAGTATGTGGGTAGATATGAGAAAGAAAAGATGATAACAAGGGTTATAAATGGGGTGAGTGTTACATGGTAGGTAATCAAGGGTTTCAGGTATGTCTGTGTATACAGAGAGGAATAAACGAGCAATTTATTGTCGTAGGTGGTTGTTTTAGGCAAGGTGTATGAAAGTAACAGGGACCGATATCGGTTAGGGATAACCGGTATCGGTTTAACTCAACGGTTGCAGTATTGCTCGTAAATGATACCACGGTTCTTGTGAATTTCGAAACTTTGAAAAAAAACCTGTAGGGGATTGGAGGAATTGAATGGTTTTTTGTTATTTGGATGTATGCAGGTAGAGGCAGGGTTGAGGATGAATGATAGTGTACAGCCATTGTTGTCGCGAATCAAGCGGATGCTAACGTTTCTTTGAATGGACATTGATAAATCATTTGGGGGTTAAGTGGAATCCAGCTATTATTCATGAATCGCATGTAACCATGCTATGCCATATTTAAGCGTTGATTGAGAGATGGAATCCTGAGACAAATACCTTCTATCTACCAACAGGGAAATATGTAAAGAACATTGGAAGATGTGTTTCCAGTATTTTGAGACTCCCAATTACAGAAAACCAGTGATATCGAGGCATTACCTAGCGTGGCACGGGAGTGATAATGAGCAATATTTGGTCCATACGCACGAGACTTAACACAGCGAGGTTTGTCATTTACGTATGGGATAATGTATGCAGCACATCCTGAGGAGACAAGGTTAGCAGTAATATTAATGATAGCGGTAGGGTATTATGCATTACCGAGGGCAGAAGGGGGAAGATTTCCAAAGGCATTGATGTGTGTTATTTGGGAGATGATAGAAAGGAACGTGACGTTTGCATGGGCACCTGCATATTTGGCGGAGCTATATAGGGGTTTATGGGCTTGTAGGTGAAATCACAGAACGACACTGGATTGTTCATACTTATTACACTATTGGGCCTATGAGCACATTGTTTGTGTGCGACCAATAGGGCCGACCCATCCGTAATCGAGGAGAGGCCTTGAGAGTACGAGGTTGGGATTCAGATGATGGGTCCAAACAGAACAAGAGGCAAGATCCCAGGCTGTGACGGGTGACATTGAGTATTATAGGTAGGTATGGGAGAGGTGACGATTACGGATATCTGTTGGCAGCCTTACGAACTATATGGTAATAGAGAATATAGCTAAGGAGTTGAGGGGTGTAGAGCGATTGAGGTGGATCGCAGGGCACAGGCCAGGTGAGTATGAGAGGATTCCTCTAGATCGCGTGCGGCGACAATTTGGATTTGTGCAAGATATACCACAGGCTTATAGACCATATATGAGGATCGACACGAGGTAGTATTCTCACCTCCCCAACACCTCCGTAAGGTCTGAAGAAGCAAGCAGCAGCCGATCGCGAGGTAATGGATGCGAGGCACGATGAGGCCTATAGATTATGGTGGGTAGCAGAGCTGCAAGGTGTACGTGATCGTCCCGACATGCGGTGATTACGGAAAAGAGGGATCGCCTGCACAGCATTTGGTTCAAAGCAGCTCCAAACGCAGCTTGAGTGAATGAGACAAGAGGATTGTTAGTGGTCATGGAGTCACTAGTGGAGAGACTAGAGGCTAGAGTCCTCCCATGCGAGAGGGCGTATTCATATGTTACAGGTGGAGAGATTGGTAGATCGGTGGGCGTACAATAGCCGTGGTACCTTTGAGGACAGAGAGGCTGGCGAGAGGGGTCGACGATCACGATCATCGCCTAGTTCGGGATGAGGCGTGAGGGTCTAAATAAATGTTAGCAAGGTATAAGAATAAATAAAAGTACCCGAAACACCTGCATGTCAATGATAGAGAAGATGTATTTGTTTAACATCTAAATAAAATGAGATATGTATGTTGATTTGAGTTATAATAATAAGAATGTTTCGTTTTGACTTTCGGTGTTTTGAAAAAGGATAAAGAGGAATGTGATTAAATAGAAATACACGTAAATATTTATATTTACCACATATGATAGGTGATGGTAGGGGATGGTCGAGCTAACCTTTGGGAGACCCTATGTCTCCGAAGTGCTGCCTACTTATAGCCCATCGTGCACAAAGCAAGGAGGGGCCTCGCATCGATGTAGTTCTCTTAGGATCGGGAGAAGAGGTGAATTCGAGCAATTTGGTACGGTTTAGGCAATTGGTTGATTGGTAATAATATTGATATTAATATTGGTAAGGTAAGGTTGTTGGTGTCGGTAATGAATTGGTGATGTCAGTAAAAGGTATAAGGGAAGCGAAAGTTAGCCTACCCAAGTGGTAGGGAACCATGTCCCGATTAAGATCAACACACAATCCTGATGCGAGGCAAAGCGGAAAGAGTGCTCGTAGGTGAAAAGAGCTAAACAAACCACCAAACGTAGAACGAGCTTGAAGCCCTAGGTGCCTATGTGCATGGACGAGAAGTCCATAGGTGAAAAGAGTCAGATGATCACAATATATGGGGTGAACGTTACGTCCTCGAGTTGAAACAAATGGTGAGGTGAGGTGGATGATATACCTAAGGTACAGAGAATTTATTACAAAGTGAGTGTTCTGAATGAAAGAGAACCTACCCTAAATAGACAAGTCCATGACCCAAAAGTTCTTTTGAATGAGGCCTTTATTTTATCTTGAATATAGTGATCGATCAATGCGGAAGTCTACAAGGATATTGATTATGCTATTCTTTGAGGTCTTCACGGGCTGATCAATGCGAGAAGCTTCGATAAAGGGCGACTATGTATAGCTGTCCTTCGAGGGAGCAAAGTCTATTTATAATAGCAGTATATGATTTTAGTGCATAGTTGTCCTTTGGGGAGCAATACTATATAGAATAGCTTGGCAATAATTTGGCATATAGCTGTCCTTCGAGGGAACAGTCTATATATAATTTAGATAGCTAGATGTTCTTTTGGCGTGAAGCATCTAGTTTGGTAGGAAGTTTGACTCAAGAAAATCCCATAAGAATACGGCTTATTTTAATACTTTGAAGTCATGGACTAGACTAAAAAGGGGAAGGCATCGTTTAGGTGAGGTGAGAATCAAACTATGTGAGCTTGATTTTTATTATGAGGTGTAGGAAACGAAGTGCATGTGGTGGTATGTGAGCTCAAGGGACGAGCGGCAGGTAGATAAGAAGTGATATAACACTAAATTCAACAGTAGAATGGTCGAAGATGCAAGGCATTAAGGGGTTCAGGCTCAGGCTTACCATTAAGTGAAGCTAAATGATAAGTGCCTGATCCATAGGTGTGAGTGATTATGTAAGGCCCAATCCAATTGGGAGCAAATTTTCCACGTTTGCTCTTTTCTAGTTTGGTGACATGTTGATTCTCTTTGAGGACAAGATCACCAACCTTAAAGGTACACTCATGGAGTCGCTTATCATAAGCACGCTTGATGCGTTTTTGATAGATTTGAAGGTGATCAAGAGCTGTAAGACGACGTTCGTCAAGGAGCTCCAATTGGGCTAACCGCTCTTCGTGAAATCATCGTTGGTGAGAATATCCTGAAGAGATATTCTAAGGGAGGGTATTTGTATTTCGAGAGGCAAAACAGCCTCGGTACCATATACCAAAGAAAAAGGTGTGGCATTAGTAGAGGTATGGATGCTAGTACGATAAGCCCAAAGGGCAAAGGGGATGTGATCGTGCCAATTTCGTCCGGACTCATTGACAACTTTCATGAGGATTTTGGTTAGGGTTTTATTAGAGGATTCGGCTTGTCCATTTGCTTGTGGATAGTAGGGTGATGAGAAGCTGAGTTTGATACCAAAGTTGTCACAAAGGTCTTGCAACAACCTATTTTTGAAAGATTTTCCATTATCTGTAATCAGGCGATGAGGAACACCAAAACGACAGATAATGTGGTGGTTAATGAACTCTACAATTTTTTCTTTTTTAGTTGAAATGAGTGGAATAGCCTCCACCCATTTTGTGTAATATTCGATTCTTTGTGATAATCCATCGGTGACGTTGTGAAGAGGACGGGTGAATCTCACCAATAAGGTCTAAACCCCATTGTGAGAAGGGCCAAAGATCTCGAGCGACCTGGAGCGGGTGGCTAGGAGTATGTTGAAGGTTGGCATGTTGTTGACACATAACACAACGCTTAACATATTCATAGCGATGCGTTATTGAGAGTAGGCCAATAATAACCAAGGCGAAGGATTCGTTTGGCCACTTGCGAAGGCCACTAAAATGTCCACCACAAATACCGTCATGGACTTGTTGGATGGTATGGGTGATCTCCGCACCGGTGAGACATCGAAGGAGGATTCCATCAAAGCCACGTTTATAAAGGAGTCCCCCATAACTACATAACGAGAAACGCGCTTAAGAAAAGCACGTTTTCCAAAGACTACTAGTAAGGTCGGAAGGGAGAACGAGAGGTTGTAAGGTAGTCATGGAATTGGTGATACCAAGTATCCTGCGAGTTAGCGAACCATTTACGATTTATCGTGACAAACAACCGGGGCTGAATAAGATGGGGCAAAGAGTTGTTGGACCAAGACAAAAATGTCGAGTCGGGTTGATGAGGCTGGAATTTGCGAGGCTACGCAAGCCATAGTATCCATGCAAATTTGTTAGTAGAGCGTGGAATGGTTTGGATAGAATAGTGAGTAAATAAGGCTAGAAGCGAATCCACGTAGTGTTTGTATTTTCGAAGTTCCTCATTTTGCATTGGTAGATGCCCATAACTTGATTGACTACCAATTGAGAGTCACCAAAAATATTGATAGATTTGATACCTAATCGCAGCGCAACTCGGAGACTCAGAACAAGGGCCTCATATTCCGATGTATTATTAGTGCAAGGAAATTGAGTCGGAATGAAAGAGGCATAGGCTCGGCGGCGTCCCGAAGAGGAACGAGAACAATGCTAGCTCCTCCACCGCATTGGCATTTGGATCCATCGAAGAAGAGAGTCACGTGGATACGACTCCTCCTTGAGTGAAAGAGTGGCGATGAGTTCTGTCTGGGAATGTAAAATTGGTAAATTGTTCTCCAGTAAAGGGGCTTCCGCAAGTTGGTCTCATGATGGTTTGTCCTTTGATTGATTTCTGGTGGACGAACTCAAGGTCGAGGTTGGTGAGGAGCATGAGCCATCGGGCGATCCGTTGGTTTAGATGAGGTTTGGCATACATGTAATGGATGGGGTCCGTGTTGGTGATGACGAAATTTTTGTGATTCGAAGGTAGTGCGAGTTTGGTAGCCACGAATGATAGGGCTAGGCACAACTTTTCTACATGTGTATACCTAGTCTCATAGTCCACCAAAGTACGACTTATATAATAAATGGCTTGTTCTCGATTCTCGAGTCACGATGTACAAGCATGCCCCTACAAGCGTGGTCGATGGCGGAAAGGTAAAGGTAGAAAGGGCGGTCGTCTTGAGGTGGGATAAGCACGGTGGTCAGTAAGAGATAAGTTTTAAGAGCCTCAAAGGCTTGGTGGCACTCTTGGCTCCATTGAAAATCAATGTCCTTCTTAAGGAGGTGATGGAAAGGTTGACATCGATCCGAGAGTTGGGAGATGAAACGTCGGATAGATTGGAGCTTACCTTGTAAACTACGCAATTGTTTGAGATTGGTAGGTGGGGGCATTTCGAGAATAGCTTTGACTTTAGATGGGTCGACCTCAATGCCACGCAAAGAGATGATAAAGCCAAGAAGTTTTCCCGAAAGGACACCAAAGACACATTTTTTTGGTTGAAGACGGACAGAATATTGT
The DNA here is from genome assembly GCA_018340775.1 of Taxus wallichiana var. yunnanensis. Classification (NCBI taxonomy): domain Eukaryota; kingdom Viridiplantae; phylum Streptophyta; class Pinopsida; order Cupressales; family Taxaceae; genus Taxus; species Taxus wallichiana. The sequence continues at coordinate 729,543,121 of CM031239.1, read as the reverse complement.
AGTAGGCGGTCAAAAATAATGGTTAAAACATCGAGATGTTCACTGCGATGTTTAGACTTGCCAAGAAGATCGTCGACGTAATCTTCAAGGATAGTGTGCATAATGTCATGAAAAATGTAGGTCATAGCCCGTTGATAGGTGGCACCAGCATTCTTAAGGCCGAATGGCATTACACGGTAACAGAAGGTTCCCCAAGGAGTTATGAAGGTAGTTTTGTGTTGATCGGCAGGGGCAACCAAAATTTGGTTGTATCCTGAAAAGCCATCCATGAGAGAAAGCATTTCATGACCCGCAGTGAGATCAATAAGTTGATCAATACTTGGGAGGGGGAAGTCATCCTTAGGGCAAGTGAGGTTAAGATCCCAGAAATCCGTGCATATCCGAAGTCCCCCCGTCACTTTAGTGACAGGTACGATGTTAGAAATCCATTGAGGATAGTCAAATAGCAAGATGAAGGAAACAGAAAGAAGTCGTTGAAGCTCTTCTTTGACCAAGAGGGCAATGCGTGGATGCATTTTTCTCAGTTTTTGTTTGACTGGTTTGGAATCGGGGTTTAGAGTGATGTTATGGACGGCAATGGTAGGATCAATTCCTGGCATGTCAGCGTAGGACCAAGCGAAAGCTTGGTTGCGAGCACGGAGGAAAGTAGTAAAGGCGACTTGTTCTGATGTGTTAAGGGATTGTCCGATCTTCACAATGTGAGGATCCTCCTCCGTGTGGATGTTGATTTCTATAGTAGATTCGTTCAGCATGGTTTGGGTTTCAGATGGTAAGGCTCGTTGAATATAAGAATCATCCGCGCCAAGGTAAGTGAGGATGGAGTCGTCATCCTGACACTCAACAACATTAATCAAAGGCGAATCCTCTTCGATCATGTCTGGATACAGAAGGGGAAGAGAAGATGGGTCCTCATTATCGCGTTGATAAGTGAGAGGACCTATGAAGATAGCATTTATGAAAAAAAAAAGTTAGGAGGGATAGATTCAGGGTCTATAGATTCTGTGGGTGATGATGGCAAAGTGGGTGATGATGGTTTGGTAGGGGTGACGTCGTCTTCTTCCAGAATACAGCTGACACGAGGTGTCTCCTGTGTAGGTGTTTCAGGAAAACCGAGACCACTGCGATCATTGTGTTTGCGGGTAGTCACGGGAATGAGTGTATGTCGGCCTTGTTCATAAAGACCAAAACCAAAGCCTTTCCAAGCACAGCGAGTCAAGAAGGTGAGGGCGAAGCGATGATTTGTCAGGTACTGAAAATCAGATTGGAAGGGAACCACACCAAGAGGAGGTTCAGGGGTAATGGAGGATGCGTCAACACCCCCATACATTAGGTTGGTGCGGCAATGGGGTGGTCCGTAAGAGATTACCTCCCCGCGATGGTCGTAGGTGGGATGTGCATGTAATTGTCCGTACTCTCGCGGGTAGGGAAAGAACTAACGCATATAGGCGGTACTCCCCAGCGTAAGGCATTGAAAAAACATCTACTAAGGGGTCGGAGGTTGGGATGTTAGCTGCGGGAAGGGAAGTGGTTTTTGCGACGGTGGTTTCATCAGTTGAAGGCGTAGGCGCGGTTGAGGTGGATGGTTGAGGTACATTTGAAGAGGATGGTTGGGTTGAATGTATGGGTGTCTTGATTGGTATAAGCACATCGTTAGGGCGGTATAACATATTGCAGGTTTTAAAAGGGGGAGGATCAGCTTTTACGGTGTAGGACTTCCCCTCGTACTCAAATTTTATGCATCTATGTAATGTTGAGGGAACGCATCCCATGGCCCGGATCCAAGGACGACCCAGCAATATATTATATTGGAACTCTCCCTCAAGGACATAGAAGAGTTTGGGTAAAGTACGTGGTCCTACCCGAATGTTGAGGATCACGGTGCCTAAGGTAGAGGTAATAGCGTCATTGAATGACCGCAACATGATGGGGTTGGCACACATGTAGCTAGAAGGGATATTCATTTGTTGAAAAGATTTTAAAGAGATGATGTTTAGGCTAGCACCCCCGTCAATCATAACACGACGCATACGAATGTCCCGTGACGTAAGTTTCGAGATGAACAGGCGGTCAGGTCGGGATCTTACGTACCAAAATCGACAATTTCATCTTCGTAGAAACCATCGCAGCAGACTTGTGGCAATCGAGACGAAGTGGTTAGGGCGGTGGGTTGTTTGGTGAGAGAGGTAACGTGATTGGGTGTTAGAATGGAGGCAACGGGCAGGGTTTCATTAGGTAATACCTCGATCCCCTAAAGAATTTCAACGAGAGCTTGTCAATGAGATTCAAAAGTCTGAATGAGATCATATAGTGTCATTTTTACGGGTGATTGGTGAAGTTGTTTCATCATAGCTCGATGGGCAACTCCATTAGAGGCGGGGTAAGCGGGTCCACGAATAACCACTTTGGGTGGTGGTGCAATCGGGATGCTAGACGAGAGAAAGAGAGGGCCGCAGTGTGCTTTCGCTTTCTCGTTGTTTTTCTCGCGCTCGAGTAGCAACACTAATCATATTAATCTCGTAAACCCGAGATGAGGAAGATGGTTGGGATAAATTACGGTCTTCAAGAGGTGGGGTCAATAATGATAGATCATGGTGAGGCGGGGATAGGTGGTATAGGAGAGGGAATTGAAGCTAAAGGTCTCTCCCTTCGTAAGTTGTCTTTCTTAACCTTTCTATCTGGGAGAGGTGACTGACGAAGGATGGTTTTTAAAGCTTTGCATCCCTCCACATCATGTCTTGGTGTGCGGTGATAAGCGCAGATTTTAGACTCATCGTAACCTACAGGCCGAGGTTTAGACGGGTCATAAGGTCTAATTGGGGTAGGGAAATGGTTGCATTCTCTACCAACATGGCAAGAATTTTAGCGTAAGATCCTTTGAGTGGGTCAAAATCGGAGGAGGATGAGGGTATTGGTTGTGTGGGTTTCGGTAATGTTTGGGCGTGGCTGGTTCGTATGGGTGGTGGTTTAGCCAAGGGGTGTTGACACGTGGTTTTCACTAAACGTGGTTTCTTTGGCGCAGGAGCTACGTTCTGCTGGTTAGATGATGAGGCTACAGATGACATGGTAGCGGGAAACAACCACGGAGAAAGGGGAGTGACAGAAAATAAATCCTTTGATGATGGAGTTTGTTTAGGGTTGATGGGTGGATAGGATACGTGGGGTGATAATGTTGATATACCCTTAGATCTCGGTATAGGTGCAGAAGGCGTATGTCTTTTTAGAGAAAACGCAAGAGGTGTGATATATTGGTGCAAGGTGGAAGGATGAGGTCCCAATATGGAAGGTAGGTATGACGATGATGGTTTTGATTGTGATAGAGGCACGGGTTGAGTGTGTCTCCTAGGTGGCGGGGCGGCTTTATTCTTGGACAAATCTAGTCGCTTAGGCGGGTGTGTTAGACTGGGTATGGGTAAGGTCCCAAGCGTAGGGGAAGATTTGGCTAAGTTAATAGAAGTGGACGAGGCATTTGGTAGAGGTGAGGGGGGTGAAGGTGAGAACATGGGCATTTTAAGCTTCTGTAAACACTTCGGGTATATGGTGGAGGTCTCAGGATCGGTCATTTGCATTTGAGTAGAATATGGCGTACTCAAACATTCCCATAGGATTTGTCTATCCTCTGGAGAATGACAGTCTTCAGGCTTGAATTGTAAATTTGGTACGGAAGAAAGGTGGGTTGTGATTCCAGTCCATTCACGGGTGTGATACATGTGAGTAGATGAGGCACTTTGTATCAATAGATGTTAAGAGGTCAACCAAAATGTCGTTGAAAAGATTTAGGCGATGAAGAACTAATAGGTAAGAGGGCGTGTTCAAGAGGATCCATCATGGTTAAAGAATTTGGTGATGTCGGTGCAAGAGATTTCTCGTCTAAGGATGTCAAAAGGAGTGGCGTACCTTCCTCTTGTGCAACAAGAGTGGTAGAAGGGGAAGTCTGGGAAATAGATAGATTAGATAACATCCGTTCGCAGTCTTGTAGGGATGTGGTAGAAGCAGACTCATCGATGGGAAGAGGAGTCTGGGCAGTTAACTCCCTTATGGGTAAAGGAATGATTTCGCTTTGGTTCGATGGTGGTAAAGGAGGTTCGGGCTCCTGTGTTAGTGAAGAGGCTTGATTCAAAATTTTCTCGATAGAGGCTTTGGGCTGGGTATCAAAGACTGCATGGATCTCATGAACACTCTCCTCGGCTAAGATATCCTGGTTTGTGTTACTGTTGGGAGAGTGATTCGGGAATGGTTTGTTGAAGATTTTCAAATTTCGGTTGGCAGGGGCATTAGGATTATCGAGGGTTATATCCCCTGCATCAACCATTTCCTGCACTATGTTTTTCAACATCTTGCAGTTCTCATGACTGTGTCCCTTCACGCGGTGGAAGTTACAGAAGTCATTTTCTTTGTACCAGGAAGGTATGGCGCGAGTGGAATCAAACCCAGAATGAGGTTTAACAGGAGGTAATGTAATGGCTCCTGCTTTGAGCAATTTTTCCAATATCACACCATATGTTTCTCCCAAGGGAGTGTAGTTGATGGGCTCGGCTTTGTACTTATAGGTGGTTTTTGGTGGGGCATTAGACGGTGTTTGAGATTTAACCATCACCGCGTGGACAGCTCCTTTTGATTTAGAAGAAGTGGACGCGTGAGGAGTGGTGGTATTTGGTTTATTGGTAGAATCAGGAGTTTAGAAATTGGGGTTTTTGTTACGCAACCGCAATTTCTCTTCCTCTAAGGCTCGAATCTCTAGTTTTCGAGCCATAGTAAAGGCTTCATCAATGTACGGAAAGTTTGAATTTGGAGGGTAGGGAGATATGCTTAGCATGACCCGCGTAAACAGCTTCGATAAGTTCGACTGCAAGGTAAGGCATATGTAAGTTGGTTGATAAGGCACACCATCATCCTGCGAAATCTGCGATAGATCGTCTTCGAATCATTTGGATGGCATAAATGTCGGTGATGGATACTTTCTTAGCAAATGTTAATGGAGAAGTGATCCAAGAAAGATTGGGCTAGTTGGTTAAAAGAGAAGATTGAGTGCTGGTCAAAGCAATCGTACCACTCAAGGCGGGTCCTGATAAGGACATGGGAAATGTGCAGAGTTGCGAGATGAGATGCGGGTCACAAGGGGTCGTAAGACACAAATTTGGTTTCTGCTGGTTTGTCGTGGGTTGTAGAAGATGTGAAGAACCGATATCGGTCTAGTGTCCGATGTCGGTTATACTATAGCCAACGTCACCGTCGAATCACCGATGTCGGTGTAAGAAGTCTAGGTTAACAAGATATAAAAGGCTGCTAATTTGATTTTTAACAACGTTTAGTATATTTGTCAAATTATTGATCACAGAAGACAAAATATGACAAAGAAAACAGAACTGAAAACAAGCAAGATGCACACTCAAATCAAGAGACTAACCCTAGGGTTAATTTTAATTATTATGGGCTTATGCCTTTAGACGTAGAATCTTGTCATTCAATCCTAAACAACAAGACCTAGGGGAAATGTCAAGTTTGTTTTGGCTTATAAGGTTACCTCAATCGGGCGGAGGAATACCACGGAAAAAAGGGGGATGTTTGATTTTTAACAACGTTTAGTATATTTGTCAAATTATTGATCACGAAAGACAAAATATGACAAAGAAAACGGAACTAAAAACAAGCAAGATGCACACTCAAATCCGAGAGACTAACCCTAGGGTTAATTTTAATTATTGTTAACCCAGACTTCTTACACCGAATCATCGGTTACACGACCGACGTCGGCTATAGTATAACCAAACCATATCGGACACTAGACCGATATCGCTTACTATCTTCTGACCCCACAAACCAAAGAACCCGCCAATTTCACCATTCTAAGGTTGTTTCTGTTTGATAGATCAAACCCTCACCGTGAACACTGTCCCATGGTTTTTATCACTCAAAGCAAGCGCTGCCATGGTTTCACATGCTTGCTCTGCTGTTTCTTTACCTCGAAATGTTTCGCTCGGAATGTTTCGGCTTCAGAATAGAGTTGTTTCTATCCTTTCATTCCTTTTAGAAGCAGATAGGGTTAGGGCTAGGAGGAAACCCCCGTTAAATGTCGAGATGGTGTGCGCGTACCGTAGAAAGATCGGCCGATTGCGAAGAACTCCTTTTTGTCTTGGAAGGACTACTGCAAATAAGAACACAAGACCACAAGATTTTGATTAGACAATAAATGAGGAAATCGCCTTGGGCCTGGAAATATAAAACTTCCTTTCGAAGGTGGTGGTTCCCCTTCGCTAATATGAATTAACACAAAAGACGTAAAATATCAATTAAGTTGCTTCATTGAATCGGGTAGGGAAAGGCTGATTTTCCGGTTTTGATCGAGAGGAACCGATGCGATTCTCGATAACCGGCTGCCGTTACTGATAACCGATACCGGTGGGTTCTAGGATCTGTAGGTTGGTCGCTTTATGGGGTAGTTGTGTTGTTTGTAAGGCTGTATATAGGTGGTATTTAGGAAATAAGGTGATGAGAGGTAGATGAATGATAGTTAGAGGTAATATGCATGTTGGGTAGTGGATTCAGGGATGGATTTATGAGGACTGTGATTCAAAAGGCATAAGAAATGTTATAACAGAGGACATGCAAGATGTGACTTACTGGTTTTGACAAAGATGCAAGTTGATCTCCTTTGCTGCAAACGCTTCTGGTTTCTTCACTCGTCTCTGCTCGGTCAAGTGAAGATCTGGACTCTGTTTTTGCTCCCAATGATCTCTGTTGATTCAAAAATCATTCGACCCTGATCCAAAATGAAATTCGATCCTTTGTTTTTGGTTTGGGGAGCCCATTTACAGGGAACCGATGGCGGTTGCATAACCGACGGCGGTCGAGTAGGAACCGGCATCGGTAAGGAAAAAAGTAGGCTATTTTTAGTAAAACAGCCCACCTTCCTTGCTTTTCTCCCGAGAGATTAGTTGCGGGCTTGGTCAAGTGACTAGAAAGGTCGGTTTAGGTGCGAGAAAGGGGTCCTTAGTCATGGGTGTAGGTGTAGACCAAGTTTTAGGTTTTAATTAGGTTAGTTTAGGATTAGGGCTAGGTCATGATGAGGTGGCAAATGAGGTGGCGGTGAGGTGATGGGGATTTATCAATTACAAGGTAATTAATAAATAATTGTGTAAGGTTTAGGTAATGAGGTTAGGTTGCGAAATGGGATGCGGGTCACAGGGGTCGTAAGACACGAATTTGGTGTCTACACTATTGCTCTTTTTGCTCTATAATGAGAAATTAGTAATTATTATAATGGGAAAAATTATCGGTTGAATTTAATTGCCTTCAAGATTTTGGTCGTTAAGTCCTAATTAAAAAAAAATCCATAATTTTCTAGCTAAACCTAGGTTGTTCATGGGTCTCAAGTGGGTTGTTTTAACAAGGCATCACACCTTGATAATCTAAGACCTTTAGTGATGGTTAATGGTAAGCATTACCCCCAATTTGTAACTTAATTCTCAAAAACTTACTTTGGTAAAGGTTTTGTAATTGCATTAGCCACTTACTCCTTTATAGACACATGCTCAAGCTTGATCCTCTACTCATTCAATTTCTCCCTTGTTGGCATGAAAAATTGTCGTGTGCACAAAATTGTGAATTTCTTGAAAATGCTCTAGGAATCTAAGTCCCTCTACTTAACTGGTGTAGTTGTCATATGTGCATGTGTGAGAAAGTGTGGATTTTTATGGTGGTCTTTCGACTAGGTATCCAACAGGGGCACTCCAATGACCCTGTGAAAAAGCTAGCAATATTTTTCTAGGGAAGTCTTCATCTATAGAGTGGGAAAGGGGAGTGAGAAAAGAGGTAGGAGAACTAATGTTGCAGGTAGAAAATTAGATTCCTACACACACACTAGTTAGAAACTTCAACACATGCATTTATCAGAAGAAACAACTCTGCGAATAGAATACAATACCAAATAGAATTCACCGATCACCAGTATCAAGAAACCCCTTAGTCGAAAGCTAGAAACTCTTTGTATTGATTGCTCAAATCAAACTTGTACATGATGTGGGAATGGAAAAAAATTGAGAGGGGAGAGAGTAGAAGAAAATGGCTATCTCCTTTGCTTTCTCTAGGTACAATGCACTCTTGGGTCTACAAGATCAATTACCAACCCCTTGAAATGGGAATGGCTTTACAATTTATAGAGTAGAATATAACTCTTCATCTTCCTCATGACCTTTCGAATACCTTAATATGACTTAAGATTGTTCATATTCCACTTTAAATATTTAAGTCCCTTTTATAATAGCAAGGCGACTTAATTTACATTATGTTTCTAAAATCACTTTTAATTGACTTAAAGGTATATCAAAAAGTGCAAACCCCAACAAAGAATTAGAAAATTTGAAAGTGAGAAAAATTGGGGGAAAGAGGAGAGAGAAAGAGAGAGAAGAGGATATGTCTCCCGATGATGTCTGTGATCCTCGTTGATGGAAACTCCAAATGCAACGAAGTTCTAAATGTCCCATTGTGCCAAAACTACCCTTTGAGTGTGACTTACTATTTTTAGTAAAGGGTCATTTCAACTATTTTCTACTCGGATAATCATTCTAGCCTTTTGGAGATCTTCAGTACACACTACTCTTTCCATAGCCTCTTTTGATGAAGACTTGCCAAAAATAGCAAGCACATATAGGAAAACTTACTATTTTTAGAAAGTGTGTTTCATGCTCGATTTATGATGGAACATACTTTTTCGAATCTTCTTGTCATTATGATCACACCCTCTGAATTTCACATAGTTTTGCCCAGAGAATGCCCGGAAATAAATTTTGAAATTTTGACTTGGCATGGCTTGAGCACGAGCTATCATGGCAGCCATTAATGGAGATCAAAATGTATAGGTTTAGTTTTTTTCTCTGTTTTCAATGAAAACAACTCCATTGCAATAGGTTTTCATTTGGAACTCACGTGTAAGTTTTTAGCTCGTTTCCATTCTTAAATGATGGGAAATTCGACGAATGTGAGTGGTGCATGAAGTGAGGGTTTTGTTAAAGTAAATGATTCTCGGGCACCATTTGACCTATTTTTGTTGGATATTTATCACCTTGAAAAATTATGAATTCTAAAAAATATGGCATCTCGATCTGACTTGTATCTTTCAAGATATGAGGATTTTTTGATCGGTGACTTCACGGTTATCTGGCAAAAAATCTCCATTTTTCTCTTTGTTCTTCATCATTTCACTCCATTTTTCTATGAGGCCTAAATATTTCTATGCATTCATGGTTTTAAGATTTTATGTGGCCATGGCGGAGCTGGTTCGAGCAACAATGGTGGACCGGGTGTCTAGACAATCACGCACGGAGCCATGGCAAGGTGAGGAGTTCTGAAGGAGAAATGAGAGGAAGAAAATGGCTAAGTGCTAGATTTAAACTTTCAAAACATGCACATGGATGGTTTGGGTGCAATTTTATGTCCCTGATGTCCCTAACCTCAAGGACATGAGGGACATCAATTTCCATAGTGGTCAAGGCGATGCCATGTGTCCTCGATCCGACGGCAAGGGATTTGCTTGAAAAATGCACCTGAGGGCTGAAACTTGGTCATGTGGGTGTCCAAATGACTCCTCATAGGGGATGGGTGCATTTTTCCATGTCTGATGTCCCCACCTTAGGTGTATAAGGGACATCAGTTTCCACTGATTGTCTGGAGGTGACAAGTGGCCCCCAATCCAACTACAGGGAATGGATGCTCCAAAAATGCACACGGGGTTAAACTACGGTCACACGGGTGTCCGAAGACTCCCCCATAGGGTTTGGGTGAATTTTTCAAGGTTTGATGTTCCCCACCTCAGGTGCATAAGGGACATCAAATTCCACGGTGGTCTTGGAGTGACATGTGGCACCCGATCCGACGGTAGGGAATGCATGCTCCAAATAAGCACTCGGGGCTGAATTGTCAAGTGTGGAGATCATATGAGGGTCTCATAGGTCACATGAGGGCTGGGAAAATTTTCCAAGGGCTGATACACCTAACCTTAGGGACTTTGAGGGCATGAAATCCCACCAAGCTCTTGGTGCGACACATGTCCTCTCAAAAAAATGACTAAGTCCTCGAATCGCCTTTGAGAGGGTAACTTAAAATGAAGATAACTTGAGCTCTGGTGGAATTTCTTGGTGAAATTTTATATGATCCTGATTATAAATTTCATTTTGAATCCAATTATGTGGGTATCATGTCTTAATTCAAGCATATGATCTCTGAAAAATAAGATTTTTATCTAGGACTCCACTTGTGCCTGAGAAAAACTACCTTCCAATCATATGCGCCAAGGTTTTGTGAAAAATATTATTTCACCATCATGTAGGTCTTAGAATCCTCTTTCTGAATATGTTTCATTTTACTTCCAAATTTATCTAGATCTCCCAAAATCTTCTTCTGAATCCCAACAATTGTTTTAGGCCTGTGTACCACCTAGGCTTAAGAACCTTGTTTTTCTCTCAAACTGCTCCAAGTATTTCAAAACTTCCCAAAGCCTCCGAAAATAACTTCCATGATGGTATAATGTATTCAATTAATTTCCATGTTTAATTTTTCCCTTATGTTCCACTCCAGTAGGTTGAATCTAGTCACAGGAAGGCCAAAGGATAGCCCTTCGTAATACTACCGAGAAGATAACATTTTTGAAAAATCCCTAAAATCACCTAGGGGAATGAATAGAATTTCCTAAATCATCTACGGACCAATTTGACATCAAATAGAGGGTGAACAAACTAATGGATTTGGCTTGGGGTTCCTGGGAATGATAAAACATGAAAATTTTGACATCTGGGTATAGTTGTCGTGCTCGGAAATTGTCAATTTCCTTGTTGCACATTTTCACGACAACAACTAGCTCTAGCTTGGGGACATGACATGGACTGAGCATAGCAAAGACATGACATGGGAATCTAGAATCTCAATTTTAGACCATATAATTTGTTGACCAGTGCCTTATCCATTGGGCCCTACGAAGTCATGTACAACTTCTAGAAAGGAATATTACACACACACACAAAAATGATAGAAAGGAAACACACAACACACAACAAGAAGGGAAACACACACACACACAACGGAAAGGGAAAAACACCTATTAATCACCTATGGTACAAAGCAAGGGACAACCCGCTTTCACTGAAGTACTTTTTATTTCTCAAAATTTACCCCTGAAGAGGCAACACCGAATGATGATGTTCTGCGAAGCCGTTGATGGGTTCCAGAAAGTATCCTCCCCTCCTCAGCTACTTATGAAAGCTAGGTGCTTTCACAATTGTCTGTGTACTTGGTAGGAGTGATTCCATGTGATCTTCTTGATGCTCAGGTCCTTTCTTGGAAATTCCACTACCTTCATGCTCTTTGAAATCGGTTTCATCATGCCAGTTGCCTTCCATGTTTATAAATATAGCTGATTCTCCATAGAGCATCTCATCACTGCCCCAATGCTGATTTTCATTCCAATTCCTTGAATCTTCTGAGTTAATTTCTTTCCTGGGTCTATGCTCATTGACATCTTCTTCATGAGAAACATTTGAATCATCCCTTATCTTTATTCCCCTGTGAGGCATTTGAGTCCTGATGGGAGGATCAGAGGAAAACTCATACTTGTCTTGCATGTCCATGGCACGAGTGAAGAGATCAAGAATCAGCTTGGGATCTTCTACAAATTCTACTGCATCAAAAATTTCTTTCACAGAGTTATGCTTCATTGTTTCTTACTGCAACTCATCTTTGTACACATTTGAGGAATGCAGCTCAAGGAAACTATCTGGAGGGATTACCCCATCATCTTGGGAATCACTGCACTCTATCAATCCTTCATCAAAAAGAGCTTCATCTTCAGAGGCTTCGAGACTCCTTGCTTTGATTTCTTCATCATGGAAAGAATCTTCATCCTCAAAAGGGAAAGAAAATATCTCCATTTCGTTATTGCATCCATCAACCATTAGCTCTGGAGTGGCATTGTATTTTTCATATTTCTTTATCTCGATGTGGCCAACCTTCACACCAGTTAAAGCTTCCAAACCAAATTCACGCTTGTCTTGCAGATTTGTGGCTTGTATCAGGATCTCGAGACTGAGCTCAGGATATTTAGTTTCTTACGCAGCTTGAAGCATTTCTTGTATAGAAATTTCTTTTAAAACTTTCGCGGGCTCATCACAAGCTGAGTTTTTCTCTCCATATATGGCTTGATTGAGATCATCTTCATCCCCAAATGGGAATGAGAATAAATATTCATCTTGGAAAATCATATAAGCTGATTTATCTTCTTGAAAATCATCGAGAACCTTCTCCTCTTCCTCATGGTCTCGCATCATATAGCGATTCGGCTATCCTCTTGTAACTCGAATCTCTTTAATGCTTCTTCAAAATCCAAATATCTTTGGGAAGGCATGTTTGGGCCTATCAAGATGGGGATATCCTCTTCTTCCTCGGTTGCCACAAAGTGATTCATCTACTTGCTACCTTGATACAAGATGTTAGCTTCTGGCTTCGTAATTTCGTATTGTGCACCTCATCTTCTTCTCGGGAAGTAATTTCTCCATGTCTCCCTTCACTAGTATGGTTGCAAAAGACCAATTCATCTGAATTTTCCCTCCCAACTCTCGACAGAAATTTCTACTCAGCAACATTCCAAATGAGGCTGGGACATCTACTACCAAAATCATCACTAAAACTTTCTTGTCTGGAAATATAGCGAGAGCCACCTATGCATCTTTAACCTTCCCTACAAGTGAGACCTTTTTTTATTCCAAAGAGTAACAAGAGCCACTAGGTGGATTAATTGTAAGTTTAAGAGCCTTAGCAACCTTCAAAGGCATCACATTGTCTAAGGCACTAGAATCTACTATGCAATTGTTTAGTACATATTCTCCAACAAGAAGGGAGACGTAGAAAGGTTCAACTTTATCAGTCTTTGATGCACTTAGAAAAGCATGTTTTGTGATAGAGGTGTAGGTGAGTTTGGTAGCATGCCTTTATAACGATGAGATACATAATTAGGTGATAGACTACCACTCTGATATATCGGATGAACATCTGGAATTGTTCGTGGATGAGTCCACAAATATTTAGTTTCAATAATCTACACTTTGGCTTTGTTTGCATATTCTATGAATTCAAAGGGAGCAGATGTGGACAAGGGGGTGAAGGGACTACTTTTGGATTTAGGACAGGTTTGGAAGCAGGAGTATATTTTTGGGAAATGGAGGGTATTTTGAAAGGTACACTAGGATCTGATTTAGATTCATACTTGGAAGAGACATTAGAAGACTTACTTGGGATTGTGAGAGCTTTCTTACTTGCTATGAGATTAGGCTCCAAAAATGTAGACTTCATGGAAGATGGAAGTGTGGATCCTCAACTGATTATTTTGTTTTGCGGAGTCACCATAGGAGGATCATCAACCTTATTTTCTTTTGTAGCAGTGGAGGGAGATTCTCTTTTCTCGTACTGAGAACAAGTGAATACCGCACATGAGAAACTGGGTACATCTTCTTCATAACCTCCAGAATACTCACAAAATCTGATTTGTGTATCATTCTCAAAGTCATCACTTTCTTGGAAATCAACACCTTCACTTTCTTGTTCAAAATCTCCTTCACTTTCTTGAAATCTAGAATTTATGTTCATGAGTGGGGCCTCCAAGGTGAGCCTTTGGGGTGCTCCCACAATCTGATTTCTATTGCTTCTTTGAGAAGAAACTCATTCAAATAATTCCTCTTCAAAGAGGCCATTTCATTCACCAACTTTTGCAGCAATGGATTGGTTCTCTCATCTCCAAGATGTTGGGCCTTACCCTTTGATGGATTCTTGATCTTTCCAGAGAGGATGAGATTGTCATCCAATTCAATGGCCCTCCTTTGTGCATCTACAATGTTCCTTGGTTGAAATCTTCATAGGAGAAATCCTACCTCCGGTGATTGAGTGTTTATGAAGAATCTTTTGATATTATTCTAAGAGGGTGAATCTTCTTCCAGGTATCCTACGAAGCAACCGTTTGAAACAAGCCATGAAGTCTCTCATCGTTTCACTTTCTCCTTTCCTCATTTGAGCCAACTACACCAAGAGGTCTTGACAATATTCAGTTGATTTAAATATTTCCTTGAAGGCAACCTTGATGTCATCCCAACTAGTGATGGATCGGGAAGGTAAGAGGTAGAACCATTCTGCTGCTTTTTCTTGGAGGGACTCCATGAACAATCTTACAGCAACATCTTCATGCTAGACACCAAGAATTCCACATGATGTCATGAAAGCAGTAATGTGTTCTTCGGATGTTGTGTGTTGTCACCTTTGAACTTTGGAAAGTTCTTGTGGGAACCCATTGGTAGATCATGGAGAGGTGGCTCAAGAGCAAGCGGGCCCGTATTCCTTCCCCATGGAACAATGGGTTGAGGTATTTCTTCTTCATCTTCCATTGTCATTTCTGCTTCTACTCTTGCTTCTACGAATTCTTCTTCAAATTCTTCTTCTTCTAGGAGCTCAATGCTCAATGGTGGTTGAAAAATGGGAGAATTTGAAGGTGGAGTATCCACAAGAGTTTTGATAGGATTGCTCGGTGAACTTCGTGAAGATTCAAATGGAGAGGAGGCTTGAGAGAAGAAGTATGGGTTATCTCTAATTCATTCTTGCTGATTTTGTGAAGCCTCGAAATTGAAATCATCAACACCTCTCGACCTGATCAACCTGGTGTGTCTTCCTTTAGCCAACTTTTTGAAATTCTTGAAGTGGGAATATGAAAAGACACGTGTAGAAATCAGCAGTGTAGCCTTGCAATGGACTTTCATGAAATCCTTTTTTTTAATATTTGATTTTTCTTTTTGAATTTTGGGACCTTGCGGTTGTATTTTGGGTGCAAATGCTGCTAAATCTACCCCATGGTGGGTACCAAAAACTGTTGGCGAGAAAATTTGTTGGGTGGAAAAACTTGTGGATTTCTTGCCAACGCTCTGGGAATCTAAGTCCCTCTACTTAACCGGTGTAGCTGCCATATGTGCATGCATGAGAAAATGTGGATTTCTATGGTGGTCTTTCAACCAGGGATCCAACAAGGGCACTCCACTGACCCTACGGAAAAGCTAGTAATCTCTTACTAGGGAAGTCTTCGTCTATAGAGCGGGAAAGGGGAGTGAGAAAAGAGGTAGGAGAACTAATGCTGCAGGTAGAAAATCATATTCCTACACACACACTAGTTAGAAACTTCAACACATACATTTATCGGAAGAAACAACTCTATGAATAGAAACAAGACCAAATAGAATTCACCGATCACCAAGTATCAAGAAACCCCTTAGTCAAAGAAAGATAGAAACTCCTTCTTATTGTATTGATTGCTCAAATCAAAGTTGTACATAATGTGGGAATGGAAGAAATTTGAGAGGGGAAGAGAGTAGAAGAAAATGGCTATCTCCTTTGCTTTCTCTAGGTACAATGCACTCTTGAGTCTACAAGATCAATTACCAACCCCTTGAAATGGGAATGGCTTTACAATTTATAGAATAGAATATGACTCTTCATCTTCCTCGTGACCTTTTGAATACCTTAATATGACTTAAGATTGTTCATATTCCACTTTAAATATTTAAGTCCCTTTTATAATAGCAAGGCGACTTAATTTACATTATGTTTCTAAAATCACTTTTAAGTGACTTAAAGGTATATCAAAAAGTGCAAACCCCAATGAAGAATTAGAAAATTTGAAAGTGAGAGAAAGAGAGAGAGAAAAGAAGAGAGGATGTCTCCGATGAAGTTTGTTGATCCTCATTTATGGAAAGCTTCAAATGAAGTGAAGTTATAAATGTCCCATTGTGCCAAAACTACCCTTTGAGTGTGACTTACTATTTTTAGTAAAGGGTCATTTCAACTATTTTCTACGCTCCGATAATCATTCTAGCCTTTTGGAGATCTTCATACACACTACTCTTTCCATAGTCACTTTTGATGAAGACTTGCCAAAAATAGCAAGCACATATAGGAAAACTTACTATTTTTAGAAAGTGTGTTTCCAGTGCTCGATTTGCGATGGAACATACTTTTTTGGACTCTTCTTTTTGTTATGATCACACCCTCTGCATTTCACATAGTTTTTCCCACTAGAATGCCTGGACATAAATTTTGAAATTTTGACACAGGCGGTGGCTTGGGCACGAGTTATCATGGCGGCCATTAATGGAGCTCAAAATTTGTAGGTCTATTTTTCTCTGTTTGCAATGAAAACAACTCCATTGTGATAGGTTTTTCATTTGGAATTCATGTGTAAGTTTTTAGCTCATTTCCATTTCCGAAATGATGGGAAATTCGACGAATGTGAGTTGGTGCACAAAGTGAGGGTTTTGTTTGAGCAAATGATTTTGGGCACCATTTGACCTCTTGTTTGTTGTATCTTGATCACCTTGAAAATTGAAGAATTCTTCAAAAGATGGCATCCCGATCTGACTTGTATCTTGTAAGATATGAGGATTTTTCGATCGGGTGACTTCACGGTTATCTGGCAAAAAATATCCATTTTTCTCTTCATTCTTCATCATTTCACTCCATTTTTCTATGAGGCCTAAATATTTCTATGCATTCATGTTTTGAAGAGTTTATGTTGCCATGGAAGAGCTAGTTCGGAGCAACAATGGTGGACCGAATGTCTGGACAATCACGCACGGAGCCATGGCAAGGTGAGGAGTTCTGAAGGAGAAATGAGAGGAAGAAAATGGCTAAGTGCTAGATTTAAACTTTCAAAACATGCACATGGATGGGATGGGTGCAATTTTATGTCCCTGATGTCCCTAACCTTAGGTATGTGAGGGACATCAATTTCCATGGTGGTCAAGGCAATGCCATGTGTCCTCAATCTGACGGCAAGGGATTTGCTTGAAAAATGCACCTGGGGGCTGAAACTCAGTCACGTGGGTGTCCAAATGACTCCTAATAGGGGATGGGTGAATTTTTCCATGTCTTATGTCCCCCACCTCAAGTGCATAAGGGACAAAAGTTTCCACGGTGGTCCTGGAGGTGACACGTGGTGCCCGATCCAACGGCAGGGAATGGATGCTCCAAAAATGTACACAGGGGCTAAACTATTGTCACGTGGGTGTCCAAGACTCCCCATATGTATTGAGTTCATTTTTAAAGGTTTGATGTCCCCCACCTTAGTTTCATAAGGGACATCAAATTCCACGGTGGTCTTGGAGCTGACACGTGGCGCCCGATCCGACGGTAGGGAATGCATGCTCCAAATAAGCACCCAGGGGTTGAACTATCAAGTCTAGAGGTCATATGAGGGTCCCAAAGGTCACATGAGTGATGGGTGTATTTTCCAAGGGCTTATGTACCTTACCTTAGGGATGTTAGGGGCATGAAATCCTGCTAGGCTCCTGGTACTGACACGTGTCCTCTCAAAAAAATGACTAAGTCCTGAACTTCCTTTGAGAGGGTAACTTGGAATGAAGATAACTTGAGCTCTTTGTGGAATTTATTAATGAAATTTTATATGCTCCTGACAGGAAATTGAATTTTTAATCCAATTATGTGGTTCTTATGTCTTAATTCGACCATATGACCCCTAAAAAAATGGATTTTTGATTTAGGACTCCACTTGTACTGAAAAAACTGCCTTCCAATCATATGCACCAAGATGTTGTGAAAAATATTATTTCATCATGTAGGTCTTGGAATCCTCTTTTTGAATATGTTTCATTTTACTTCCAACTCCATCCGAAGCTCTTGAAATCTTCTTCTCAATCCCGGAGTTGTTTTAGGCACATGTACCTCCTAGGCTTGAGAACCTTATTTTTCTCTCAAAGCTGCTCCAAGTATTTCAAAACTTCCCAAAGCCTTCCAAAATAATCCATTATGTTCTAATGTATTCAATTCATGTCCATGTTTAATTCAGCCCTTATGTTCCGCTCCAGGGGGTTGAATCCAGTCCTGGGAAGGCCGGCGATAGCCCTTCCCAATCTTGCTTTAGAAGATAACATATTTTCAAAACTCCCTAAAATCACCTAGAGGGAATGAATAGAATTTCCTAAATCACCTAGGGACCAATTTGACATCAAATAGAGGGTGAACAGACTAACATTTGGCTTGGGGTTCTTGGGAATGATAAAACATGAAAATTTTGACATCTGTGTATAGTTGTCATGCTCAGAAGTTGTCAATTTCCCTGTTGCACATTTTCATGACAACATCCCTCAAAATGTGATATTTGATTGGTATGTGTTTTTTTTAGAGTGCAACGCTGGATTCTTTGACACATTTATAACACTTCTTTTATCACAAAGTCAAAGGAATACGACCTTCATTCTCAATTTTGTAGTCTTCAAGTGTTTTCTTCATCCACATCGCTTTAGTACAAAAAATGCTTGTTGCGACATACTCAGCCTCACAAGTAGAAAGTGCTACAAGAGATTAAATTTTAATCAACCGAGACACAAGGCACTTACCTACAAAGATAGATCCACTAGTCATGATTTTCCTATCATCAATGTTGCCTTCCCAATCTACATCTGTGAAGGCTTTGATATGAAACTCATTACATTTTGGATACCAAAGTCCATATTCTAATGTCCCCATGAGATACCTGAAGATTATTTTGACAGCTTGGAGATGAATTTCCATGGGATCTTCTTGAAATATTCCAACCAAACCAACTACTTGTATGATATCATCTCTAGATGCATTGAAATACAAAAGGATACCTATCATGGATCTATACAAAGTCTGATTTACCTTTGATGAGCTATCTTCTGTTTCATTTTTGCACCCTAAAACCATTGGAGTGCTTACTAGCTTGAAATCCTCTATTTGAAATATTTTGAGCATAACCTTGATTTACTTTATTTGTGAGATGAAGATACTCTCCTTGAATTGACTGATTTATAGCCCTATGAAGAATGGGAGTTCACCAAGCATCAACATTTCAAACTCCCTTTTCATGACCTCTAAAAATCCATGTGACATACTCTCACTATCACTCCCAAAAATTATGTCATCAACATAAAAACAACAAGCAATAGGTGGCCTTATTATTCTTTTATATACATATTGCTATCAGCTACTCCTTTTCTAAATCCTTTCTCAATCAAGTACTTATCCAATCATTATACCAGGCCCTATGGGATTGCTTAAGACCATAGAGTTCCTTCTTCAATCTACACACATAATCCATGTCCTCGGTAAGAGAAAATCCATCAGGTTGTTCAATGTAGACCTCCTCATTCAAGTTCCCATTTAGGAATGTTGACTTCACATCCATTTGATATACTTTGAAGCCTTTATGTGTTGCATATGCCAAGAAAATCCTAATGGCCTCCATCCTAGCCATAGGAGCAAATGTATCATCAAAATCTACTCCTTCAACCTAAGCATATCCTTTGCAAACCAACCTTGCCTTATTTCTTATAACTTCACCTTTTTCATTCAGTTTATTTCTAAACACCCACTTGGTTCCAATGATGTTTTTATTCTTTAGCCTAGGTACAAGCTCCCATGTTTCATTATTCTCAATTTGGTCCATCTCTTCATTCATTTCATTGACCCAATTTTGATCCTTACTAGCCTCCATGACATTCTTTGGTTCTATTTTGGACAAGAGAGCAAGATTTTCTTGATTTTGAGCACTTTTCAACCTTCTTCTTGTTTGAATGATTGTGTCCTTATTTCTTATGATCTAACTTGGTGGTTGATCTCTTTTAACTTTCCTTGAAGGTGTTTTTGTATTAGGTATTTCTTCTTTTTCATCTTCTTCTTCTTGATCAACTTCTACAATTTTATCATCACCTTGATTTTTAGTATCTTGTGGAGTCTCCTTGAATACTTTCAGTTCTAGTTAGTCATGTGTGCTATGAAAAGTTTGCAAAATTTTATAAAATGGGGTAAGAACACAAAAGAGGCTCCAAAATCTTTAAACAAACAACTCAATTACCATCAGATTAGAGATAATAAAGATCTACCTATTTGCATGCATATATAAAGCTTGAAACAAACAATCAACCTCTAAACATGACTATATTAGTTCTCTACTCCATGAAAACTATCAATAAATGAACTTCTTAAAAATCTAGCAATTAGTTTTGTGATTGTTTATGTTTAAAAATCTTAAGAATGGAAGCTCACCATTAATGGATTCTCCCATTTACCTAAATATTTGAAATGGATTAGCAACTAACAAGCAAATAGCTCAAATAAACTATGAAAATGAATCTAAGAGACCTAAAATGGCTTAGATCAGAAATAAGAGAGAGAGAGAGAGAGAGAGAGTGCATGTGTATGTGTTCTTTGGAAAAGGTGGGAGGGGTATACCTCTATTTATAGTTTTTGGATTTGATAAAATGATGTTTTGGAGCATGTGGGACTAAAAAGGGTTCAAAAAGTTGATTTTTAGTAAAACATATTTGGAGGTGTGAACAAGATTTTAGGAAGCTAAGTGGTAATTTGGAAAGGTAAGATATTTGTTTAGAAATTCAAATCCTTCTTAAAAATTCAATAAGAGGGTTAATTAACCTAAACAAGGGTAATTTAATAGGAAACAAGCTTATAAAAGCTGCTTAGAGAGGGATTCACAGGGTTTAGGAGTGTAGGAGAGGTTAGAAAGGGTAATTTACTAGCATATTGTATTAAATTAACACGAGACTAGGATAGTTAGTATAATCTTAGTAATAAGATCATGTAGACCAAATTATAGGTGTCTACATTTACTCATCTTTGAGGTGACGTGTGTGACATTACTTCAATGAAAGTAGATAACTACAAACAACTAAATTTTTTGAAGGGGTAGAAGAAACACTAGTAGGATGAAGGATGCCCCCTCAAGTGCCGATGGGGTGATGGAGGACTGGATCGATGATCGAAATGGGAACATATTAAATAATAGTGTGAAGATAAGAAAGGTGAGAATGAAGAGAACAACAAGAAAAGGGATTTGGAGCTATTTACAAACCAAATGCTATAGAAACAATTTTATCCATCATATTGCTAGTAATCTTCATCATCGTTCCTTATTAAAATATGGGCTTATGACAACAATGTAAAATGACATGAAATGCCAAGATACAAACAATTATCCATTGCTAAAAATGGCCAACTCCATACAACATACACAAATGCAATCTAATACGAGATGCAAACAAACTCACCTAACATGGAAATAAGTACAATCACACATACTCAAACCAACAACGTTTAAGATAGTTGCACAAATATTTTTTTATCGAGCTGTAATCCCAAATGTTTTGATAAATGACAAGGGTTTAAAATGATGCCCCAATCAATTTGTATATGCAAGGAAAAGGATGGAGGACACTTAGGTCTGATGAAAAATTAGTGTGCATAGAAAAATGATACCAGGAAACTCATGCCCCAGAGTATTGATGAAATAAGCAGCGTATCTTTTGTAAATGATTTAGAGATCTAGAAAAACACACCACTTCATCAGTTCCATCAGCACTAAGTAGGAGAATTAAAGAACATGAAGAAAAATGAGGTATACATAGGTTCTCAAAAGAACCACCACTCTATGCAGCAAGCAAATTGTAGAACCACTTCCCTATAGGGGTGGTAGTCCTATAACCACCGCCTAGTCGGGCGGTGGTCTGAAATCACCGGTCTCCTTCGGGCGGTGGCCATGACACTTTTGAACAAAAAGAAGAATAGATCACGAATGCACTCAAATTTGAAGTGCCCGATTGTGTCTCTTCCCTCCCTAACCTTTCACATTCTCCAAAGTACGAGAGGACATGGGATAAATCTTTAAATATAAGGAGGAGAAAGAGAATTCATCATTCGAATATCTAGAGAGATCAAGAAGCAGAGTATTAATATGAGAGAAAGTGAGTAGAGATTCTTCAGTGCTAGAGTGGAATTGTAGGAGCAAGGTGTAAGAAAATAGAGCAAGAAAGTAATTGGAGATAAGGTTTACATTTTTCTTATTTTCATACTTATTGTAATCTATAAAATTTGATTAATTGGCCAATACAAGTGGGAAGAAAGAGCAGTTTCCCTTCCCGACTGGTTTTCCCTCATTAGGGGTTTTCCAGGATAAAAATTCTTATATTGTGTGTAGAATTCTTTTAGCATTTCTCTACAATTCTATCCTAAGCACTAGTTAATCAGTCACTAAAGCTCTAATCTTCATTGAAACTATCATTTTCCAAAGTAGAAAGTAGAACAACATAATTGTGTGATTTGTAGAGTTCCAAAGTAGAATTTTACGGATCATTTTGGTATCATAGCTGATTATATATCTAGGACTATGGTATTGTATTCTTTCTTGTGAATTGTATGACAATGGTTAGGTCCAAATCCTAATAATTTTTACCTTGTGAGCTAGATATTTCTACAAAGAAGTGGAAATAGAGGATTTGAGATCAAATGGAGGAAGAGAACTTGGTCCGTAGAGTTGAGATGCTAGAGACCATGATGAATAGGTTGCATAGAAAACAAGAAGAGCTTTCAAATCTACAAAGGATGGATTTGGTTAAGAAAGATTCCATAGACTCACTAGTTTGAACACAGGCTGAAAAAAATTCAATATCGAAAAGAGCCACAAAGAGGGAAAATGGGAAGAGCATGAAGAAGAGACACCAATTATAAGTGAGAAGGTAAAATCTTCTCATACACCTTTTAAAGTTGAAACAAAAGTGGAAATAAATAATTTTGAAGGATAAGTAGATGCAGAATTATTAGATAAATGGCTAAAATAGTTGGAAGTCTATTTTAGTGTGCATAATGTCACTGAGGCACAAAGGATTACCTTTGCACGTCTCAAAATGGAAGGTCATGTTCTAGTTTGGTGGGAAACCCATATAGCCACTTGTGAAAATAAGAAACATATATTATCAAGTACTTGGAACGGTTTTAAATAGTTTATTAGAGCTAACTTCTATCCTATTGGCCATAAGACTGACATGATTATTAAGTGGAGTTACTTTAGGCGGTTTAGTGGTTAAAGCGTGCAAGACTACACTATGGAATTTTGGAGACAAGCCATGTTACTTAATATGGACTTGGAGGATGAGGACATTCTGACCAAATATTTGGGAGGACTTCACACTCACCTTCAAAGGAAGGTAATCTCCACAAAGCCCAAGGATCTCAATGAATCTTGTATACAATCATACTACATTGATGATGAGAAGAAGAAAGGAGAAACAAAGCCAAAGGGAGACCAGTCAATAGATCAATAGGAAAAATAACAAGGGAAGACAAGTAGTAGAGGTAAATGGAAAGGTAAACATGCCGCTACTTCTTTGCATACTTGTAAATATCCTAAGAATTTATGTAAGAATTGTGATATAAATGGACATATTGATGCCACATGTTGGAAGTTGCATCTAGAATTACACCTAAAGCACCAAACCAAGGATTCCAAGAAATCATGGCCATTGTGAAGATAGAAGGAGAGGCAGAGATTGAGGATGATTCAAATATAGACAAAAGGTTGTGATGCACGGCCACTAACATGTACAGGGAAGAAAAAGAAGAAGAGATGAGTAAGCTTTTCCAAATCAAAATCAAAATTAAGAAGACTAAGTTAAATGCTTTAGTAGATTTTGGTTCTCAGTCAAATTTTATTTCTGATGTGGTTGTAGAATAACTTGGCCTAGAGACTTGTGCACATCCACATCCATACCCATTGGGATGGGTGAATAAGGGTGTAGAAATACAAGTTACAAGAAAGTTTAAGTTTCAGGTTTGGGATAAATACCCAATCTATTGATGTATTAGAGGTTGATATCATTCCACTTGATGTATTTAACGTTGTTTTCGAAGTCCTTACTTGTATGCCAAGGTAATGTTATGTTCATAAGGAGGGAGAATTGGCACGATAGGTCAAGGACGGAGTTAGTTTCAACATCTGGGCACACTAGAGTAAATCAAAGAAAGCTATGGTAAGTGTTAACCAAGCACAAAGACTTATTCAGGAATATCATCGCTTTTTTACTTTCATTGGAAGAAAAGAAAAATGGACTTCTCGATTTTGTAGAAGAAGCCACCACATGAACTTCTCATTCAAGGAGAAAACTAAACTTTAACTATGTAGTCATCATATCTACCTATGGATTCACTGGACCTAACCGTGGGGCAGCAAGGAGAAAAGGAGATACAAGGAACAATGGTGACTATAGTAGCAGCGTGCATGGAGAGGATTCAGCCAATCCATCACAAGAGACAAAGACAAGAGAGAATGAATAAACCACTATAGTATGGGACCTTCACCATACTTGAGCAGGTTAGAAAAGAAAATTTCAGGCCATACTTCATGCAGATGCACATGATAGCAAGTTACAAGAGCTCACACCTACTAGCACCATTTATGCATGACAAAGAAGGAAACATACAGAAGTTTCCTTCCAAAGAGGATTGTACTCAAGGAAACTTGAAGGAGGATGTAGCACTGGAGTAGAAAACCAGAGATCCACAAGAATCTTGGTAGGTTGGATGAAAGAAGACACCAAGGTAGACCCAGTGGTACGTGAAGGATCAAGAGAGGGATGTAATTCCTCTACCACTCCCCCACTAAGCTTTTGTGGGACCAAAATCCTCCTAAGTAGGGGAGGTATGATCCATAGGGATTCAAAAAACACACCACTTCATTAGTTCCATTAGCATCAAGAAGGAGAATTAAAGGAAAATGAAGAAAAATGAGGTATATGGAGGTTTTAGAAAGAACCATCGTCATGCAGGGGCGATGGTCCTATAACCGCCATCCATCCAAGGTGGCGGTCTTGACACTTCAGAAAAAGAAAATAATAATGGAGCACGAATGGATGTGAATTTGAAGTGCATGACTATGTATCTTCCTCCATGACCTTACACATTCTCTAGTACATAGGATGACATGGTAGAAGGCTATAAATACAAGGAGGAAAAGGAGAATTCACCATTTGAAGATTCGAGAGATCAAAAAGTAGAGTATTAATATGAGAGTAAGGCGAAGATGTTCTTCATGATGGATTTGAATTGTAGGAGCAAGGTGTAAGAAAATAGAGAAAGCAATTAATTGGAGAGAAGGTTTACATTATTACTTCTTTTCATACTTATTGTAATTTGTAAAATTTGATTAATTGGCCAATACAAGTGGGAAGAAGGAGAAATTTCCCTTCCCGAATGGTTTTCCCTCATTGGGGGTTTTCTAGTATAAAAATTATTGTGCTATGTGTAGAATTTTTTTATCATTTCTCTACAATTATGTTTGAAGCACTACTTAATTAGTCACTAAATCTCTAATCTTTATCGAAACCTGTCATTTTCCAAAGTAGAAAGTAGAACAACATAATTATGTGATTCATAGAGGTCCAAAGTATAAGTTTATGGATCACCAAAGGATTCATGATTCATTGTCTCAAAACACGTGGAAATTCCAACAAGATATGAGATGAACACCATGTGAGAGACACAAATTTCAGCTGCATTTTGAGATTGGTACCAATTTTTGTCAATTTTTTAAATTTTAGAATATTTTTGTTTTTGAATGATTTTATAATTTTAAAATTTTTTGATCAGTCAGAAGAATTTAAGAAATGGAAGATCTCCTAAAAGGACATGAAAATGCTATAGAGTGAGGAGAATAGGTTTCGAGTAGCAGTAATATTCCCAAATGAGAAGAAAAATGAGCCAAAAAAATTTATTTAAAAATAATCATGATGATAGATAAAAATAGAATGACAAATAGTGCCTGGAAATATTTAAAAATGCTCCAAGGTGAAGAGATAAGCACTAGGTGGAAAATAGTGCCCCAACATAGCGGAAATTTAATAAAAATAATCATTTTAGTGAAGAGAAGAAGTGTTAGAATGATCAAAATAGAGAAAACATGCCCCGAGGTCATCACGAAACCTAATATACCCACCCCAGGGGGTAAATCAATCATGACTAGTTCATTTATAGTAGAGCTCTTAAAAAAATTTACTCGCGAGCGACCGCAAGAGTAGTTGAGTCATATGGCATGAGGAGATGAGCATACCACATTCGAGAGTATCTTTAGGATGCAACGGATGGACCCTTCGTGAGTGCTCTATCCCTTATTGGTCATTTTCACATTTAATTACTTTTTAGTGCTTTTAGGTTAGTTTTGAAAGCAATGTATAATGACAAAGAAGTGTGGATGCCCCCAATGTGATGTGGTAATATACAAAAGGTAGAATGCCATGCATGTATATTCAAGAAGTGAAATGTGAAGGTTCCCCAATGTTAGATGGGAATATACAAGGGCAACTCCTTAACACAGATATAAGAACAAACAAGCCATATCACGGCTTGGTGAAGTAGATGCAAGGAAGATTCCTAGACTTGACAAGGGAAACCAATCCTACACATAATTTATAGTTATTTTTCCAAATACAAGAGTAAATTGTGAATAGTGAACCCTCCTTGAGCACCGTAAACCTATTTTCACCCAAAGACACATCCAATGTGCCATAATTGAGTGGTTTTCACACTTGACGACCTTTTTTTTACTATTTTCTTGATTTTTTCAAATTTTTACTTGTTTTTCCTTTCTTTTTCTACTTTTTAGATATTTTCTGATATCATCACCATGCTTAAGCATAGAACCTCTTGAGATATATGGTATTCATAGGTTCTAGAATCTCTTCACCATCATAATATGTAATTTTATAAGCTCCCGATCCATATTTCATAACCACCACATAAGGCCCTAACCAGTTAGCCTCAAATTTTCCTTTTTTCTCTATCCTTGACAATCTTTTTCAGATTTTCTTTTAGAACAAGATCACCTATATCAAATTCATGATGAATGATCCACTTGTTATATCCTCTTGACACTATGTTCTAGTAAACCATTAGGTGATTAAGTGGTCTCATACGCTTCTCATCCAATGATCTAGCTCTACTAGCTGAGAAACTCTATAGTCTTCATCCTTATCAAGATAGTCCTAGAGTGATATTATCATGGAGGGAAGATCCACTTCCAAGGGTATGATGGCTTCAATGCCATAAACTAGTGAATATGGGGTCACACTAGTAGGAGTGTGGATGGAGGTTTGATAGGCCCATAGGGTAGGATGTATCTAAGTGCTAATTACAACCCGATCTTACTTACCATTTTCTCCATGATTCGGACAATATTTTTATTGGTGGCCTCATCTTTTCCATTACCTTGAGGGTAATAGGGGGTGGACCACTTGAGTTGAATCTGAAATCGTTGACATAATGCTTTAACTATTTTATTTTTGAAGGACTTACCATTATCAGTGAAAATGGGAAAAGGGATTTCGTAATGCGGAAAATGAGGTGATTCATAATGAACTTGGAAATTTACTGCGCACTCAAAGGACATAAGTGAGAGGTGTAGCCTCTAACCATTTAGAAAAATATTCAAAGTGGTAGTAATAATGTGGGTATGACCATCTCGATGAGGAAGGATAGAGCTTCCTATGAGATCTAGTCCCCACCTAGAAAACATCCAAGGTGTTGCAATAGGCTGCAAATCATGTGTTAACACATGTATTAATTTTTCATACTTTTACATCTCACATTTCTTTTTAAAATTACAACACTCAGCTTCCATGGTGGGCCAATAACAACCCACTCTTAAGATTTTCTTATCCAAGACCATTTCACTAGTGTGTGCTCCTCAAATACCTTCGTGCACGTCTTTAATAGTGTGGACTGATTCAGTAACATCCAAATAGCAAAGTAGATTCACGTCATATCCATGATGATAGAGGATGCCTCCTAGGAGGGTGTAATGGGCTATATGGTGGATAAGAGCTTTCTTCTTAGAATGGGTAATGTTTGGGGGAAACATGTCATCTTGTAGGTATCTAAATATAGGGTCATACCAAGGGGAGAAGGAACCAACAACTTCACATGCCAAATATGACTCTGGCATGTCATATGCGGGCACTCATAAATGCTCTATAAAGAATGAAATTTTACTTGCCTGAGGCGAGAATGTGTAATAGTGATCCGATGGTAGCCATGGCATCCGCTGATCTATTGTGTGACCTTGGTTTTTATTCAAAGATAATCTATACAAAATATTCTTTCAAGGTTTCAACCAATTTCTTATATGGAATATGATTTTCATCTTTAACCTTATACTCATCATTAACTTGTTTAATAATAATTTGAGAGTCACCAATGACTCGTAACTGTGTGATATTTGAAGTGATAGCCAACTTAAGGCCAGCAATGAGTGATTCATATTCTGTAATGTTATTAGTGCAAGGGAATCCCAAACAAAATTCCCTTGGAATGACCTCCCATATGGGAGTGATGAGCATGAATCCCGCTCCGATCTGTGGATGGTGAATGATCCATAAAAATGGACTTTCCATTCAACATACATCATGGATGCATTTAGAAGATCCAAACATAAAGGTTCCATTCCCGGTAGAGGATCTTCTCGCTTGAACCAATCGGCTAATACTTCTAGTTAACAAACTCAATATCAAATTCACTTAGGAGAATGATCCAATTATCCATTAATTCCGTAAGGGCAGGTTTGGATAAAAGGTACTTGAGAGAATCAACTTAAGATATTAGCTTGGTTTTTATTGTTAAGGAGATAATGACATAGTTTCTAAAAGTTAAAGACAACTATCAGGAAAGCCTTTTCAATCTGTGAGTAATTCAATTCATAGGCAATCAAGGTGTGACTAAGGTAATAAATGGCTCTTTCTCTATGGTCTAGGTCATATTGGGCAAGTAGTGCACCAATAACAAATTGGGTAGCTGAAATATACAATAGGAGAGGTTCACCTGAGGTAGGCAACATGAGTATAGGTGGGTTGACAAGGTATTGTTTAAGCAGTTCAAATGCCTTTTGACAATCTAGTCCCCAGTTAAATGTAACATCTTTCTTGAGGAGAGGTGTAAATGGATGGCACTTATCCGTAAGTTATGAAATGAAATGGCATATTTCCTGAATATTTCCTTGTAAACTTCTTAGTTGTTTGAGATTTATAGGAGGAGGCATCTCTGTGATAGCTATAACTTTTTTAGGATCCACATATATTCCTATATGTGAAATGATGAAACCCAAGATCTTTCCCGATAGAATGCCAAAGACACTCTTCCTAGGATTCAAACACACTTCATAATCTCGTAGATGCTTGGAAAATACACCTCAAGACTTTTTAGGGTGCTCTCTTGGATTTTGCTAAGGTATCATCAATGTAATCCTCTATGATGTCATTCATCATGTCATGGAAGATGACCGTCATTACATGTTGATAGGTAGTGTTATCCAAAATTCACCCCTCAAGGTAATTTTGATAACATGCATCAAATTCTTTAGTCCATCCAAAGCAATTATATTGAGTCCGAACAAAAGTCATGTTTATTAGGAAGGGTCCCTCATATTTTTCTAACTCCCCGTCCAGTATGAGAGCAAGTTCTTCGAGGAAAGGTAAGAAAAATTGCAAAAAACAGGCTCGGGCCAGAAAAAATCATGAAAAATGGCTAAGTCCTAGTCCTCGCAACAGTCGGGACAGTTGGGACAAAAGGGCACGAACCGGCCGAAAGGCCATGCGGCTCTGCGCATCATTTGGGACATTTGGAACAAAGGGACGCGGACTTAATAAAATCCAAACTAGCCAAAAAAGTTGAAAAAATTGACTAAGCTAGTGTTGAAATAGGCGATGCAGGACATCTGATGGGCAAAAAAATGCGAACCGGCCGGATTGGCGAAATGAGTCAAGGCAGCTCGGAGATCAGCTTGGGCCAAAGGTATGCTCATATTCTGAATATGGATCGGCCGAAATGAGAACTTTCTTCTCTAAGTTGCAGGACAAAAGTATCATTCCAGGTTCTTTGGTTTGGCCGAAAGGTTTCTTCCACAAACTTCTACACCTAGGGACAAAGGGACGTGTGGAAACGAAAGTATCGGTCGTCCTGAGGGAAAAGTCAACATTTGACCCGTGGAACTTCAAACGGCCATAACTTTTGACTCCGAGCTCGATTTTCACAAAATTAGACTTTCTCCTTGAACGAGCACGACGTCCTCTACGCCAAAAAAATGGATTTATTATTTTTAATGAGGGTAGATATATTTAAATAACAGAAACATATTCGGCTCTAGTCGATCAATGCTCATTCCGTCAAATGACAAAACGTCCGCTGGACCCAAAATATCTGCCCGCACTCAAAAGGCCATAACTTTTGCATTTTCAACGAAATCACACAAAATTGGTAGCGTTAGAATGTGGTTCTGAGCCCAATGCACAATCAATCAAGAAATTCCAAATTTGATCAGAAATTGATTGATATTTTTAAGAAAACGTGGCCGGGTTCATAGGTAAGTGTTTTATTTGGTAGGGAATAAGGAGTGTAATTAAGCGGCATGGTCATCATTCTTTCTCTGCTGCACACATGGGATAGTATGGGGAGAATTTTTCAAGTAATTTATAACCATTTCACTCAATTTAATGCCTCTTACTATGTGGTTGAAGGACAGATTTTGGGATTTCCATTTTCCCTTCTCTTTTCCTTCTCATTTTTCTATAAATTGGAGTGTTGGGCTCATTGTAGGGACGCCTAGTTTTGTTCCTGCTTATATCAGAAAAAAATCCTACACTAAAAGTGATACACCAGAGTTTTTGGTAGAAAAGCTCACAAAATTGCTTTGTGAAGCCGATTCAATGTTCTGAGCCCTTGTAGTGGACTCCTTGCATGGTGATCCAGGCCCTTATCTTGTAATAGATTGAACTGCGATAATCATGCAAGCAATATAATACAAGGCATAGTGGATGTATCTTCCCATCTTTGTGTTTTCTTGCATTATTGCCCCTTTAATCTTTCTATAAGAATATTGTGTCTATTTATTATGTTCTTGCAGGATTCATTAACATTTTGTATGCTTGGAATATTGTGGTGAATGCATTTTGCTAGATTATGGTGAAAACATCACCTCTTCTATGTGCACTTTGCCTCTTCTCGTTTTCACACATTTGGAGATTACTCTCACACCCTCCTTTTCTGGTGTATCACCGCTTTAGTGTAGGCTTTCATTTTATGTATTCTCTCTCCCTAGTCCCTTGGAAATTTAGATTAGAATAGTTAGCTTATCCTGCATTAGAGTAGATTGAGATTGGCAAGTAGTTTAGGAGCAAGAACCACTTTCTGGAGGTCTATCTCAAGTAGCAAGTCCCACAACTTGGAGATAGTACCCATGTTATCCAATCACACTGTGAGTTCAAGTATATGCACAGGGGTGCTGTGATTTGGTGATAACATAGCCCCTAACATTCTTGAGTCCAAAAGGCATGACTTTGTAGCAAAACATTCCCCATGGGGTGATGAAAGCTATCTTGTGTTGATCTTCCTCTGTAATCCTAATTTGGTTATAACCTAAAAAAATCCATTAAGGATATCATCTCATAACCAGCAAGGAGAGATGACAATCATGTTGATATAGGCAGAGGGAAGTCATCTTTAGTACATGCTTTGTTGATTTCATGAAATGCTTGTAGATTTTTATACCAACTAGCTTCTTCCGAATTGGGAATATGTTGGATATCCAATTGGAATAGTCAATGGATTTAATAAAATTAGCAGCTAATAATTTTTCAAGTTCCTCTTTGACAAGTAGTGCAACCTTGGGGTGCATCTTTATTAATTTCTACATGATAGGTTTGGCATCCGGGTGCACAACAAGGTTATGCATGACTAATTCCATATCCAAACTAGGCATATCTTCATATGACCATACAAATATATCTACATATTCTTGCAATAGTTCCACAAAAACCTTCTATTCTTGTGTTGAGAGTGAAGCTCCCAGTTTTTATCATTCTATGCTCCTCTTTTGAGCCAATATTGACACTGATCATTTTTTATACAATCATTTTGGAAACATCCTCCATCCGTGTAGTATCAGGGGGAAGAGTGAGATCAACTTTGATAGGAGGTATGAGATCATATTTTTAAGGATATTCCACCTTTTCTATGATTTCTTCATTTTTCTTATCTACTAAGGTCTCAAAAATTTAATCACTATGAGACTTGTGTTTGTTCTTCCCACAAGGCTTCT
Source organism: Taxus wallichiana var. yunnanensis (assembly GCA_018340775.1). Classification (NCBI taxonomy): domain Eukaryota; kingdom Viridiplantae; phylum Streptophyta; class Pinopsida; order Cupressales; family Taxaceae; genus Taxus; species Taxus wallichiana. The sequence goes on along the minus strand of CM031239.1, from coordinate 729,511,140 downwards.
CTGACGTATTCTTATTCTTTCTTACAACCTTCTTACTCAAATGTCCACACATCTTTGCTTCTTCTCCAAAGTATGCACATGCATCTAGTTTAATGGAAAATCCTTTCTTGTGATCCCCATTTTGGAATAGAATCCTTACTAAGTCCCATGAATTATGTGAATGCCTCGCCATTTTCAAATAAATTGAGTGGACATGAAATTTTTGATCCGAATCTACAAGTTCTAGATATATAAGGATTACTTGATAATTTTATATGGATAAGGTAAAAATAACTAAATCGGGAATATGGTCGTGGAGGCAAGATCCTTTTAGAGCCTACATTGGGAATCTACATCACTATCTTAATGAAATGAGTCACCCTCATGTTCAAAAGAGGCGGCATCAATCTCAAAGGGTGGATTTTCATGAGTTCTAATTCCTAGGCCATGTCTCGTTAGATTTGAAATGAGGGATAGGAATGGGTTATAAATGTCCTTGTGCATTGATACCACATCCAAACCCATTTTAACCCATGACATACATCATATGGTGGCCTTCAATATACACTGTGGGGCTTGGGCTGATGCCATGGTACCCTCAGTAATCTCCTGGTGGGATCTTCTAACATCTTTTCCTCAAATAAGAGACCGCGAGGATGAATCTCTCAAAGGGTTCAGGGCATCTATATCCACTATTTAGAATTGAAATTAATTTTTTCCTCATGTCTTGGGTGATACTTGTAAGATCTTATATCAAGAAGGCCTACTAAAGAGTAAACTACTTACCTAGGCCATACTTTGTAGACATTAACTCCCATGATGAGAAATGGTTGGCCAATGAATGAAATTTATGATTATAAGGAGTGAGTATATTTGTATCCACACATTCCTTTATAGCCTCTGTTTGTAAGGGAAAAACAATATCCATAGAAGTACATTCATAAGCTGCATAAGAAAAATTTTCCAATGCTCTACAATGTGTAAACGATTCTAGATCACCCCGAATGGTGATTATCTATCCTTTATGGCACATCTTGATACACCGATGGAAGGTGAATAAAATAGCCTACATGGCATGAATCCATGGGTGTCCCAAGAGCATGTTATAGGGAAGATCTAGGTCAAGGACATGGAAAGTCGTATCGTGACTTGTGTGCCCCACTTCCATAGGAACTACTATAGTACTTAGTGACTCACATTCCTCATTATCATACATTGTGATTGTAATAGTTTTAACCCCTAGATTTGTTTCTAAATGGCCCAACTTCTTAACCAGCTTCAAAGTACAAATATTTAAACCAGATCCACCATCCACAAGTACTCTCTTGATCTTACTATGAGTAATAACTAATTCTATGTATAGGGGTAAGTTGTGCTCTAGATTATTACGTGAGATTGTAGTGTAATCAAAATTGATATGATCATTGGAATTAAGGTGTGGAATTATCACTTGAAGGTGCATGGGATCTACATTTATGGAGACTCCTAAAATCTGTAGTGTTTTATATAATATGTTTTTATGAGCAGTAGATATTTTGAGGAGATATAAAATCGATATCCTAGTTGGTGTCTTCTCCAACTGTTCTATTAAATTATAATGACCTTCCCGAGGAATGGGTAGAGGATCTAGTATGATCAAACACACACATTGTGTACCTACAAAGACAATTTTTTTCTAAAATCCTAATAGTATTAACATGTTCATCAAATGAATGGATACAACCTATAAGGGAATCAAAGGGACTATCATTAGTTAGATAAACATAGGCAGCAATCCTATAGTCATTAGAAGTTTGTCCACGATCTATTTTCTTGTTCTTCTTATCTACATGGTTAGGAAAGGAATCTTTGAATATACCCATTTTCTCATTGGGACCTTGCCCTAAGTCGGGGGTGAACTACGGAGATTTTTCCTCTTTGATGAGGTCATGTATATAATGTTGCAGTCTGGAGTACCTATCATTTTTGTTTCCTTTGACACAATGGAAATCACAATACTCATGCTCTTTTAACCAACCCAGTTTTGGAGCATCTTTTGGATATGGTATTGTCATAGTTGGGTGCTACACCATGTTCACCACATTTAATTGTTCAAGTATGGTAGATAGTGATTTAGTTAGTGGTGTAAACGTATGTTTTGTAGGTTCCTTTTGGTGAGGTCCTATGAAATCTTTAGAAATGGAACAGTCTATACAGCTTTGGACTCTTTTGGAGTCTGTAATGTCGTCACCAATGACATGTTTTTTTAATAACTTATGTTTATCTAAGGGTTTTGTTTCATGTTTGTCCTTCATGACCAGTTGAAGTGTACCCTTTGTAATGAGAGTCTTCTTGATTTGACTATCTTTCTCTATAACTTCTTTGAAGTTAAATCTGTAGTGCATTTGTAAATGAAAGACTATTTTTGGGTTTAAGCTAGGGATGAATATTATTATTAGTTTTTTTCCGGCATGGCACAAGGGAAACAACTTACCAATCCACGCCATCATTGTAAGAATCCTACAAAGGCCTCATTAGGTTTTTTTTTGTTGCAAAGGTTGTTGATGGTGATATCATTCTCCATATTGAAGGAGTAATGTCGCGTAAATTTTTTGGCTAGTGTGAGCCATGTCATAATGGATCCCTCAGGTATACTAAAAATCCATTCTAATGCCAGTTCTCCTAGGCTACGAAGAAATAATCGTATTAGAAAATTATTGCTATAAGTGACTTCCTAGAAAGCCATATAGAATTATTTGATATGATTACATTGATCACTTTTACTTTTATACTTTTCGAACTTAGGAATGGAAAAATATTTTAGAAATGGTTTTCAGCAACATATCCTTATCAAAGGGGTTAGGACATAGCTCTTCATATAGGTATTTCTTACTATGTCCTATGTTGCTTTCAGTAGCATATTAAGCGTATTTTTCATCGATTGTAACTCATGTCGATGATTTTTTCCTTTATAGGTGATACTAGTTTATTTACCTTAAAAACTTTTAAAGTTGTGTCACTAGTTCTGATTTCTTCTTGAGTATATCTTTATGCACATTCCTACTCGAAGAACCTAATTTTGTTAACTTTTGACTGAGTTTTAATATTTGTCTTTGGAGGATCTCTTCTTCAATTAAGGGATCATCTTCTTTGTCAAACCTAGGAGGTGGTGAGCCTTTGTGCTCATGTTCAACTTTTACTTTGCGTGAAGCCTTAGAATAAGGTCTTCACAAATCACTGTTAGTTTTGATGGGTCTTATTCAACATTTTTGTTATGTTGTCTAGAAGTGGAAGCATACCCTACATCAAATGGGTTATCCATGTCTAAGAGAGATGGTCACTCTTCCATTTTATGGTTAATGATGTTAGTCTCCACTTCACACTCTTGCAGAAGATTGGCTCCTAACTAAAGAACTCTTGTGAGTACTTGATCTTTTTTATAATAAAGGAGCTCATCAAATCGAACTAGGTATAAATTATGTTGTTCCTCAAAAGAATCGATTCTTCTCCACTATGATTGACCAAAGTTTTGTGTCTTTGATTTGTGAAAAGAGAGGTTGTTATCTCAATTTTTCCCCAAAAAATTGATCAAACATGACCCCGCACGAGAGAAAATCGAATGGTCAGTTCATTCATGCGAGCTCACATTCAAATCCAATAGTCAAGGGGGCAGGCGGGCTCTACAATGGAGGAGCAAGGTTGGTGAAGGATCAAACAATGTCAAAGGAGGCCAGAGGCTCTTAGGAGAGGCTAGAAGTTTTGGACTTCACATATGATTAAGAGCGGGCCCATATTGGTTAAGTATAAGAGTGTCGGTGGAAGGTTCCATGTGTCTCAACGGTGCACCTTCAAGGGTCGAAGCCAAGGGTGGTTCCCAAATAAGTGCTAAGCTTCCACATGTCCCAATCCAACGAGGTAGTGTTCACTTGAGGCCCCAAATTAGGTAAGTATAAGAGTGTCGATGGAGGCCTTCACATGTCTCATCGATGCAACACCAAGGCTAGGTCCAAAGAGTAGGTTCCCAAATGAGCATAGGCTCACCACGTGGTCCAAGTCAAAAAGGGGGACAAAGTGGGCCCAAATCAGCTAAGTATGGAAGAGATGGCGGAAGCTTCCATGTGCCTCATCAGCATCTCCAATGGTCAAGCCAAAAAGGTAGTCCTCAAACAAGTTGCAAGCCTCCACGTGTCCAAAGCCCCAAAAGTTGTACAGACCGCCATTGAAAAGTATATGAGCCAATAGAAGATTCCATGTGTCTCTTCACATCTTCAAAGGTAAATCCAAAAGCGAGTCTCCATATGAGCGCAGAGCTTCCACGTGTCCCAAGTCTGAAAAATGGACATAGTCGATTGTTTAATCGACTAAGTATAAAGAACTGGTAGAAGTCTCCACATGTCTCATCAGCATAAATTCAAAGGCATGACCCAAAGTAGAGACTCAAATGAGTGCGAGGCTTCCACATGTATAGGGTTTGAGAAAGGCATCAGCCCGAATCGAAAAGTATCAAAAACTCAGCAGAGGGTGCCACATGTCGACTCGGCAACTTCAAAGATCAACTCCAAAGGTGGTCCCCTAACCTGGCATAGGCCCTTCATGTGTCCAAGAGTCAAAAGGGGATAGATCCGGCCATTTAATCAACTAAGTATAGAAATATTATTGGAACCCTCCACATGCCTCGTTTGTGTAACTTCAAGATAAAATCAAAGGCAGGTCCCAATATGTGTTGAGCCTCCATGTGTCTAGGATAAGGAATATGACCCCACCAAACAAAAGGGACACGTGGCCATGTTTCAGGTCAAAATGGAAGGTGGGCCTTGGAAGGATTCTTTGTCAAAAGTGGGCCAAAGCGGACTGGCACTGAGTGAAGAATTTTCCCCAAGTGGAAAATGTGGGTTAAGCGGGCCCAGAGATGACTTTTGGGGAATGTATAGTCACGGGGCCACGGATTATTTTTTTCAATTTTGGCAAACGTTCATAAGAGCGTATTTTGTAAGTGCGGGCCCACAAGCCCGAGGAGGTTTGTTCTCCAAATGGGAAAATGAGAAGGTTTCCGGCATTATGGGGTTACGGGAGACTTTTGCAATTTTACGACTTTTGTATAAAAGGCACAATTTCAATTTCAGGCCCACAGAGACTTTTTTTGGGAAAAGTGAATTTTAGGCTTGCATGGGGCTACAGAGGAGTTTTTACACTTTTGTAATTTTTGTGCAAAAGGTGCAAAGTGAATTTCAGCCCATGGATCCATTTTGCTAAATTGGTTTTTTGCCATTTTTGTATGGATTCGATTCAAGTATTCAAATGGGCATATCTTTTGATCCAATGCCAAAATTCAACAAATTTGGTACCATTGGAAAGGTCTCAACCTCATATACCATGGAAACCTAAAAATTTAATTTTGATGAGGTTAGGTGGGTGAAAATAGGAAAACATATTTCATTCCATTAATGTATGATCTGATTGCTTCAACAACCAGATCAGATTTGATTTGATCCGTCATTCTTCCTTCTTCAACATGCCAAACAGACATAGAGAGGTGGACTTGACAGATTGGGTGGATTTATAGGGGCATTGATGGCTGGTAGCTAAGCTTCCAAATCAAGTTTCCCACCTCTTTTCTTCTCCTCTCTTCACTTCATCTATAAAGGTAAGAGCTTGGATCATTGTAAAGGGTTGGACATTTTAGTTTTGTACCCTCCCTTCTTCTCTAGTCTGTAGAGATGAATTCATGGAGTCCGAACCTTCTATTAAGATTGTAATGCAAGTTTTTTTTTCCTCTTGGCCATTGTAATGCTTTGTATCAATTTGTGAAGCAATAATACATGTTTGTGGATGATTTCAACCCTCTCTTGTGTTCATTTCCTTTATCTAATCTTTCATTACAATATTGGTTATCTGTGCATGGTAGTTGTATTACATTTTAATGGTCTGTGTTTGATAGCAAAGCCAATGTTCAACATTCCTTTGGTGCATCACCTCTATTAGTTTAGGTTTAATTTCTTGCATCTTCTTAACCCTGTCTCCTTGGCAAGTTAGAATAGATTTTAGAATAGATCCTCTACAAATTTATGTGTGCACCTGAACAGAGGAATAGGAACCAGCCTTCATCCGAGAGCTCTCTCGATTTCAAAGTCCCACACTTTGAGAGATGCTCCATGTTATGAAATCACACTGAGAGTCTCAACCCATCTAGTTGTAGACATTCAGGGGTGTTGTGATTTTGCACTAACAATTTTGGCACACTTGGTGGGACCAAGAGGTCTCCATTTTTATCACAAAAAGATTGATGTGCACTTGTTGTAAGTTTTCATATTCTTTAAGAAGCTTTGAAATTACACATCTGATGACTCCAAAAGGGTAGAGTCCACTAGTTTTAGCAGCCCAGGCTTGGAAGATTCATGAGAAGAATTCAGAACTAGATCAAGAACTAGAGAAGAAGGATTGTTTTTCTATCTATACTTGTCCCCGTGATAGAGGGAGAAGGGGAAGAAGAGCTCAAAGGTCTCCATCTCCACCAAATAGGACCTTGTCAACACCTCCCCCTGGTAGGCCTTTCATTTAATCAACAAGGGTTCTTAGGCCAATCATAATGGCACATCCACAACCCAATCCCTATGTTAACTTCACTTAGCAGCCACTCACTCACTCTTAATGCACAAAATCTAGTTCTAGTTGCAGCATTGAAGAGCATTCCATATTTCACTAGAGAGAACTAGACTACTCCTAGTGACCACATTCAAGACATTACAAATGTTTGTGTAATTCATGAAATCATTGAGATGGACATTGTAGTCAAATTTTTAGCCTCTTCATTCAAGGGTAAAGCTTTGTAATGGTTCAGGAGTCTAACAACAGGCTCTATTCAAAATTAGGACCATCTATGCAGAGCTCTTCACAATCAATTTGGAGAGAAGGGAGATAATCTATCCTTGTTGGAACAATTGACAACAATCAAGAGGGCTCCTAATGAGTAGTTGACCAACTTCAACTTTAAATTCCAGATGTGGGATAGGATTCCGGTGGCCATAAGACCAACAGACAAATGTGCTTTTCTATACTTCCTTAGAGCTTTAAATTCTGATATTTCCTTAATGATTCAATCCATGGGAGGTGTAACCTTACTTACAACCTATAACATTTCCATTAGAGCTGAAAATTGTTTAATTTAGGTGGTAAACTTGCACCTAGGCCACCTATGCCTCTATATCCAGAACTAGGAAGCTCTAAGCACTAGTCAAACACCCACATTAGCTCCCATACCTGCCCAAGGAATCAAGTTTCAGCTGAAGCTTCCACCTCATCTTCTAGCACTTCAAAAGAGCTACAAGAGGTTATGAAACAACTGCAAAACCTAGGAAATGAGCTAGTGACTATCAAGAGACAACAAGCTCGAGTTATAGGCCATATCAGCCTCAAACTCAGTATCAAGCTAGGCCCCATACCAGCAAAATAGACCACTAGCTCATGCTACAAATCAAAATAAAAACCAAGGACAACCTCAAGCTACTAGGCCTTTCTGACCATATGATCCAAATGCATATTCAACATCGAGGGCCTTGGTTCCAACACAAAACAACATGGCACAAGAATATGATTGGTGTTTCCCATCAAGATCACCCCCATATCCATTCATCAATGTGTTTCAATGGTGCACTAAACCAGGACTTGATGGTATAAACCATTGGTGTGTCCCAAGATCCCAATCAAGAGGAAAATCAGTAACAATAAGAAACCCAGAAAGAGGCACCTCCAAGTGAGACCATGTTTGTCAATTGGCAAGCTGAAGATTTTTGTGGTATGAATCAAGCACCTCCTCATAGTGTGGCAGAAAATACACGGTCCAAGAAGAGGAATATTAGAGAGGGGAAATCCTCCAATTCAAATGGTCCACAACCCTCTATTTCCATGCAAAGTGTAACTCCCAATGTGTAGAGTCATCCCAAGCCACCTTCCAGACCCGCTCAGGCACCGGTTGTAATGACCCATGTGTAAGAGAAGAATGTGCAAGGAAAGGGGCAAAAAAATATAGCTCATCCCCATTTAACATCATTGAATAGATGAAGAAAACAAATGTAAACATCTCAATGTGGGATTCATTGGCTATCCCGGAGACAAGAGACTTTTGCAGTTGTTATGGAAAATTGGTCAACTTAACCAAATCCCCCCCAACAAAAAGAAAGTTCTTACCAATGCAGCTCATCCTGAAGGAAACCATGAAGAAAACAAGGTAAGAATCTGAATCCCCCTCCATTCTATGTTTCATTGATCATTGGGGACAAATTGGTACATAATTACATGATTGATTCGAGAGCAAGTAGCTCAGTCATGCCGAAGCAAATAGCTGATCAGCTAGGTCTTCAATATGAATTCATCTCCAAGGGTGTAGTACAATTGGATGGGACAATAGTAACAATGGTTGGATTCATCAATGATTTTACCCTCACATTACATGCATGCCCCAATGTGACCATATTGCAAAATGTATCGATCATCATAGACTTGCCACCACACTTTACATTGTGTTTGTCAAGAGACTTCACCGCTAAAATTGGAGGTTATTTGTCTACTGATTGGTCACACATGCTTTTTAGAACAAGGTATGGAGCTAAGGCTATGATAAGATCTAAGCCCATTGTAGATTTCCATATTGAGCCTCATGTACTCAGTCCAATCAATGCAAATTATTTAACCTTTGATCAGGAAGACCTCCTAAGCACTTATGAGGTAGACACCAAGGTTGGGTGTATTCCAGACTTGACTCTCAATGAATGGGTGAATAAGAGGCATGATTTTGACCCTTACAAGGAAATGAAGGAATCTGAGCTAGGATTTTACTATTTACATGAGGAGAATCATCCTCTCCCTAACATCACTAATCCATACCATAAGGATGATAATGAGGTATGACATATATTCTTTGATGGCTCAAGAAGTAGACAAGGAGCCGGAGGAGGAGCTATGCTTGTTTCACCTCAAGGTATGAAATATTACTCAACCTTCCATTTCCAATTCACTTGCTCAAACAACACACAGAGTATGAAGCCTTGATCCATGGACTACATTGGGCAAGAAAGAGAGGGATCAAAAATCTGCAAATATTTGGTGATAGTGAGCTGATTGTGAACCAAGTCGAGGACAAAATGCTGCCAAGAATGATCTGTTAAAAAACTACAAAAACTGGGTATGGGATCTCATCAAATATTTCAAAGCATTTGGCATCAATTCCATCCCAAGGAAGAAGAATGAAGTAGTGGATAGATTGGCAAAATCGGGGGTAGGCATTTGATGTAGTAGAGAAAGTATAAAGAGTGAGAAATTTCAGCCCCATATTAAGGTGGTTGTAAGCCATTATCCTAGATAATAACAAAAGTTGGTAGGTCTTTGAGAATGATCAACAAATTGTCAATTTTCTACAAGAAGAAGCTGAGTTCTCCTCTAGAAACCAAGACAAATTGGAACAACAGTATGGTGACCAAGTGGTGCAGCTGAGAACTAACAAATTACCAAAAGGTCTTGTAACCTTGGAGTCAATCTTTAACCCAAATGATCAATTTTGGAAGGAGAAAGAAAATATTCAGGTAAAGGGTGAAGATTCAGAGCCCATTTCCATAGATGAAGGCAAGATGTTGTGAATCGGAAGGTAAGTACCCAACAAGAAAAATCTAAGTTCATTAAACTTTGTCAAGAATTCCCAGATGTCTTTACTTGGACTTACAAGGATTTAAGAGGTTTCAACCCAAGGTTGGCACATCACACTATCGAGCTAGATCTAGGATCTAAGCCTTTTAGACGAAAAAAAGGCCAGTAAACCCTCACATTGAACCTCTCATGAGAAAAGAGTTAAACAAGCTAATTGAGGCCAACATCATCTTCCCTATCAAGCATTCAAGTTGGGTTGCAAACTTGGTGCATGTGAGGAAAGAAATGGAGAAATCAGATTGTGTGTAGACTTCCGTGATCTAAATAGAGCATCACTCAAAGATCACTACCCACTTCCATCGATGGAGAAAATATTGTAGGTTGTAGCTAGCTCTGAGAGGTTTTCATTGCTAGATGGATACTCAGGCTATAATCAGATAATGGTGAAAGAGGAAGATCAGTTCAAGACAACCTTCACCACTAAATGGGGTACATATGCTTATAAGAAGATGCCATTTGGATTGTCAAATGCTAGAGCAACATTTCAACGAGCTATGGATATGGCATGTTCAAAGGCTTGATCAACAAGATGGTTATGGTGTATCTAGATGATATCACCGTCTTCTCAAATAATGCTACAGACCATCTCTTCCACCTCAGGAAGGTATTTTAGAGGTGTAGAAGGTTCGAGTGTCATTGAATCTAAAGAAGTGTGTATTCTTGGCACATGAGGAAAATTTTTGGGCCACATTGTCTCAAGAGAAGGGTTAACAATTGATCCTAAAAGAGTTGAATCCATCCGAACACTTCCATTGCCACAACAAGAAGTCTCTCTCAAAGCTTCTTGGGAAGAATAAACTTTTTCATAGATTTGTGCCTAATTTTTCCACTCTTGTGAAGCCTTTAACAATGATGTTGAAGAAGAGTCTTGCATTTAAATGGACAACAAAAGGCAAAGAGAATTTTTGAGGCCATCAAGCTTGCAATATCACAGGCCCCAACTCTTATAAACCCAAACTTTTCAAAGGACTTCATGTTGTATGCTTTTGGAGGGTCAGACACAATCTCAACTATCTTGGTTCAGCCTAACAAGGAAGGTTCAAAACAGCCCATAGCCTTCTTCGATCGAGCTTGGATAATTACGAAGTAAAGTATTATTTCATTAAAAATCATGTTCTTAATGTCATTAGGAGTTTGAAGAAGTTCAGACACTTGGTCTCGAACAACAAGATTCAACTACTAGTGTCTCATGTTGGTGTCAAGGATTTTCTCCTAAACAAGGACTTGAATGAGAAGAGATCGTAGGTTGGATCACTCGTGTAATGGAGTATGATATTGAAATCAAAGTGACCAAGTTGGTTTGTGGCAAGGGTCTATGTGAGCAACTCACTTCCAAGAAAAAATTGAGTCAGCAGATGAAGAAGAGGTTGTCCTATTAACGCAGAATGAGCTAGAGCATCTAGCTAATGATGCACCCATTCCATGTTGGACTCAAAATTTGATGCATTTTCTCCAAATAGGTTCGTGCCCTCTAGAATTAAGTAGAACAAATAAAAGGTACTTTATATTACAAGCCATCCCGTATGTGCTTGTTGATGGCATTTTTTCAAAAGGGACATCGATGGCATCTATTAAGGTGCATTGGGACAGTCAAATTGAGAGGGTGTTGCATGAGTTCCATGATCGAGAAGTAGGAGGCCACTTTTCTCCTCGAGTAACAAAGGATGCTCAAAATCATGAAATTTGGTTGTTATTAGCCTATGGTGTTTAGGGATTGCTACTCATGGATCAAGAAATGCAAGAAGTGTGCATTCTTCAAAGGGAAGGAAAAGTTAGCAGCCCTTCCCCTTCATCCAATTTTAGTGGATCAGCCATTCATGTAATGGGGACTAGACTTCATTGGAGTAATCAACCCAAATTCAAGCCAGGGCCACAAGTGGATACTCACAGTGATTGACTATTTCACGAAGTGGACTCAAGCAATGGAATTAAAGGAGGAAATGAATCCAACATCTTGGATTTCTATGAAGGGATAGTCACTAGGTTTGGAGTCCACTACACTATCATATCAGATAATACATTGGCATTCCTTGGTACAAGGATCACTGAATGGGTTGTCAAGAATGGTGTATACCTTAGCACTTCATCAAACTATTACCCTCAAGGTAATGGCCAAGTAGAGTCCACAAACAAGAACCTAATAAGAATTATCAAGGACTCTTGATGAAAATCAAAGAACTTGGCACACAAATCTCAAATCAGCTCTATGGGCTGATAGGATCACATCCAAAAGGTCTATAGGTAGCTCCCCATATAAGCTTGTATATGGAAAAGAGGCAGTATTTCCCATATCATTGGAGCTGCCCACTTTGGAGCTCATGAAATAGTTGGAACTAGCTAAGTTTGAACCTATGGAAATCAAGTATGCAGAGCTAATGGGAGTAGAAGAAGCAAGATAACATGCAAATGTAGATCATGGAGAAAGATCAAGCATTGATCAAGAAGAGCTTTGATAAGAAAGAAAGAACAAGGACCTTTCAAGAGGGGGACTTAGTTCTAAAGTGGGATGCAGATCAGGAAAAACTAGGAAGGCATTCCAAGTTTGATGTCATTTGGAGTGGCCCTACATGGTCACAAGATGTGAAAATAGAAATTCCTTCCAGCTAGCTACATTGGATGGCAAATAATTACATATTCCAGTCATGGGATCCACCTCAAAAACTAATACTAAAAGGAAAATTTCTCACCCTTGTAAATATTAGCCTAGGTTTTCAATTTCTCCAAGTGTGTATGCACATTGTATTTTTATAGTTTAGGTTTCAATTCCCCTAAGTGTTGGTGCACATTCTCTATTGCTTCTGGTGTATGCTTGTATACAATTCATCTCACCCATGGAAAAGACTTGTGGCCACAAGAAACTAAATCTACAGAGTATCCCTATTGGAGTAGGTATGGATGTTTTCATTGCACTCCAACAGATCAAGTTTGTGGAAAATCAAATGAGGGAGAAGTTTCCAGGTTTCAGACAACTCTCTACTCTCACAAATCTTGAATCCAAGATTTTCTCAAAGTGTAAGAGTGCGTGCAGTGGAAGGCATTTCTAGACCAGTTTTAAAATTACCAGGTAGACTCCATGCCCAATGGATACTTCTCAGGCTACTAGTCTCTTCATCTAGCAGGTAGATGTCCCCGTGAGTCACCAAACTATTATCTCAATTTTCCCCCCAAAAAAATTGATCAAACACAACCCTACATGAGAGAAAATCGAAGGGTCGGTTCAGTCATACGAGTTCACATTCAAATCCAACAGTCAAGGGGGTAGGTGGGCTCTACAATGGAGGAGCAGGGTCGGTGAAGGATCAAACAACGTCAAAGGAGGCCAAAGGCTCTCAAGAGGAAAATGGGGAAAGGCTCAAAGTTTTGGACTTCACATACGATTCAGAGCGGGCCTAAATTAGTTAAGTATAAAATGACTAGTAGAAGGTGCCACATGTCTCAACGATGCACCTTCAAGGGTTAAAGCCAAGGGCAGTTCCCAAAACAAGTGCAAAGCTTCCACGTGTACTGAACCCAATAAGGTAGTGTTCACTTGATGCCCCAAATCAGCTAAGTATAAGAGTGTCGGTGGCGACCTTCACGTATCTCATCAGTGTAACACCAAGGATGGGTCCAAAGAGTGGGTTCCCAAATGATCATAGGCTGGCCATGTGGTCCAAGTCAAAAAGGGGGACAGAGCAGCCCAAATCAGCTAAGTATGGAAGAGAGAGTGGAAGCTTCCATGTGCCTCATTGGCACATCTCCAAGGGTCAAGCCCAAAAGGTAGTCCCCAAACAAGCACCAAGCGTCCACGTGTCTAGAGCCCTAAAATTTATACCGGCCATTAAAAATTCTACGAGCCAGTGGAATATGCCACATGTCTCTTCCATGAATCTTCAAAAGCAAATCCAAAAGCAGGTCTCCAAGCGAGTGTGGAGTTTCCACATGTCCCGTGTTTAAAAAGAGATAGAGTCGGCTATTTAATCAACTAAGTATAAAGAACTGGAAGAAGTCTCCATGTGTCTCATCAGTGCAAATTCAAAGGTGTGACCCAAAGTAGAGACTCAAATGAGCGTGAGGCTTCCACATTTCTAGGGTTCAAGAAAGGCATCGGCCCAAATCAGCTAAGTATCACGAGACTTGTGGAGGGTGCCACATGTCGACTCAATCAACATCAAAGATCAACTCCGAAGGTGGTCCCCAAACTGGTGCAAGCCCTCCACATGTCCAAGAGTCAAAAGGGGGACAGAGTCGGCCGTTTAATCAACTAAGTATAGAATGTTCAACAAAACCCTCCATGTGCCTCGTTCACGCAACTTCAAAGGTAAAATCTAGGGGCAGGTCCCAAATATGTGTTGAGCCTCCATGTGTCCAAGATCAGACATATGACCCGCCAAATAAAAGGGACACATGGCCATGTTTCAGTCAAAGTGGGAAGGTGGGCCTTGGAAGGATTCTTTGCCAAAAGTGGGCTAGTGGGCCTGGGGAAGACTTTTCACCTAAGTGGAAAATGTGGGCCGGCAGGCTGGAGATGACTTTTGGGGAATGTAGAGTTGCGGGGCCACATGATTCTTTTTACAATTTTGGAAACTTTCATAAGATCGTAGTTTGTAAGTGCGGGCTTGTGAGCCCGAGGAGGTTTGTTCACCAAATTGGAAAATGAGAAGGTTGCGAGGGCTGCGGGAGACTTTTGCACTTTTGTGACTTTTGTGTAAAAGGCACAATTTCAATTTCAGACCCACAGAGGCTTTTGGGAAAAAGAGAATTTTAGGATTGTGAGGTTGTGGGGATTTTTTACATTTCTTTATTTTTTTGTAAAAGGCACTATTGGTATCTAGATTTAATCTCCTTCATAACTTGAACAAAGCATCATGAACTTGTATGAGACACTCAAGGATAGATAGATGGTTTGTATGTCATTTGTAGCCGGGGAGCACACCTATCTCGCTTGTTTACATTCAATATTTGAGGGAATGGATAGCACCTTCAAAAGGGTTTTGATCTAACCCTCACTATTTTAGGTTGTGCCTATCACCAAGGCAAGAGAACCTATATTGCAGCCCTTGTATGGTTAAGGAGGTAGAGATATCCTTGTGTTTTGCATATGATATGAAGAGTACTTGATATTTTGCATGGACAGTAGGGTTCTTGGAAATTATTTCTTTTCTAGGATTGTCTTTGGGAATGCTTGTGAGCAATGGTGTCTTTGGCTTGGCTTGAGGACCAGCTCCTCTAACAACTTTACTTCTATTATTGTACTCTTTCTCTTGTCCAACCACAACATTCATTAACAACCTGTCTATCTTCCTCGGAAGGAATACCACCATCATACTTCTTGATCATTAAATCCCTTAGACATTCAAAGTCATTATTAGGAATTTCAAAGGCCCGAACAACATCTACATCATGAGCATGAGGAAGAGAAAGAAATGGTACCCTCTTTATGCAATCCTAAAAGGTTGCAGCAGTCCTTGCACTTATTACATTTATTGATGTTGCTGCTTGTTGTGAGCCTAAAGAGCTGCCCATCATACAAATTTCATCATCCATTTCATCTTCATTATCATCTTCAATAGCTTTCTGGTCCATTTCACATGGAGGATGAGGAATAAAACATCTATCACACCAATCCATATCAGCAATTTCTTGAATAGCAGCAACTCTTGCGATCGAGAGGGTTAGGCACCACTCTATTTTCATGTGCTTGGGATTGTCTACTTGTAGATCCAATAGGCCCTTACCTCTATCATCTTGTCTTTGATCACCCCTAGGATGATTGCCAAATCTATCATGGTTTTGAGTTCTTTGTTGTCCTTGTGAACTTTTCCCAATACCTTTCTCAGCTCGGGCTAGTTTGTAAGATATTTATTTGACAATCCCTGCCAAAGTCTTGACAACATCTTCTAAATCAGCACCCTTGCTAGCTTGAGGCTTCTCGGGTTTATCAACTTCACACCATCCCTCTTAAGTGGTTTACCAATAGCTTTAATATTATTTTCAATTTTAAGTGCCATGGTGAAAGCTTGCCTCAAGTTTGTAGGATTTTTGTCTCTCAAGTAATAGGCTGCCTTTTTATCAAATGCATCTACATATTTGATCAAGCAAGATTCATCACAAGGCCTCAAAATGATAGGCAACCTTCTCAATGTTTTATTAAATCTTGTATTGAAGTCATGGACTGTCTCATTCGGGTTCTTCTTGATATTTTCAAATTCAGACAAAATAAATCTAGGATTAGTCATGTCACCATATTGCAACCTAAATGCATTTTTCATCTCATTTCATGAATCAATAGAGTTATCAGGTAGAGCCTTGTACGAATCCCTAGCATCTTCTTCAAGTTTATGGATAAATGAATTGATATACACATCCTCAAATTCTATCTCAAAATCTTCCATCATATTATCAAACAATTTGAGATGCTTTGCTCACTTTGGTAATGGTATTGTTACCTTGGAATTTTGGTAACCTATTTCTCACATCTTGTGGGACAGCATTTGGATAACCATCCATTCCTTCAAAATTTATAGGACCAAAGGTGTTAACAACAAATGGAGGTCTAGGCTGAGCCATATTGTTTGGTGGGGGTGATCTTGGAGGTGAAACAAGCTGGTGAGGAGTAGTAATGGGTCTAATTGGAATAGATGAGTGATATTTAAAATGACAACCCCCCAAAGGCTCTCTCTCTTGATAAACTTTAGCAAACTTAGAAACCATAGGAGCAGATTTAGGAGCAAGTTTTTTAAATACACAAGAAGGTCCCTCACCTGATGGAGAATGAAAATCAGCAAGAATATTTCCTGAATCAGATCTACTTGAAGAAGAATTATAATCTTCAATAACAGGTTGCTCTCCTTCAAATTCAACTATGGGGATCTCTTTTCTTGCAACCAAATCACCAACCACTTTCCACACTCTTCTTCCTTCTAGTTCTAAGCTTCTTGATTCAGTGAGAAACTTCTTAGAAGATTCCTTGATGAAGATGGATCTCCTTCCCTCCAACTTGACAGATTTAAAGAACAAGTTTCAAATGACAAATGTATAAGACAACTAGTATTTCAAGATCCAAATAGCATGGAGTCACCACTAAGGATTTCCACCTTAGTTGTGCAAGAAAGCACTAAAATATTCTGTCAAATGTATGTTATGACTAAAAACTTTGCAAGGGTTTACAATTCAGATCTTCTTCTTCTTGATTCAACCAAAAACAATGCATCCAAATCATATAAACTACTAGTAAATGAAAAGAGCAGGCTGAGTTTGAAATCTTTTTACCCAAAACATGTAGATATGAAGTATGAAATGATATCTCAAGAATGTAACAGCTCAAATACTTGATCACACAAATGCTCAAACCTTTCAAACACTTCAAAACCACCAAGAAATTCCAAGAACTCCCCGGCAACGGTGCCACTCGGGTGTTGGTATCCAGATTTAATCTCCTTCATAACTTGAACAACATCATGAACTTGCACAAGACACTCAAGGATAGATAGATGGTTTGTATGTCATTTTTAGCCAAGGAGCACACATATCTTCTTGTTTGCATTCAATATTTGAGGGAGTGGAAAGCACCTGTAAAAGGGTTTTGATCTAACCCTCACTATTTTAGGTTGTGACTATCAGCCAAGGCAAGAGAACATATATTGCAGCCCTTGTATGGTTAAGGAGGTAGAGATATCCTTGTGTTTTACATATGATATGAAGGCCTTGTGAAAACATGATCAAATATCCATTATCCAAACTCAAAGGAGTTGTCACTACTAAATGATGGATATGCTTTCAAAACAAAGCTAGGGATGCTAAAGACATGATAAAACCCTTATATGCTTTGTGCATTTTTATGAAAGGATTGAGTTATTTTGTTGATACACAATGCAATGTAGGGATAGTATGGGTAGGATGATGGAATTCTGATGGGAGAATTTTAGAAAAGACAAGATAAGGAATTACCAACTTCTTTGGGAACCTTTGCAAAAGAATTACAACACCTAAACAGCAGAATTGTTTCAATGAGTTTGAAGTGCTCTTTCAACCAGGATGTGTGCACAAATGGAGGCCCAAATCTACACTATTCCACACAAACTTTGATAACCTGCCACAAAATCTTGAAGCAAAATATCAATGAAGCATCTAGAAACCCTTATTTGATCATGACCTAAGGTACACCCAAAGGTTTACAAACACCCTCAATATTCAAGGAAAGTAAGATGAATTTAAATTTGTTTATCTTCACTCAAATGAAAGCTCTTCTAAATGAAATATTGTAGATGCATTCAAACCCTCTACAAGAAATGAGGCCATGTATGATCAAAAGAGATCCCAAACACAAGATTGCAACATGAGCATGAAACACAAATTGAAAACATACTAAAATACAAGTGTATGCAAGTTTTTCCAAGAGATAAAACCAGTCAATCCATAAATTTGATCAAATACACCAACAAGGGAATGTTATTAAGACAATCTCAAATCTTTTTGATGGCTTTACATCTGAAACCAACTCAACATGATGAACATTTGATGCAAGAAGGAATTAAAAATGGCTCTCAGGTAGTTTCTCCAAAAGAAATGGACTACTTCCAATTTTCCTCATGAAAATTCTTCTCTCTTTCTCCAAAAATCCCAACAGGCCTTACAAAATGCTTCAAAATTACAACTTATACCCTATTCCAACTTAGATCCTTGCATCCCAAGCAAATAATATGCTCAAAGGATCAAATTTGTTACAAAACCCTATCCATTTGATGAAAACTGATATTAAACTGTGAAACAACTCGCAAAATGTCAGGGATGCACAAAAACAATAAAATATTACATGGGCTCAGATCCTTATCCATCCCAGGGTCACGTTTTTGTCATTCCAACATGCCAACATGCATTTGCAATCATTTTCCACCTTTTTCCCTCATCATTTTTAACTCTGCAACTTTAATTTTTTACTTTTCTCATTTTTACATGGGCTGAGAAAAATATTTCATGAAAAACACTAAAGGGCACTGAATTAGCTCAAATTAATGATTCCATTACATTCAGAAGGCCGAGGGGATGCAAATTCATATAAAATTTCATGTAATTTGGTGCAAAAATGATGAATCCAAACATCTTAGAGCTCCCATGGCAGCAAGAAAAGAAAATACTCAGCAACCGTCGATCCAAATTCAACTTTAAATTTGCATCATCCACGTGTCCAAAATCTCCCCCTTTTTGCCTTGGATAAGGTGGACACATGGCCAAATATTATTGGAGCGGGCCCCCAATCCTTAAAATGCATTTTAAATCTTTTTGAACTTCAGGAAAAATTTGACAATTTTCCCCGCTTGCCCCCTGGACCTGCCACGTGTCCTTAGGTTGGCCCCACTAAAAGTCACGGGCCAAAATAATGAAATTTTCTCCTTTTTTGAGAAAAGGAAAATTTCCTCAAAAACCTCCACGAGCCTCGAACACCCACTGCTTCTTCACCACATGGCGGTCTCCCATTCACTGTGGAGCCAACATTCCTATTTTTCCTTCATTCCTCCACGAGCACAAAATCCTCCTGTGGGCCCGCGCTCCCCTTTTTTCCTTTTGGAATAGGCCACATGTCACCCCCTAATTGGCTATGGGGTACACCTCCAAATTTTCATGGGTCCATTTTTACTTCAATATTTTTGCCAAAATTTTGCAAACTTTTCCACTTTCTCTCCGTGCTCCAAACCTCCACCAAATTTTGGACATGTGTCCTCCTCTAATTGGACACGGGCCTTTGGGAAAAAAATTTCCTTTGTAACTTTAAGCCCAAAAACAAAAAAAAATTTGAAGTCCCCGCCGCTCCATTTGACCTTCCTGGACACGTGTCCACTTTTCATTGGAGGTGGGCCCATTTTTCATTTTTACCTTGCAAACATAAAGGCAAAAATTCATAAAATTTTCCTTTAGCCCCTTCTTCCATCTTGCCTCCTGGACATGTGTCTTCCTCCAATTGGTTGTGGGCTCTCGGGCCAAATTTTAACTTTAATATTTTGAAGTTAAAAACTTCAAAATTTTCACAAACTCCACCCCTCCATGCTTGACTTTCCTGGACACATGTCCACTTCTTATTGAAGGCGGGCCTTCGGGCATAATTTTTCCTTTGGCATTTTGAAGCTAAAAACTTCAAATTTTTCCAAATCTTTGCCTCTCTATTTGACCCTCCTGGACATGTGTCCTCTTTTCATTGGACATGGGCCCTCGGGTCAAAATTTTCCCCCGAAACCCCGAATCAAAATTTTTCTCCAACTCCCCGCCATCCGCCTGATCTCCCCACCACGTGTCCGCTTCCCATTGGATGTGGGCCTTCGGACCAAAAAATGACTTCAAGAAATTTTCCAAAATGGAAGAAAATTTTCTAAGTGACCCCCGCCACCCGCCAATCCTCCAACCAATCAAATCATGCCACGTAGGCACATCACTATAGCAAATGCGGGGCCACGGAGCAAAATTTTCCTTTGTCAATTTTTCAAAAAGTAACAACTTATAACATTTTCCTAACCGCCTGGCCAATAGAAACCTACCATGTCACCAAAAGGATGCAAGGATGAATTTGACGGAAAATGACACCCGTATGCCCGTCAAAACGTAAAAATGCAGGGGATGCCCTAGAAATAAAAAAAAATCACAAGGAGGGCAGATTTCTCGGTTTTAACTCCAATGAAACATGATTTTACATTGATTTAGGCCTGGGGAATGAGATTTTAACAACAAACAACTCGGATTCGATCCATTTTAATTTTTTTACACGAATTTGACAAAGGGAAAATGGCTCAGCCCAAAAAATGAAGAAATTAGGGCACAAAAGAGGGGAACTTGGAAATTTGTTTCAATTTAGGGAAAAATCATGACAATGTGAGCAATTCAAAGGCATTCAATTGGAAAATATGAATTACAGGTCACCAATTTGAGCAAATGAAATGTTTTCTAAGAAAAATTGGATATGGAAAATCAAGGCACAACTGCAAAGTTAAAATTTGCACCAACAGAACAAAGCTAATTTCGGCCCATAGATCCATTTCGTTAAACCGGTTTTTCACCATTTTTGTATGATTCAATTCAAGTATTCAAATGGGCATATCTTTCGATCCAGTGCTCGAAATTCAACAAATTTGGTACCATTGGAAAGGTCTCAACCTCGTCTATGCCATGGAAACCTGAAACTTTAATTTTGATGAGGTTAGGTGGGTGAAAAATAGGAAAAATTATTTCATGCCATTAATGTATGATCTAATTGCTTCAACAACCAGATCAGATTTGATCTAATCCGCCATTATTCCTTCTTCAACATGCCAAACAGACATAGAGAGGCAGAATTGACAAATTATGGGTGGATTTGCAAGGGCATTGATGGCTAATAGTTGAGCTTCCAAATCAGGTTTCCTGCTTCTTTTCTTCTCCTCCCTTCGCTCTGTCTATAAAGGTAAGAGCTTGGTTCATTATAAAGGGTTGGACATTTTGGTTTTGCGCCCTCCCTTCTTCTCTGGTCTCTAGATGAATTCATGGAGTCTGAACCTTCTATTAATATTGTAATGCAATTTTTTTCACCTTTTGGCCATTATAATGCTCTGTATTAATTTTTGAAGCAATAATACATGTTTGTGGATGATTTCAACCCTCTATTATGTTTATTTCCTTTATCTTATCTTTCATTGCAATATAGGTTATCTGTGCATGGTAGTTGTATTACATTTTAATGGTCTATGTTTGATACCAAATTTTGTGTTCAGCATTCCTTTGGTGCATCACCTTTATTAGTTCAGGTTTAATTTCTTGCATCTCCTTAACCATGTCTCCTTAGCAAGTTAGAATAGATTTTAGGATAGATCCTCTACAAATCTTATGTGTGCACCTAAACAGAGGAATAGGAACTGGCCTTCATCCGAGATCTCTCTTGATTTCAAAGTCCCACGCTTTGAGAGATGCTCCATGTTATGCAATCACATTAAGAGTCTCAACCCATCTAGTTGCAAACATTCAGGGGTGATGTGATGTGATTTTGCTAACAAAGGCACTAAGTTATTAATCGCTTTGAATGGGAAGGATGCAAAAGTAATTTTCTTTTAAGTCATGCTCGTTTGGTTTAGATGCTAGTTTTATGATTATTGGCATTCCTAGTCGAAAATGTACTAGGTTTTGTCTAAATGTATTCAAATTTGTACATAACCTAGGTGTATGTCATGTAATTCATCTAAAATTTAAATATCCTAGTGTGTCCTAAATGTAATGTTATGTA
This sequence comes from Taxus wallichiana var. yunnanensis, assembly GCA_018340775.1. Lineage (NCBI taxonomy): Eukaryota > Viridiplantae > Streptophyta > Pinopsida > Cupressales > Taxaceae > Taxus > Taxus wallichiana. The sequence continues at coordinate 729,489,266 of CM031239.1, read as the reverse complement.
GTCATTATTATTCTATTCTAACAAACAATCACTCAAGCTATTTTTAGAAAGACTACACCCTAAGTTATGATCTCAATGATGGGCACATGATATATAGTGAAAATACCCTATCATCATATAGGTCGAAGTTAGAATACCAATAAGACCTAAGTACCAAAGTGATATTGACACAATCTCTCCACAAAATATATTATGACAAGTTTAAATGCCGATAAAAGCTTAGTTTTTAATAATGGAAGTTACGAATGTGGATAACATAACAACACTATTTTGATACGTTAACCAAGAAAGAAAGGTGTTAGTATCAACATGATGTCATTGTGATATAAACAAAGTAGTATCAACACTCTCAAAAGAATCGATGACGTTGGAACCAAAACTAAGTACAAGAGTTCGCAAGAAGTTTTTATTCATGTGAGCATTGTAACAATAAAATAAATAAACTTATACCAAGTTCTCAAAAATTAAAACAAGATGTAAGTACTATAATTATATAGCTAAAATGTGAGAAAAATAACAACTCAAGGAGAAATAATGATGAACCGAAGTCCTAGATTTGAAGATGATCTTGAAATCAAGATCAAAGGACTATGAAAGACATGAAAATGTACTCACGCACTTTATATGTTTAACAATCCAATGAAAACATGGATGGGTGTAAATGGAAAAAAAGTGGTGAACACTATCTATGATAACACTCACGAGGTATGTCTCCTTCTTGTCCCAAATGGTCAACAATAATGTAAGGGTATAGACCAAATGAGGTGGAAATAAACTAAGCATCACTCGGAAGAGTTTCACCTCATCCTAAGTCAAGAAATAAACTAAGCTAAGTGATATGTCATAAATCTCATGATGAATTACACTTAGATCTAACTTAAGTGGACTCTTTTTCTTGTTCAAAAAACAAGGTTTAGACTCCAAGTAAGTCGTCACTTCGTGATGGTTTGACAAGATACAATAATGGACTAGTAAAGTGGGCTCTAACACAAAATGGATTTCCTAAGTATAACACTCAATTAGGTGTCAACAATTTGTCTAATGCGAGCTTGATTTACCAAGGTTTCCCAAGGATTATCTCATCTTTACTTTACCCCCTTCAAATACGATGAGCAATAAATGTGTTCACCTGCATTCTCACTGAGGTCGGGATACAGACAACTTTGATTGTAACTCATAATGTAAAAACTAGTCAAGTGGGTAAGCAAAGTGCTTCCTATTTCATCCATGAGGTTACTCAATGGTGGATTACTTTAGGGTTCCTATAACCACCCCCATTGTTGTAGCTTAAGGTTTTATGCCAAAGGGGTTATGTTCTAGTTGAGTGGATAGGGATGTACCCTTTTTTGAAACCTGCAATACATTGTGATGTATGTGGTGTATTTTATCTTTCTTAGCTTAATGTGGTTTTAAGTAACACACCGTTTGGTAACCTAAAATTAAATATGTATTAGTAGGTTTGTGTTTCAAACCTTCCTTCTTTGATAGACAAGTTTTGGTTCTACATGCAAAGAGTTAGTAATTTTCCAAAAGATAAAAAGAGAGTTCACGTGTTGCTTTTGATTCCCTAGATGACCAAAATAGGTGTGAGGGAAGACCATACACAACACAACAAACTCAACTATAAAATAATGAAAAATACTTGAAGTTTTTTTGTGAAAAGGGAATTCGTTTTAACCAAATTTGACCTTTAATCCATTCTCAAGTGTAAAACAATTTTTTGAAAGAAATAAGAATGTTTTGGAAGTGTTTTGGGTTCCCAAGATCTCCTAAAAGGTGTGAGGGAAGAGCATATTCACTTTGAAAACCTTTATTAACTAAGAAATGAAACACTTAACTCAGTTTAGTCAAAATAAAATAAAAAGAACCTTGCAATCAATCTGTTAGAACTTGCAAACAACTAGCAAAAACCAAAAATTTTGATCTTACAACTCGAGAAAAAAATTCATTTTTTAACACAAACACCTACATACCTAAACTCGACGCTCATTTTGATGGATACACTCATTTTTCGACGGATACACTGCGCAAGCTAAAAATATTAGCATCAGTATGCAAAAATACACGTGTTTCCAAAGATGTGGATACGTGTGTTAGTCAACGAGATACACCAACAGTTCAACAAATATGTGTCCCTTTGTAAATGGACTGAAATTGTAAAATATAACCAAATTGGTGCATGGCCAATTTGATGGTTGCGATTCTATTTTGAAGGAGATGCACTCGATCTAGTACACCTACATGTACCCTTGTAAAAACCTGAAAACTCATAGAAATGAAAATTTTAAGAAGCAAACAGTTATTTGTTAATCATCGAAACATATTTCTAGCTTGGACCCATTAAATGCTTAGGAAAAAGAGATATTTAGCTTGTTTAAAACATGAAATATATTAAAATACAAACCTTTTAACCCTATAGATCTTTAAAATTATTAAAAATGGACATGTAAATCCTAGAAAAGATTTGAAAATGATTATGAAGTAAGTCCCACCGTTATGTGCCAAATGTGTGTAATGAAAAGATTACAAAAGCTTATAAAATGGGGTAAGAACACAAAAGACACCCCAAAATATTCAAACAAACAACTCAACACCCATTAGATTAGAGATAAACAAGAGCTACATATTTCCATGCATATATAAATCTTAAAACAAACAATCAACCTCTAAACATGACTATATTAGATCTCTACTTCATAAAAGCTATCAATAAATGTACCTATTAGAGCTCTAGAAATCATTTTTGTGATTTTTATGTTTCAAAATCTTAATAATGGAAGCTCACCTTTAATGGCTTCTCCCAATTACCTAAAGCTTTGAAATGGGTTAGCAAATAACAAGAAAATAGCACAAATAAAATATATAAATAACTCTAAGAGACCTAAAATGGCTTAAATCATAAATAAGAGAGAGAGTGTGTTCTTAGGAAAGGTGGGAGGGGTATGCCTCTATCTATAGTTTTTAGATTTGATAAAATGATGTTTTAGATGCATGTGGGAATAAAAGGGTTCAAAAAGTTGATTTTTAGAAAAACATATTTGGAGGTGTGAACATGATTTTAGGAAGCTACGTGGCTATTTGAAAAGGTGAGATATTTGTTTAGAAAGTCAAATACTTCTTAGAAAACCAATAAGAGGGTTAATTAACCTAAACAAGGTTAATTTAAAGGGAACACTTACGAAGCTAGTTAGAGAGGGATTATCAGGGTTTATGGGTGAAGGAGAGGTTAGAAAGGGTAATTTACTAGCGTGGTGTAGTAAATTAACATGAAACTAAGATAGTTAGTATGATCTTAGTAATAATATCATGTAGACCAAATTATAGGTGTCTACAGGTCTTACAAGATCAGTGTGAATCAACTCTAGAGGCTTTGTAGTGGAGTATTATTTTGATTTGAAACTTCTCCTAGTTTTTTTCCATGAAGGCATACTTTACAAAGCTTATTAGTTGGTTTTTTAATCTTAGGCATGTTCCTTACACATCCCATGGAGATGATTCTAACAAGATTATCAAAGTTGAGGTGTCTTAACCTCCTGTGCTAAAGCCAACTCTCATCTACTTTTCTAGTGAAGAATTTTTCTTTGTTGATCTCCTTTAGTACATACATATTATTTTTGGTTCTCTTTACCTTTCCAACCACCTTACCTGATTTTTTATTCTTTATGTCACACCCCTTGTCATGAAACAATATTGTATACCCTACTTACACATTTTACTGACACTCAAAATATTGTGCTTCAAACCCTCAACGTATAACACATTTTTAGTGATGGTCTTTCCATTATCAAGACTTAATTTTCCTTTTCCCACAATGTTAGTTGAGGTATTATCACCAAACCTCATTGTACCTGATGCATTTTATTCCAGAGAGATGAACTTACTCTTGTTTCCTATCATGTGGCTTGAGCACCCACTGTCTATGTACCACTCCATGTCTTCACTTTGAGAATGAAAGGAAGTTTGGGCTATTAAACCTTATTCCTTTACACTTGTATGATCTAGTTTTACAACATATACCTTATTGTTTTGTTTTGGAAGTCTTTGATAGAAAAATTTAGCTATATGTCCATACTTTTGATAGTTATAGTAGATCAGCTCATCCTTGCTTCTCAAGTGATAAAAATTAAGATGTCTTCTATAACCTTTATCATGTATCCTAAACTTTGAGGCTTTGTGACTAAACATATTGCATGAAAAACAATAACCATATAATTAATGGACATACCTTATTACATGGGTTTGCTTTCTTCTTCACATCTTTGACAGCAACATTCCTTATCTTAGGTGCATCTTAATTTGTCATGATTACCTTTTGCATGTTGATTCATCATTCTTATGTTCCTATTTAAATCCTAGGCCATATTTATCATTGACTCCTCTTTTCTTTCTTAAGAGGTCATTTGTATTTTATCAAACTTGTGGTATGCCTTCAACTTACTTAAAGTCTAATCCAATTGTGTTTGTAGCAGATCCAACTCTGTCTTGAGTTTTAGATTCTCTAATTCCTTTGTTTTGAAATATTTTTCAATCAACTTAATTTGTGCTTCAAATTCCTTGACCATGTTTTCATGTTCTTTAGAATAATTTTATTTATTTTTCCCAAGAAGATTGATTTTTCCTTCATACTCTTTCACCATTAGTTTCAATTTTTTATTCTTCTTTCTTTGATGTTTCAATTCTTCTAAAGAACTAATTAAATCATCCTCAAGGTTTACTCCTACATATTCTTCATCTGAGCTATCATATTCAAACTGAATTTTACCTTTTGAGTAACTTGCAGTAGTCACCTCCACAACCATGAACAAATTTTCAGCTTGAGTCCCTTCATCATCACTTTTAAAAAATTTGGAGTCATTTGATTCGATGATCTTGAACCTTCTGTATAGAATTTGTTCTTTTTTTTAAGTAGTTCTTATTGCCTCCTTTTTCTTGAATTTTTTCTTTTACTTGTGGGAATATTCTTCATCATGTTCATCTTGATCCCCTTTTTTTTTATGGAACTTTGAAGAAAATGACCAACTTGGCCACAATTGAAGCACTTGAATGATAGCTTACCCTTGTACTTACCTGATCCTCTTTTCAGTTTCCTTACAAACATATCTTCCACCTTCTCATCATCCACCTCCATATCAGATTCAACTTTATTTTTCTTGGCTTGGGATTCTTTATCAGCCTTGAAGGTTGCTTCTTTCTTGACTGATTTTAATTCAGTGGTTCTCATCTCATAGGAAATAAGTATACCATGCAGTTCATCCATTTTAAGAGTGCTCAAGTCTTTAGCTTCCTCCACTACTGACACCTTGGAATCATATTTAGTAGACAAGGATATCAATACCTTTTGGACAACTACACTCTCCTTTATTTTATCTCCTATACCTTTGATAATATTTACTACTTCATCTACCCTTTGCAAGTAGGAGGCAATACTTTCACTTTCCTTCATTTTGAGACTCTCAAATTGGCTCTTGTAGGTCTGTAGCTTGGACAATTTAAAATTATTATCACCTTCATATATGGTTTTCAATTTTTCCCAAATATTCTTAGTTGTTGTGCAATGCATGAGATTTATAAATTCAACCTCATTTATGCCACAAATAATTGCATTCATTGCTTTGGAATTATTTTCACTCTCTTCTTTCATGTTGCATCAGTGGGAGGTGTAGCTTGAATTTAGTAGCCATTATCAATTGATTTCCATATGTATAATCAAGAGACACCTGAGGTATTTTATCATTTTTACACTCTAGAAGGCATAATTTGATCCATTGAACAAAGGTTCTTTGGATGTAGAGAAACCACTTTGTGACTGATTTCTTGCCATGACTGAATTGTTTGGATATTATTTTAGTTGTTAGACTCCTACACAAGGACCAATATTTGATACCAATTAGTAGAAAATGATACAATGAGGGGGTGAATCAGTGTCAATTCAAAATTTTCAAGATAATTCAAGCCAATTAATTTGCAACAATCACATAATCATGAAGTAAGCTAAACACATGGAGAGACAAATTTTTTAAGTGGGAAACCCAAATTGGGAGAAAACCCACTAAACCAATGCACTATGCTCACAAAGGTTACAAATTAGTTGAGCTACAACTCAACATGAAGCATCAACTTCAATAATGAAGCACCTACTTGACTAGTTACAAGTTATAACTTGCGGAAAGAGCCTAATTTCAAGATTTTTGAACTACAACTCAGACTTTACATCAATTTTTGATCACTCTCTTTGACTTAGTTCTATGATCCTAAATTTGCACATAACTCTTTTTCATCATCTCCTAATTTTCATAGTTTCATCTCATTTGCACTCTTCTCACTTTTTCAGACCTAAACACTACTCTCATGAATGTCCAAAACAATTACAAACTCAAAACTTTACATTTTGTACCCAAGAAAAAAAGCTATACTTGGATTTTCAACTTCACATTAAAATAATCTCCATTTTTCTCACTTAATCCATGTACAAGGAGTCATCATGAGAAATTTTCATATTCAATTACTAGCATGGACATGTTAGGTCAATTAAGGTACCTTGATTTTAACTAATGACCAAACTAAATCCTAAACTCCTCTGACAAATTTAAGAAAATTATTTGAAACCTACAAATTATCCTTTTTTAATTGACAAGTTTTGTTTAACATATGATTTTTCTAGTACACTCTTTAGGAAACTTCATAGCTTCAACCAAGGTAACATAATCATGCTTATACATTACAATATGCCTTTAAAAATATTTTTAGTCTCCTTATATTTTCCTCATTCACAAAGAAACCTTCAAACTTCATTTGAGTAACCATGAATGTATTAAGAGCTTGAGCAGGATGTTCACAAACTCTTTGCATGTATAGATAGAATATCACAATTCATATTCAAGACTATGACAAGATTTTTCATAGAACAAGTGTTCATGTGATTGCTATAAAGGACATCTTCGATCGCTAAGAACACAGAGTACCTCATGAATAAGGAGATGGAAAAAGGAGTTGTTTGTATAGTCTTTTCTTCATAACCATCAACACCTAGGCAGGGACATGAATAAGTTTGTTCAACCTTACCTTTATAATCATGAAGCGCACAAATGTGATGGCCTTTAGCACATTTAGTGTAAGGATTGTTCATGCATAAGGTGCAAGTGTTTAACTTTCTTCACATCTTGGAGATCAACCAAAATCATCAAGGAGAATACTCATTGTAATTATTCTTCATGAGATATACTATTTTAATAGTACAAAGATGTATATACAAGAGTCTTACAAGAAAAAAATTTCCCTTGTCATCTATGTCTCTAAATTCACATTACCATCATGATGAAGTTAATAAAAATTCACTAAAACTTTGGTTTTCTACATTACCTAGTTCAAAGGTCAATACTACATGATCTTCAATATATGTATAGTCAGGGTTTTAAGAACTAAACCCTAACTCATTTTTTGAAGGATTATATCATCTTAGTTCTCACTTTTATGCCAACACAAGTGTGTAAACACTTCATTTGAGGTCCCTACTTTAAGCCTCAAGCTTTCTCTTGCATTTGATGAAGGAGAAATTCATGCCTTTAGAAAAAAATAAATTCTTTCTTGACTATCACGAAGGGAAACAAACCCAGTATAGAAGAATTAGATGTTCTACTAGTGAAAGCCATTGTCCAAGGCTTATAGAGTAATATTCTAAGGAGCTCATTTCTCTATTCAACTAAAATACCATATGAAAAATCTTGTAATTCTCTACAGGGGTTTTCATCGGGCACCTAATGAACACCCTTTAGAGATGAACCAAAAATATATAATGCCTCTAAGAATGTGGTCATGAAAAATCTTATAATTTTGGGATTGTGTGCACTATTTCTTGGGAAACACAATATAGTCTCAACTTAGAAGTGTCTTCCTATCAAACCTTTACTTTTGATAACCATCCATAGTAGTATAACTTCAAGTATAGCTATTTCACTATCTCTAATAGCTTTAAACCACTACTTATGAGGAGAGATACATAGTTATATATCATATTTCAGTTTACTTGACTAATCATACAAGGCATTTAGAAGAACAATGCAAAACTAGGACTACACATTGCTTCACCAAATCCATTAGGAGATCAAAAAAATATTTTGGTCATGTAGAAGTTGATTATCACTATTTATTAACTCAAACATCAAACCTATGCCCTAAAACATCCTTCAAACACCTTCTAAAACTTCAAGACTAAATAGACATGCATGCCCTTTAGCAAGTAGGAGGAGAATAAGGAATGAATTCATACCACTAACCAGGATAATTCCTTAAACTATTTGATAGAATTGATTATACATATAATAAAATATATCACACCTGGTGGTTCACCTCTAATCCTTGAAAACAATATTGTAAACACCAAAAATTGTAAAACACAGGAAACTCCGTACAGTACTATCATGCTTGAATAACTAAAATACCACCATCTTTACTATAAGAATTTTTTGAAACTCGATAAGTTTCCACACCTTTCACAAGTGAATTGATGGCTAACAACTTCATTCCTTGTCTATCACTCAAGGATGAAGATTTGAAGAGAGAACAACATTATTAGTAAAATGAATAAAATGTTTTTGTTTCTTTTCCAATTGTCCTCAAAAAATTTGCAAAAGTTCCATATTTGATTTTTCTATAAAAATTCCTTCTATAATTTATCTGAAGGAGGTTTGGTAATTTTTTAGGATGCTAATAAGACAAGGTGCTCAGTTTTCCTTTTTCAAGAAGCCTATTTTGATGAAACTTGAATAAATTCAAAATTCCTCTTCAAAATTTGATGTAATTTTACCTAGATCACAACAACGCATACCTCTACATGATCCATAGCTTGGTTTCTCATAAATGAGCCTATAATGTCTATACCAATCTCATTTTTCCATGACTTCACTGTTAGTTCTCAAATGTAGTTTTAGTGAAATTTTGAATTTTATCTCAAGAAGATAAAGTAAGCCTTGTAGATGATCATACATGCTCTAGGATTATACCATGCTTACCTAGGCTTTTCATGGCCTAATTGAGCTCTTACACCTCATTAGGCTCTATAACTAGGCCTAAATGAGCTAGTTTCAATGGTGACTTCCAACACCTTACCTGAGGCTCACTCTAGAAGCTCTTACACATGCTATAAAAATATTTTCTAACTTGTAGACCACCTGATCCAAGCTTACCAACCATTTCCATACCTACAATGGGCACTAACCTCACCGGGATAAGCTTGTAGCATCCTTAAACCATATTTAATGTTCAATAAACCATCTTGAGACCACCAAACACCATTGATAAGGCACCAACCTGCATGAACTTTCACTCCTCCTTTACCATCAATGTCATGTGACATTAATGACAACACTAACCAATGCAACAGGGTTCAACAAAGGCCATAAAAGTCAAGAAAGCTAATTTGCAGACGGTATGTAACTTCATCAAGGAAAATATTATTATCCATTTTGGCATTCCACATAAGATAATTGTTGATAATGCCATATATTTCTCTTATATGGAGTTGAATGTTTTTTACGAATAAAAATATCCTTAGCACATATTTCTCGACTATTACCCTCAAGGGAATGGTCAAGTAGAATCTAGTAACAAAAATCTTGTGACGATTGTGAGAAAGCTTGTAGATCATAATCAAAGAAATTGGCACAAGAAACTATATGATGCACTATGGGCTTATCATATCACTCCCAAAAAGGCTATTGGTATGTCCTGTTTCATCTCCCATATGGAATAAATACAAAATTTACAATCATTGTAGATTTATTGGCATTGTAATTGATCAAAGAAGTGAAAGATGGTGAGTTCCAAGACTCACTTGACAAAATAATTTTTACTTGGAAAAGCTATGTGAAGATAGGGTGTTGGTGGTTGATCAGCTAAGATATCATTAATTGAAAGTAAATAAAATCTATGATAATAAGGTGAAGAAGAGATATTTTCATATCGGTGATCTTGTCCTTCTATGGGATAAGAGGAGAAAACCAAAAGGAATGCATGGGAATTTTGATTCAATATGGATTGGCCCATTTCGGATATGGGACACATCCGAGAGAACACTTTCGACTATCTTATCTAGATGACACTCACTTGGAGTTTCCTCACTATGGGAAATATATGAAACTATACAAACAATGAAAGTAGGTTCTCCCCATATGTACCATAGGTGAATATAGGTTTGTGTGTTTCCCTTTCCTTCATGTGTTTCCATTTCTTTTGTGTCATTGTTTTTGTCAGGTGTTGTGTTCAATAAAGATTTTTTTTGTATCCATCCTTATTTTAAAATGACTCTATAGCCCAGTGGATAAGGCAATGGTCCTCTTAGTGTCTTGATATTATGTGGTTCATACTTTATTCATCCTCACTTTGTTCAAACCAAAATAATTTCCCAAGCTAGAGCTAGTTGTTTTCATGCAAAATGTCTAACATGACAAATTCAAAAAAAATCCATGACAAATAAGCCCACACTCAAAAATCCATAAACCAGGTAATGTAAACCTACCCTCTGGCCAATTTCTGAATACAAAAACACCATCATAGCTAATAGGTATGTGCTAACTAGATTTTTAAAGTGTGTTTCATGTGCAGGTAAGTTGGTGGGAAGCAATTCATGGATTCATTTTGATCCACTTTGAAGGAACTTCTCTCGAGGCCTAAAAATTCCTTTTATCAGAATTTAGCACCTAATGAACACCCTCTAGAGATTAACCAAAAACTATAATACCTCCCATTGGATTCAATATCATATAAATAAGTTCCCAAAATGTCCTCTTGGAGCTTCAAAATTGTCTTCAAGTCTTTTTACAAGGTAAGCTTCAGGACATATCCAATTTCAAGGGTGGATACATGTCATCACCAAATGAAGGCACACTTTTTTATATCATTTGTCACATCTCCTTCAGATAGTTGGGACACAAAAATGTTTCCATGCAAAATTGAGCACACTAGTCCATCACATGACCCACGATGAAGCCCTGTGACATCGGTTATGTCCCTTCTCACCTAATCTTAGCCATTCACGTCATACAACCACAAAGTGCAACTTTTCACTCCTAGATGAGGGTGCACTTTTTTTCCCATATGTTCCATCCCCTTGGGATAGTTGGGACCCAAAAATTTTCCCATGTGCAAGATGGTCAAAACCAATAAAATTGGCTAAGTCTTTAACCAGTCATGTGCTTCCTCCTTCCACCTCTCACTCCATAAATGCATTCACTCATGCTCACCACCACTCACAACTCAAAATATCAACTTAAAAAGAGAAACCTTGTTGGAAGAAATTAAATTATATTTTTAAGTTGGTTATGACATTAAAGCACAAAAAACCCTCTTTTGTGCCCTAATCTCCCAAACCTATTTTTGCTCATAACTCATATTCCCGAACTTCGATTGCCATGAGATTTGAACTAAAGGTTCCTTATGATAATTCCTTTAAGGAGAGTATTTTCATTACCTCATTCATACAATCTACCATTTTTATAGCCACATAAATTTTCCAGCAAAAAAACACCTTTACTCGATTTACACAACTCCAACGAATGAAATCCCCGAAAATTGGAACAAATCCTTGAAATGAATTATGTAAACTTTTGTAAGCGGTTTTGTTTGAATACGACACTAAGAAGACAAATTTATAGTTTTAGTAAGTATCTATGGGATCGCCTACTAAAAATAGTAAGTCTAAGCAAAATATGGATTCACACTCCTCATTTCATTTCCCATGACCGAGACACTCAAAATTTTATAAGATTAATGAAAATGGAAAAAATGGTCAAAATGGGACAATAATGGTGAATATTCTAAAAATATTAAATGGGTGAAATGACATAAAAGTTGTCACATTTCAGTCCTTCACACATTCTCAAATGGTCTTGGCACTCACATGAGCTCCTTTCTTTGTTTTCAAGTCAATTCCTGCATTCCCCGATGCGGTGAGCAAAGAGTGTCAAAATGAAAATGTCAATTTGTCCCAAAGCTATTTCAATTCATTTCACATGGAATGCATGATCAATTGGTGGATGAAATTTATTTTTTCTCATTCTCCTTTCCTCACTTCAGACTCAAGAGGATCTTTTCTCATGCTTCACTCATCATTAGTGTTCCTGCAGTGGTAGAATCAAGATCATGGTTGTATGAACAAAGTGCATCCAATTTCTCCCATATGAGTGGTTGATCATGAAGATGTGATAGTGTCTCAAGGATCAAAAGGATTTTCTTAATGAGAGGAGTTATCTTCTAATATTCTCAATGGTCTTCTTCTCAAGTGTTCATCATTCCTCTTCTCGGTGTATCCGGGCAAAGTGTAAAAGTGCATCATTTCAAAAACCTCAAAAAGGGGAAAGTGTTCAAAAGGACTTCTTTAAAGTGGATCTTCCTCAACGATGGAGGCATCTTGAACCATGCTTTGGAGAATTCCTTCTCTTCTCTCCTTATTCTTTCTCCTCTTTTCTAACTCCTTTTTTATTCTTTTTGTAAACAATTGTGACTTTTTGTCATATTCATTAAAATGACTATGAAATACTTATGAAATGTAAAAGTCCCTTTTGCAAATTAAAAAAATGGGACTTATTGTTTGTTTCCTAAGGTTATGTGAAAGTCACTCGTGATAGAAATATGAAAATGGGTAGATAAAGAGATGGATTGTAAAGCTATAAAAGGAGATGACCTCCTCATTTTAAAAGGATGATTAATCTTGTTTACTAGCTCTCATACTCTCTCTAGGAACAAGTGATCAAATTCCATCTACATCTATTTCATTTTTATATTTTTCCTCCATATTTCTTTGTACATATTTGTAAATATTTCAATAAATAAATAAGTTTCATCTTTTCTCGGATGAGTGAATAAGTGGAATTTTATGTTCATGGTTTCATGTTGTCTTGATATAAATACCAAGGTTTTTATTCTTTCCTAATTGTGTGTGATGGTGTTTTTGGTTAATCCTTCCAAGAATCTAATATTTTCCTACTTGTAGTATTAATCCCCCACCTAATTTCTCATTCCCAATTTCCCACCTTCCCGAAAAATTCCTCCTTGCACAAAATTACAAGAAGTTTTCACATGTGCATTGGAGTGTGCCTGTTAGATCCCCAACCTCTGGGCCAACAACAAATTTATTTTTCATTTCCTATACAATAATGGAGCTTCTCATTCAAGCATAGGGACCTAGTCCCAGAGCATTGGCATAAATCCACTAATTTTTTTGATCAAAAATTATTTTTCCAACAATTTTTTGTGCCAACCATGGGACAAATTTAGAATATCTGCACCCAATATGCAAACCACAAAATCCATAAAAAAATATATGTCCAAAAAAACATTAAAAAAATTGAGAATTCATTGCTGAAAAACCCACTATTGATCCCTTTAAGTGACTGTTCATATTCCATAATTTCTTTTCATATTCCCATTATAATATTTTCCCAAAACTTCTGAATGAAGATATACGAAGCTTAATAGGTTGAGAGGAATTATTGATCCCGCTTTTAAGGCTTTACAATATCCATAGGAAAAAATTAGAGATAATCTATATTTCTTCTCTCAAGCCTCATCTCCATATGATTCTTCAAGTGGTACACCTAGAAACATTATTCAAACTCCTATTAATACTCCTACTAATCCTCTTGATTATCTCATCTTTCAACCACAATTAAACATTGAATTCCCTAGTGAATAATAACAAGAACTAGAGGAAGAATTGGATGAAGAATTTACTGAAGTAGAAGCGAAAGAAATAATGTAAGAAGAATTAGATAGACCTATATGAATGGTGTCATGGGAAGAAACATAGGTCCAATTTCCCTCCCTCAACGTATCCATGAATTTCCAAGGGATCTCGTAAGATTTTTCCTAAATTCAAAGGAGATGACAAAGAACTTCCAAAAATAATGTAACAACATCCATCATGGCATGTTGAGTGTTAGGAGTATAACATGAAGATATGTTAGTAATATTTTTGTATAATATCTTCAAGATAAGGTATTAGAGTGGTTTTATCTCCTACCAGCTAGATCCATCACTAGTTGGGATGACATCAAAACTAGTTTTGAAGAAAGGTTCAAATCCATTTAAGGTTGTCAAGACTTCCCAATGTAGTTAGTTCAAATAAAAAAGGGACCCAATGAGACTATGAAAAATTTCATATCCCGAAATAACATGTTCTTTATAAAGGATACCCTTTAAAGTTGTGCCCTCCGATGACAACGTGAAAATATTCTTCATCAATTCTCAATTACCTGAGGTAGGATTCATCCTCTGAAGATATTTTCCTACAGATCTCACACAAGCTCAAGAAATTTTTGTTAATGTATAATATGACCTCATCATATCATAAAATATCAAGAACCCTTCAAGGAATGATAAGGCTCCGACATCCCAAAGATGAGAGAATTGGTCCATTGTTGCATAAATTGGAAAATGAATTGACAATTTTGAAGAGGGAAGTTTCCCAACAAAAATTCCATCAAAGTTGTAATAGAAATCAGATTGCAAGAACACCCCGGAGGCTTGACTTAAAGGATCCATCTCATTAATGAAATTTGTAGAACTCAATAAGACAAAGAAGGACTTGAACAAGAAATTGAAGACAAATATTTCCTAGAGATTGAAAAAGTAGATAATGATGTAAAATCATATTCTATGAATATCCAAGAGGGAGAAAAATGATGAAAAAGATACACCACCTAGTTTCTCATGTGTGGCATTCACCTATTCTCAATCTCAAAAGGAACTTCTTCCCTCACTTGTGAAAAATAATAAGACTAAATATCCTCATGTTACAAAGCACTACAACATAAAATAATCATTCGAGGATCTCCACTTCCACCCTCCATGGAGTCTACATTGGAGAAACCAGATCTTATGGAAATTAAGAAGTAACTTTGATATTCAAATTAATGTTCCTCCTAATTCTAATTATACTCATACAAAATCTAGTCCTTCAAGAGTCTTTAATGTACCTTCAAAATCAGCCTACTTTCCCCAAACCTCTACTCACGCTTCTAAGGCTATTCTAACTTCAAAATTAGTGTCTACATCCCCTGTTTGCATCTACTCTTTTTGATGTCATAGAACATGTGAAAAAATATAAAGTGTAGATCTCTAAATTTGAGTTTATGCGTACTTTTTTCATGTGTTTTTGCAGGGAAAATTCAAGGTGAAAACATGATAACTATACCTTAGGGTCAAAATTTTTGCTTGTAATCCCTACCAAGCACCCCTCTGGATTAGTTCTTCCCTCTGTTTCATGCCTATCCTCATCCCCGAGACCTCATATGCATTTAAATACATTTTCCTAATTTTTTGAAATGTGAAAACAAGCTCATGAAGTTCTTGAATCTGATGCTTCTCAAGGCATTTTCTTTAGTGAACCTAGAAAGACTATTTTTAGCCTTTTCGAGATAGGTGTCCACTCTGGGATAGATTTGAAGGATAAAATTAATCAATAAATGGTATTGAGGAGATAATATCATATTGAAAGTGATTTAGGAAATTTTATGGAAGATTTGAAGGTTTAGGGACAAGTTCAGTGAAAGTGGGTTTTTGAAGGTGAAGGAGCTTGCAGTTCAAAACAATGCCTGAGCTTTAAAGATGATTTTGGGAGCTCCATAAAGAGTTATAGGTAAAAAAATATACCATTGGAAATATGATTCAATTCTATAAATTATGGTGCTTTCATATTTTTCACAAGACCAAAGCTCTTCTTTCCATAGTCTGTTATGGTAGGTACACCTGTGGTGCCTAGAGAAAAGGCTATTTTTCAGGGAGTTTTAGGTAGAATTAGAGCATTGGACCCATCCCATTCATCTCAAAAAAAATTTTTGAGTCAAATTAATATAAATAAGTGCCAAAAATGTCTTCTTGGAGCTCCAAAACTTCATCTTCAAGGTTTTTCTCAAGGTATGCTCTTGCAGTTAGAAATTTTTAAGAGGACACATGTCACTCCCAAGATAACAGCTCACTTTTTTCTTGTTTTTCCTATCCCCTTAATAAATTTGGGAAAAATAATTTCTCCCATGATAAATTAATCCCCCTGCTCTATCATATGACCCCGAAAAGCTATGCAATGTAAGTTAAGCTCTTTTCACCTCTTTAAAGCCTTCACCTTATCAAATCACGAAGAAGTGCCACTTGTCACACTAGGTGAGGGCACACTTTTTTCACCAATTTTCCCATCCCCTTGGGATAGTTGGGACAAAAATTCACCCATGAGCAAGCCCCTTCCCAAGTTCTACATGTGACCCAATCCTAGTCCTGGGAGTTTTTGCATGCTTTTCCCTCTCTCTCCTTTGTTGGGAAATCATCATGCCACACTTGTCATGTTATGGTGAGGGAACTTTTTTGCAAAAAAATTCCCATACCTTTATGAATTTTGGAAAAAAATTGTGCTCCTTTACATAATAGTTTAAAAACGAAAATTTACAAATTTTCATTATGTCGTGTTGTTTCCTTCCTTGTGTGTGTGTAGAGAGGTGTTACCAGGATTTAGTTAGAAACCATTGCAACTAATCTATCCACCATTTTTCCTCCATTCCTTCATGATCATAGATAATAAATAACCAATAAAATTTATTTTTCTAGACACCATACTAAAATATTGCTAGAATGTCATTGTGCCCTAAAAGGAGAAAAAATCATATCTACCAAACCGCCAGATAGAATCAAATGAAATTTTCATAGATTTCATATTTCCTAGGTGCCTTCAAGAATAAATTAGAAGAAAAATCAATGATATCCTATATTTTTAATGGTATAAAACCCTTGATTTTTCCCTAGTTTACATTTTTTCAATTTCCCATCATTAGCTAGAAAAGGATCGGGCTAAAAATTTGAACACATAGTCCTAGAAGGAAAACCTATTTTGGTGAAGTTGGTTTCATCTCAATCTGAGGTGTGGAAGGGTATTTTATAAAAATATTAAGTCTCTTATGACCTCACTTACTATAAATAGTAAATTACCCAAAATAGTAATCCTCTTCATAGTGAATGCACTCGATGAACAACAAAATAATGGTAAATTATGAAAATTTGGTCAAAAAAGCAAAAAAAAACACAAAAAAGCAAAAAGCAAGGGAAACTATCTAAAAATAGAAAGTTTCTAAAAATATTAAAGTATCATCAATAAAGTTGAAAAATGTGTTCCAGATGATCAAGGAGTTCAAATTGGAGATCAAAACGGGTGAAATGTCCCAAAATAGCATGTCCTAGATCAACCTACTCAAAATAGAAAGTCTTCGTTTTTGGGTGCAAAAAGTTATAGTTAGCTCTATTTTCATCCATATCTCTACTTTTTAACATCTCCATGGTTTTTTGATATGGTTCTCAAATCTCAAACATGGTAATTCATCATTCACAAAAGTCTTGAGGTATCATTTATAGTCATCGTTGTGTGTGAGGGTAAAGCCAAACATCGCATGGCACAATGGTTAAAAGCAAGAGATATTGTTTAGTATGATAAAATATTCAAAAAAAGGTCAGCAGCTCCAGAGGTAATCATAAATTTTTAATCAGGTTAGAGTCATTTGCACTCCTCTCGGTGAGTTGGTGGAGTGATCACAAGGAGTTATCCAAGGTGAGATCGGTTATTCAAGGCAAGTTGGTTAAGGTAAAATTTCCAAAAATATACATCAAAAAAGAATGATTCATTATAGAGTATCCAAATGTCTAGGTATATCTTCCTCAATGGTAAAGCTTCCTCAAGATGGTTGAGATTTTGTTCCATAACAATCTATTGAAAATACTCCAGTGACAAACATCATGTCAACCCTTGACATACTAAACCGTGTCAAACTTCGCAATTTTCCCAGGCCCCTTTGCATAGTCCTTCAAATCTGATATCCTTTCCCATGGATTCAAGAAATGGTCAAGAGTGGGCCAAGGATAACACAGCTTGCTATCATTCCCAATATCTCAAAAAATCTTAGGGATACTAAAACCCAAATGAAGAAATAAATCTTAAAAACATGTCATGCTTCTCCAATGGCATATCAATAAATCAATATGTTGAAATGGTCAGGACTAAGAATGAAAATCTCATCAAGACATGACTCTGTCGATATTATGAGTTGTCCCAAATCTCATTGGGTCAATCTTCACATGAGGTTGACTCTCACCTATTCAAGGAATTTTCCTCTTGTATCCTCTCTCAAATGAATAATACAAGTAAAAAATTGTGTAGTTGGAGGAACATGTAAAATCTCTCGGTTCCCACATCCAACATTTTTGGAATCGCCCTAGTATCTTCTCTTCTAGTAGAAGATATTCCTCCAATCAATAGTGTTGATCCTGAGTTTTATCAAGAAAACACAAGGACACATGATGTATGGGAAGCATAACAAGTAATGGATTGAGAAGATCATTGAACAAGGTAAGGCATTGTTCCTATATATCACTTCTCTCATCAATTATGTTCTTGTAACTTTGACATAAGTAAAGAAAGTAAAGGATGAGTTTGTAAAAGAGGTAAATAACTTGGATTAGATGTTTCTACTAGTGTTTGAGATGAGCTATTTTGACTCTCACACACTCGTGGAAAAAAAAAGTGTTTGCATTAACCATTGAGAACTTGTCTCAAGTGTGGATCCATCATGATGCGAGATATGTAATGCTTGAGAATGCAATCTCTAAATTAGAATCTTGTGGACAACATGCTTTTCAGATCATGGATGATTTTTACAATTATGTTTAGAAAATTGAGCTCCTTCTACTCACCAAGGACTCATCATCGATGATTCCATTACTTCCTTCTTGGAGTTAGTCAAGAGGAGGCAAGTGACTCTCTCTCCTTCAATGAAGATAACTTAGAGTCCCTGGCCATTATCAAGTTATATTGTTGTAATTATAATGGATCATAAATAATGGCTCAGTCAATGTAAGAAGATCATTTATGTCCTCAGACATGGACCAAGGTGTTGGGCTCGTTTCCATCCCAAAGGAGATAAGTTGATAATTATGATAGCTCAATTCAACAAGGAATTCAAGGAGCAAGAGTATGTTCTGAAAATATTCATTTAGAGGAATGAATCAGCAATTTCCTTCATCACAGGAGTGTCTTCATAATATATGGCAACTTATTCCATCTCCTCTCTTTCTTCCTCTCCCTTCTCTCCCTATCTAATTATTTGTTGAGCATAATCATTGTATTTTATCTCATTCACTTAAGTGACTTTATAAATTTATCATTGTAATAGTCCCTTTGTTTATAAAAAGGAAAAAAATTCACTTCCTAAGAAGATGTAAAGTCATAAGTGAATGAGATCATGAAGATTCATGTGGGGGTAGGTGAAAGGAAAATCACATTGCTAAAAATTGGGATGGATTCTCCATTCCAAAAGATTCAAAATTCTAACTCTTTGGTAGCAATTGTGGATTTTGTTGTTGAAATTTGTATCACCAATACACAAGAAATAAAAGATACATTTCTTCCATTTCCCTTTTCCTATGTATTCCTCTATTTTCTCTCTTATATGCACTTTGTAAGTATAGTGATCAAAAAGAGCTTTATATATTTGATGAATGGGCCTCGAGAGAATTGTTTTCTTGTGTGGGTTTTGTTTGTCTCACTAATGGCTTCATTGTTTCTTTATTCTAATTGAATGTTGAAATATTATGGTTATTATGTGTTAATTTTTCATGTTCCTACTCACAATTATAACCTTCCTTTGTTTGATTTCTCTCATTCACCCATCACCATTGTAATTACCTCTCTTATACCCCATACAAGAACTTTTCCATAGGTTTAGTGAAGTGTTCATGTATGATCCCGGGCCTATTTTTCCACCCCATAGTAATATATAGGATTATACTAGTTTACATTCAATAATGGGAGCCTCCCCATACTCAAGGAGGAGGGGCATAGCCCCGTGATCATTAGTAGAAACCCATAATTTTCCATACGAAAATTATTTCACCAACATTTTTAGTGACTCTACTTATGGAAAGATTTGCCCATGTGCATGCGAAAAGATCTCTATAAAAAGTATAAAAAGAATATGAAACCAAAATAAAAAGTCATATTTTGAATAAAAATCAATTTTTGAAGGCGAATGTCAAGGAATGAATTCATGTCACGTTATTTTCCTATGACACAATTACAAAGAAGACTACTGCAAAGCAATGAAATGTCTTTATCAATCATCATTCTAGACTAATTCTTACGAGGATGAGACTTAAAGAACAAAAAAATGGAGGTCTCTTGCTTCAAGAAAAAAATATGCAATTAGATAAGGAAAAAGGCTAGTGATATGTCTCAAAAAATTAAGGAACTATTGTGTATAATGAAGAAAATTGTTGTCTATTATCATCAAATCTTAGTGTCTTCAATTCAATCGATTTCATTACGATAAAGGAATGAAAACAAGACTTGCTGATAAGGAAGAAGGTAAGAACCTAATGAAAAAGATGCAAAGGAGGTACAATATGTTGTATGAATTCCACAAATATGATGAATCTATTGAAGGTGAAACTTTTAATCTCACATAGCTGAATGTGAAACTTGGAACCATGTCTTTTATCTATCTTCCTTGGGATGATTTTCTTGCATAAAAAATGAGGAAATGGAAGCCTTGAAAAATGAATATGTACAAAGAATTTTGAGTATTTCACATGGAAATTCAAATCCCCAAATCTACCTTAAAATTCTATAAGTATGCATTGTCCTTGCAAAGAAGGTAGGAACACCTTGAAGAACTTCACATTTATTGAGAATGAATAAACTCAAGGAGATCCTTATGATTGTCCACACTATGAGTTGTTCATCTCTAGAATATTCTTGGACACTTATGAGGAATTTCATATCCTTAAACCTCATAATGAGAATCAAATCATCATTATGGATTATGATGAATAAGACATGACAGTTGAACCTCCATTCATCAACTCATTCTAGCTTGAGATACATTCCATGGGAGAAATAATAGATTCAAGAGAGGAAGATTATTTTAGCATGAAAAATGATCCAACTCTTTCCAAGGACTCCACTAAAAATGAAGAATTACAAGAAATTCATCCTTCATCATGGACTGAAGATGATAAGTTTAAGGTAATCATGGATAATCTCCTTTCTAATTTTGATTCTTCAAGTGATGTAGAAATTTTGAATGATGAAATGGAGACAGTTGAAGAATAAAATTCTCTTCTTGATTCAATCATGGATGAACAAATGGAAGAATTAAATTTCTTTCTTAAAACCAAGGAGGATGAAAAATTTGAGCATGACCTCTCTGAAGAGATGATTTCACCACCCTCACCAAAGGAGCACAATGATGATCATCATAGTAAGTACATAATCTCTCCTTTTCCTTGTGAACAAGAATATGTTATAAGAAATGATCAAGATGAAATTGAAATATTTTCTTCCCCAAGATGGTCCTTCACTCCTCCTCATGAAGATCATGAAATGGATCTTGAGCTCAAAGGTGTGCCCTTCCAGCATAGCATAGATCTCTTCTCCTTGTCAGAGAGTGTTGAAAATCAAGTATCTCATTCTTACAAGAAGGTGAGCCTCATTTGATAAGAAATGAAGAGGAGGTGAATGAGGATGTTTCAAATGAATCGTGGTCATGTGTGGACCATATTTTTGATCATCTCCTTGGGGACCAATAGAATTAATATTCTTATTGAGATGACGATGAGCACATTGCAGATTTGAAAGAGCTATCACTACGAGACATTTTGAAGACTGTGGAATAAATTGAATACCCTCAACTTAGTTTTGAGATTATAACTCAGGCCATGGAAGTGTAGGATATGTATGAAGCAATTTGATTTCCTCCTTTCCATGCACTAATTTTTTATGATGATACGGAGCAAATGGATTAGCTTGATGTCTTTGTCAATACATGGATGAATGGGAGAAAAGGTGAAGGTATGACTTTCTCTCTATTATTTTTTTGAATAAGATTGTGAATGTAAAATAAATGAGATTCTTGAATCCCCAATGAATATTCTCAATTTTGAAGACAACATCTTCACCATGTGGAGGATGATAGTAGGGAAAATGTTGAGTTGATTTGTATTGAAGATAATGGTTCAAAACAAGGTGAAAAGTTGTAGGAGTCTTGTGAGTGTATTCAAGATCAACTTGTTCTCACCACTATTAGATGTCCTACCAATTCAGAACAAGAATCCATACTGCAATATTCACTCAAGGGTGAAGAATTCTTCTATGACCAAATCAAGGATTGCAGTTTTGAAAATGATACCAAGATGGACTTTGAGTGGATAGATATTGACAACAATTATTCTGGAAATCAAAGTGAGAATGTACATGATTCTTGTGAAAGATTTTCAAATTCATATTACACTCACCATTTCCCAAGCTCCGATTTACCTTAGACATGTTTCCATGCTGCAAAAATTTCTTGAGAATGATGAATAGCTCCGTCCCAATGATGCGGACTCTATTTTTGAAAGCAATTGCTCAAAGAAACAAATTGAGATGTTTAGAGAAAATGTTGAATGGGAAGAAAATCAATTTATTCTTGTTCCTTCTAAGTGCTTCACCGATCCAAGGTATGTTTTCATATTGCAATTCAAGGATGAAGTATGTTTCCATGACAAGACCAATGTTTCCACTTTTGAGAACATGGAGGAATGGTGTCTCATGATCATAGAACATCAATTGGAAGTCACAAGATTCAAGAAATTTAATAAGATAACAAATTTTTCATTGTATGTAAGAACATTCTCGACATTGTGAGTGTGAAGATGGAATATTGGTTGGTATCCTTCTTCTCAAACCATGTAAAGCCATCTCAAGAGCATGGTATGATCAGATAGTGATCTTCAAACTTTAGAGGTTGCATTTCAATTTATTGTTCCATGATGGTATGTAATTCTCCTAACTCCTTTACTAGGTATGTGTATATTATTTCCCTGCCTCTATAAATATCCCTCCCCTATAATATGATTTTCCTTTTCCGTTTGTGTTTTTTTCCTTCTTTTTGTTTGTTTCACTTCTATTTTTTGTTCATCCTTGTGTATTTGGAAGAAATGACTCCATAAGCCCAATGGATAAGGCACTTGCCCACATAGTGTCTTGATATTTTGGGGTTCCTGCTTACTCATCGACAACGAGTCCACAAGCTAGAGCTAGTTTTTATCATGTGTTTTTTCAAGGGAAAAATTCAAGGTGAAAACACGACAACTATACCTTAGGGTCAAAATTTTTACTTCTAATCCCTCCCAAGCACCCCTCCAAATCAATTATTTTCCTATGTCATACCTATCCTCATCCCCAAATTTATCATATGTATTGGAATACCCTTTCCTAAGCATTTGAAATATGAAAACAAGCTCATGAAGTTCTTTAGATAGAGTGTTTCTCAAGGCGGTTTCTTGAAAAGAACCTAGAAAGGCTATTTTTAGCCTTTTCGGGATAGGTGTGCACAATTTGGGACAGATTTGAAGGAAAAATTCATCAAGAGGTAATATTTATTAGCTAATATAATATTTAAAGTGATTTAGGAAATTTTAGGGAATATTTGAAGGTTTAGGTGCAAGTTTAGTGAAAGCGGGTTTTAGAGGTGAAGGAGCTTGCAATTCAAAACTAGTGCATGAGCTTGAAATATGATTCCAAGAGCATTGTAAAGATTTATATATCAAAAAAGATAACATTTTAAATCTGATTCAATTCTTTAAATTATGGCACTTTCATATTTTTAATAAGACCAAAGCACTTCTTTCCATAGTCTATTTTTAACAAGAACACCCTACGGTTCGAGAGATTAAAAAATGATATTTTTATGGATTTGTAGGAATAATTAGACCATTAAAATCATCCCATTATTCTCAAAATTATATTTGGATTCAAATTCATATAAATAAGTTCCAAAAAAGTCCTCCTGGAGCTCAGATACTTCATCTTCAAGGCACTCTCAAGGTTAATTTGTTTTTAAGAGGGCACATGTCACTCCAAGGATAAAAGCGCACTTTCTTGTCCCATTTTTCCCATCCCCTTATGATTTTTGGGACAAAACATTGCACCCATGCAAAATTTATCCCCCATTCCATCATATGACCCCAAAAATATCTGAATGTAAGTTAAGCTCTTTTTCACCTCTTTAGCCATTTGCCTTGTCATATCACAAAGTGCCACTTGTTAGCACCAGGTTAGGTGTAATTTTTTTGCACCAAATATCCCATCTCTTTGGGATATTTAGTAAAAAAAATCCCATGAGCAATCCCCTTCCTAGGTTCCTCATGTCACCTAGTCCCAACCCCGGGAGCTTTTTACATGCTTTTCTCTCTCCTCCGTCAGAGCAATCATCATGCGACACTTGACATGCTTTGGTGAGGGCATATTTTTTTCAGAAAATATCCCATCCCTTTTGGAAAATTAGGATAAAAATGTGTGCTCCCTTACATGAATTTTTAAAAACTAAAATTTACAAATTTGTAATTGTTGTATTATTTCATTCCTTGTGCGTGCATGAGAGGTGCTCTTGGATTTTTTAGAAACCATTGCAAATTATTTATCAAAAAAATATCCTCCAATCCTTCATGATCATAGATAATAAATAACCAAGAAAAATTATCTTTTCCTAGACACCATGCTGAAATTTTTGAAAATGTCTTTGTGCCCTAGAATGATAAAAATCCATATCTCCCAAATTGTCGAAATAGAATCAAATGAAATTTTCACACCTTCCTATTTCCCAAGCACCTTTAAGAAGCAAGTGGAATATAACTCAATGATTCCCTAGATTTTTAATGGCATCAAACCCTAATTTTTTCCCTAGTTTACGTTTTTTCATTTTCCCATCATTTTAGTAAACGGATCGGACTAAAAATTTGAACACATAGTCCAACAAGAAAAACCTAATCTAGTGAAGCTGATTTCATCTCAATCCAAGGTGTAGAAAATTAGTTTCAAAAAATATTAAGTATCTGGAGCCCTCACTTACTATAAATAGTAACTTGTACCCAAAATAGTAAGTCTCTTCAAAACAGTTGCACTTTGTGAACAACGGGAGTGATAAACTAGGCAATTTTGGTCAAAAAAGCAAAAAAAAAAGCAAAAAACAAAGGCAACTTTCTAAAAATAGTAAAGCATCATTAATGATTTGAACAAATTATGCTAGATGATAAAGGAGTTCCAATTGAAGAAAATTAGGTGAAATGTTCAAAAATAATAGGTCCTGGATCAACTCGCTAAAAATAGAAAGTCTTCATTTTAGGTACAAAAATTTGCAGTTGGTTGTCTTTTCATCCATCTCTACTTTTTGACATCTCCTTAGGTTTGTTAAATGGTTCCATATCTCAAACATGTTAATTCATCATTCATAGAAGTCTTGAGGCATCATTTCCAATCACCTTCACCCATCACAGCTTGTAATTTCCTCCCTTGTATGCGCCATACAAGCACTTTACCACGAGTTCAATGAAGTTTTCATGTGTGATCCCTGACCTATTTGGCCAACCCACAATAATAGATAGGATTATAGTAGTGTACATTCAATGATAGGAGCCTTCCCATACACATAAAGGAGGGGTGTAGCCCCGTAAGTGTTAGTTGAAACCCATAATTTTCCATATAATAAAGTATGTCACCAAAAGTACTCATCCCAAAAAAATTAAGAAGTTTGCATGTCATATCAAGGGTAGTATTTCAAAGCCCAATATTATGACTCCTAGTTCTAAAGGAATACTACCAACCCCACCTACACCTCCATCATAGAGCATACTTTCTATGAGTGCATCAAAGACTGATAAGATTGATCTTTTCTATGTCTCCCTTCTCATTAGAGAATACCAATTGAATAATTGTATAATAGATTCAGGTGCCTCTGACAACGTAATGCCCATAAAGATTACGAATGCCCTCATAATCACCTTAACTCGGGAAAGTGGCTCTTGTTACTCCATGGAATCAAAGGAATTCCCATTTTAGGGAAGTTCAAGGATGAACATGTGTCTCTCACCAAATTTCTAGACAAGAAGGTTTCATTGACTATCTTGGTAGCAGACATTCCAACTTAATTTTGAATGTTGGTAAGTTAAAGATTTTTCCAAAACTTGGGAGGAAAAATATAGATGAATTGGTCTTCCATAACCATTCTGGTTAAGGGAGATATGGAAAATTTTCTTCCAACGAAGAAGATGAGATATACAATGCAAAATTTAGGAAATTCGAAGCTAACATCTTGTACTAAGATAGCAATAATATGAATCATTTCATAACATCCAAAGAGGAGGATGAGATTCCTATCTTGATAGGACTAAACATTCCTTTCCAATGGGGTATTGATCATGAAGAAGTATAGATAAATATTGAGTTGCAAGAGGATAGCCACAGTTTCGGATGATGTAATCCATGAGGAAGATGAAAGGATTCTTGATGAGATCTAAGATGAGAAATCAACTAATGTGTTTACCCATGATATGAGGAGGTTTCTCATTACCATTTGAATATAATGATTATCTTGATCATGTCACCCATGAAGGATAAAATCCAACTTGTGATGAGCCTTTAAAAGGTTTGAAAGAAGAATCTGTGCAAGAAATGCTAAGAATTATAGAAGAAATAGAATACCCTTATCGCAATCTCAAACTCCTAATGCAAGCCATGGATTTTCAAGACAGGTATGAATCTAATTATGAATTCTCAACCAACTCAAAAAATGGTCATGATGAATTATATCAAGGTGAAAAATTTGATGTCCCTCCTGAGCTAATGATTGATGGATATGTTGATGAAAGTGAAGCTTTCTCTTTCCCATTTGAAGAAGAAGATTCTTTCTATGAGGAAAATATTGAAACAAAGGTCCTTGAGTCCTTTGATGATGAATCCTCTCATATTAAAGAGGTAGTGAAGTTTAATGAGCCTTGGGATGATGGATCAATCTCTCCAAACTATTTCATCAAGTTTCAAAACAAATATTCCTCAAATGAATGTGATGATGAGCTCTTGAAATTTTTGGAGTCCTTACAAGAAATATTGAAAGAGGAAGAAGGTACAAAATATCCCAATCTAATTATTGACCTCTTGACTCATGCTATGGCCATACAAGATAGGTATGAGGTTATGTTTGATTATTCATTCAATGTCCAAACACCTCATAATGAAATAGAACAAAAATATGAATTCAATGCCTCTTATGAAAAAGTTGTCAATAAGCATGAACATGGAAAAGAGAGACACTTGGAAAATTCAATCAATTTGATCAAAAATCAGCCTTGGGGAAACGATGAGATGCAAAATGAGAAATCAGCAGTGTGGGGGAACACGGAAGGTAATTTACAATCCGAGATTGATTCCCAAGATAGTAAGAATAATGGAATTTCTGAGCAAAGATTTGAGCATCAAAGGGATCATGTAGGCTCACTCCTCCCAAGCATACAGGAAGTCATGAAATCACCTCACTTTCATAAGCGAGTTAAGGAAAGGGGATACTTTTTTAACAAGTCGGTGGCTTTGCAGAATATCATCACTCAATGTTACCCATTCTGAGGTAATTTATGAATAGAGAAGTGCTACAGTGAAAGCGGGTTATCCCCCGTATGTACCATAGGTGAATATAGGTTTCTGTGTTTACAAATTTATCATGTGTTATCATTTTAATTTTTATTTCCCTTTCAGTTGTATGTTTATATTTTTCATGTGTTGTGTTCAATAATGAGGTTTTTTTGTATCCATCCTTGTTATGTTCGAGACTTTATAGCCTAATGGATAAAACACTTGGTCTAAGTTATATATTGAAATTCTAGAGTTCATTATTATCCAGTTCTCACTTCATTTTATCTATAATAATTCCCCAAGTGAGAGCCATTTTTTTCATGTGTTTTTGCAAGAGAAAAATTAGGTTGAAAACATGACAACTTTACCCTAGTGTCAAATGTTTTGCTTGTAAACCCTCTCGAGTGCTCCTCTGGATCATTTTTCCTTCTATGTCGAGGCTTATCCCAATCCTCAAAGTTATCATATGTGTTTTAATAACCTTTCCCAAGTTTTTAAATATGAAAATAGGTTCATGAAGTTTTTTTGATGTAGTGTTTCTCAAGGCGGTTCTTACAGTAGACTTAGAAATGGTTATTTCTAGCCTTTCTGAGGTAGATGTCCACCCCTGGAGTAGATTTGAAGGCCTAAATTCAATTGTAAGTGGTATTGAGGATAAAATATCATATTTCAAGTGATTTAGGAAAATTTAGGGAATATTTGAAGATTTAGGGACAAGTTCAGTGAAAATGGGTTTTTGAAGGTGAAGGAGTTTTGGTTCAAAACAATGTCTGAGCTTCAGAAGATTATTTTGAGAGCTCTATAAGGATTTAGAGGTCAAAAAATATACCATTATAAATATTATTCAATCTATAAATTATTTTTATTTCATATTGTTCACTAGACCAAACTACTACTCTCTCTCCACATGATCTATTCTTGGAAGGCACAACTTGTGGTCCCAAAAAAAAATTATATTTTCAAGGAGTTTTAGGAATAATGAGATCATGGGACCCATCCCATTCTTATTAAAATTATTTTTTAAGTCAATTTAACATAAATAATTTCCCAAAAATTCCTCCTGGAGCTCCAGAAACTTCATCTTCAAGTCTCTCTCCAAGGTAAGCTTCCAACACAACCAATTTCAAGGGTGGAAAAATGTCATCACCAAATTAAGGCACACATTTTTTCCCATATATCACATTCCCTTGGTAAATTTAGGACACAAAAATTTTCCCATACACATTTTTATCCCCTAGTCCATCACATGACCCCTGATGAATCCCAATGTCGCGCTTAAGCCCTTTGTCACCTAATCCTAGCCCTTCCCATCATGCAACCACAAAGTTCCACTTTTCACTCCCATGTGAGGGTGCACCTTTTTGTCCCATCTTACCCATCCCATTTTTATATTTTGGACACAAAAAGTTTTCCCATGTGCAAGATAGTCAAAAACCAAAAAAATAGCTAAGTCTTTAACTGTCATGTGTTTCCTCCTTCCATCTCTCACTCCATAAATACATTCACTCATGCTCACCACCACTCACAACTAAAAATCATATCTTAAAAACAAAATAAACCTACTTTTCAGACACTAAAACATATTTTTAATCTGGTTATGACATTCAAGCATATAAAACCCTCTTTTGTGCCCTAATCTCCCAAACCAAGTTTTTCTCATAACTCATGTTCCCAAACTCTGATTGTCATGATATTTGAACTTAAGATTCCTTGTGAGAGAAAATTTGAGGATATTATGTGCATGCCCTAATTCATTCTCTCTTAAATTTTTATATCCACATTAAGTTTCTAGTAAAAAATCACCTTTTCTCAAATCTACACAACTCCAAATGAATGAAATCCCCTGAAAATTGGAGCAGAGCCTTGAAATGAATTATGTAAACTTTTGTAAGTGGTTTCATTTGAATCCAACACCAGAAAGAAAATTTTATATTTTAATAAGTCTCTATGGTATCACCTAATAAAAATAGTAAGTCTAAGAAAAATGTGCATTCACACTTTTCATTTCATTTCCCCATGATTGAGACACTCAAAAATTGGCAAAATTGACGAAAAATGTAAAAAATGGCCAAAATGGGACAATAATAGTGAATATTATAAAAATATAAATGTTCACATTTCATTCCTTCACACAATTATCAAATGGTCTCAACACTCATACGTGATCCTCTATTTAAGTCAATTGTTGCATTCCCCGATGCGGTGAGAAAAGAGTGTCAAAATGAAAATGTCAATTTTGTCCCAAAAGTTATTTCACATGGAATGCATGATCAATTGGTGGATTAAATTGATTTCGGTATCATTATCCTTTCCTCACTCTAGAATAAGAAGGATTTTTTCTCTTGCATCATTTCAAGAAACCTAAAAAGGGGGGAAAAGTGTTCAAAAGGACTTCTTTGGAGCAGGTCTTTATCAACGATGGAGGCATCTTGATCCATGCTTTGGAGCATTCCTTCTGTTATCTCCTCAATATTTCTCCTCTTCTATTCCTCCTTTCTAATTCTTCGTTGTAAACAATCATGAATTTTTTTCTTATTCATTAAAGTGACTATGAAATACTTGTGCAATGTAAAAGTACCTTTTGCAATGATAAAAAGGGTGCTTATTTTGTGTTTCCTAAGGTTATGTAAAAAGTCACTTGTGGTGGGAATATGAAAAGTCATGTGGGGTGTAGATGAAGATATGGATTTTAAATCTATAAAAGGAGATGACCTCCTCATTGTAAAAGGATGATTAATCTTGTTTACTAGCTTCTATACTCTCTAGGAACAAGTGATCAAATTCCCTCTACTTTTGTTACATATGTTTTCCTCCATATCTCTTTGTATAGATTTGCAAATATGTCAATAAAGAGAGTTTTATCATTTTTGTATGATTGAATAAGTGCAATTATATGTTCATTTTCATCTTGTCTTGATATAACTAACAAGGTTGTTATTCTTTTCTAATTGTGTGTGTTGATTTTCTAGGTAATCCTTGCAAGAATCAAAGATTTTCCTACTTACAGTATTAATCCCCCTCCTAATTTCTCACTCCCACTTTCCCACCTTCCTAGAAAATTCCTCCCTTGCACAAAATTACAAAAATTTCCATGGGTGCTATGGAGCGTGCCTATTGGATCCCTAGCCCTCTGGGCCAACAACAAGGTTATTTTTAATTTTGCATACAATAATGGAGTTTCCCATTCAAGCATAGGGACCTAGTCCCAGAGTGTTGGAGTAAATCCACTAATTTGTCATATCAACACATTATTTTGCCAACAAAATGAGAAACATATCTAATTGTGCATACATACTTTTCTTTTACTCGATAGTTTTTCCTTAAGTTAGTATTATCGTATTTCATACTAAAACCTAAAAAATAAAGTGTATGCATTGTCTATTGAACAAATTGAACTATAATCCAATGTAAAAAGCATATGAAACTTTTAAAAAATGAATTGTTTCATGGTAAATTGAATAGATGCAAATAATGGAAGGAATACACATGTTCACTTTATGGGAGGGATATCTTGTTCTTGTTGTATATGTGATTTCTTATTTATTTAGAGATGTTGAAACATTTTGGGTGATCAATCGGTGGATTAAATTGATTTCGATATCATTATCCTTTCCTCACTCTAGAATAAGAAGGATTTTTTCTCTTGCATCATTTCAAGAAACCTAAAAAGGGGGAAAAGTGTTCAAAAGGACTTCTTTGGAGCAGGTCTTTATCAACGATGGAGGCATCTTGATCCATGCTTTGGAGCATTCCTTCTCTTCTCTCCTCATTCTTTCTCCTCTTCTATACCTCCTTTCTAATTCTTCGTTGTAAACAATCATGAATTTTTTTCTTATTCATTAAATTGACTATGAAATACTTGTGCAATGTAAAAGTACCTTTTGCTGATGATAAAAAGGGTGCTTATTTTGTGTTTCCTAAGGTTATGTAAAAGTCACTTTGTGGTGGGAATATGAAAAGTCATGTGGGGTGTAGTTGAAGATATGGATTTTAAATCTATAAAAGGAGATGACCTCCTCATTGTAAAAGGATGATTAATCTTGTTTACTAGCTTCTATACTCTCTAGAACAAGTGATCAAATTCCCTCTACTTTTGTTACATATGTTTTCCTCCATATCTCTTTGTATAGATTTGCAAATATGTCAATAAAGAGAGTTTTATCATTTTTGTATGATTGAATAAGTGCAATTATATGTTCATTTTTTCATCTTGTCTTGATATAATTAACAAGGTTGTTATTCTTTTCTAATTGTGTGTGTTGATTTTTCTAGGTAATCCTTTTAAGAATCAAAGATTTTCCTACTTACAGTATTAATCCCCCTCTATTTTCTCACTCCCACTTTCCCACCTTCTAGAAAATTCCTCCCTTGCACAAAATTACAAAAAATTTCCATGGGTGCTATGGAGCGTGCCTATTGGATCCCTAGCCTCCGGGCCAACAACAAGGTTATTTTTAATTTTGCATACAATAATGGAGTTTCCCATTCAAGCATAGGGACCTAGTCCCAGTGTTGGAGTAAATCCACTAATTTGTCATATCAACACATTATTTTGCCAACAAAATGAGAAACATATCTAATTGTGCATACATACTTTTCTTTTACTCGATAGTTTTTCCTTAAGTTAGTAGTATTTCATACTAAAACCTAAAAAAATAAAGTGTATGCATTGTCTATTGAACAAATTGAACTATAATCCAATGTAAAAAGCATATGAAACTTTTAAAAAATGAATTGTTTCATGGTAAATTGAATAGATGCAAATAATGGAAGGAATACACATGTTCACTTTATGGGAGGGATATCTTGTTCTTGTTGTATATGTGATTTCTTATTTATTTAGAGATGTTGAAACATTTTGGGTGATCAATCTCCAATTTTCACCAAATGAGAAGACAAAATAGGAAAGGAGTTAGTTGTGTTTGACCCATCACTGAGAATAGGTACCATAGGAAATT
The DNA here is from genome assembly GCA_018340775.1 of Taxus wallichiana var. yunnanensis. Lineage (NCBI taxonomy): Eukaryota > Viridiplantae > Streptophyta > Pinopsida > Cupressales > Taxaceae > Taxus > Taxus wallichiana. The sequence continues at coordinate 729,456,842 of CM031239.1, read as the reverse complement.
TGTCCCAAAGAACCCCACAATAATAAATCATGGTGTACAAAGTATTTATCCACCCTGATATCTTCCATATAAAGAGAGATGAAGTAAAAACAACCTAAAAAGTACTTAGCCACATTTATATCTTCAAACACTATGGACCACATCATTGGAAATGTATTTAGGCTCAATATTGTAGATAACATAAAATTGAAATGAAAGGTATGGCCCATGTCCTCATCATGTTCCATAATAACTAAGTATGATAATGTAAATGTTGTATAATGTAAGAGAGAAGAAGGCTTATGCCGCCAAACCCTATATATGAATGATGTACTTATAGACACAAAAGATATGCACTTGGCTACATTTTTAAGTCCTAGAGCATGCTAATATATACATGATTCCTAAGCAAGAAAACTAGTAATTAATAATGTATTTTTGGCCTTTTGCTTTGTTTGTTATATTTTTATTGACCTTGGACACCCTACATCCTGTCGGTATTTGAGTGATTTATATTTTATGGCCTCGAACACTAACACCCATTTAGGACACTAGTTCCCAATTTTTATGTCCGTTTTAGGCACTCCTGGCCCTTTTTCCCATTTTCTCAAGTTCTTATGGATATCTTTTACATCTTAGGCATATTTTATACTTTTGGGCCAGCCTTTCACTTTTTAATTATGAAATTCAAACAAGGGAATCATATATATATATATATATATATATATATAAAATAAGGGACCAAGCACTAAAATTACATACCATCACCTAAGCTTGCATCTAAAGTCACAAAGATCATCTCAAGGCATCCATCTAGCACACACATTCAAGGGACAAGGTTTGCATCACTTTTGCATACACATCATAGGAGGGGAAGTTTATTCTATTCCATTACACTCATTTTCATCATTTGGATCATATTAGATCTACCACGATATCTTAGTAAAACTTGCACAAGGGCATCATTACACACACTTACACAAAGAACTACATGGAGTATAAGATGTAGTGCGGCGCGCTTAGTACTAAGTTCACTCTTCAAGCTACCTCGAGGTCAGTCCAACTCCACATTATGCATATTTTTTATTATATTTGATGTGGTTTGTGGACATGTGTAGGTAGATAAATTTTTTTGTTATAGGTAATTTAGTGATCAAGGAGCAATAAACAAAGACTAATAGTGAAGTTTCTCCCGCACATAAGAGACCGATACTAATCATTCACACAGACACTAGCACCCAAGTGCTCTTTTCCTACCATCTAGAACATTATTGAGTTTCATAACCTTCAATGAGCATTGATGAAACTCTTCTTATTATGTTTAATTTATTTACTAGATCGCTTCTACATTACTCGATAATCAACTAAGTCTCTCTATCTCCCTATCTTTCTTAGGGTTTTACATTTGAACATGTTTTTTTCTTGTATATTTATTGTACATTAGCATTTGTATATCATACACGTACAATAATTACTTTGTAATTATATTTAATTCAATTTATATTAAATCATTTGGTGAACCCGCCGCTCAAACCTTACCTTCCTTCAAAGTCTTCTTTTTATGCCCATCACCCATAGTGGTTGTTTTGGTACCTTTGAGCACATTGAGATTCCTCCATCTATTCATAAATCCTCTCACTCAATTTCTATATCTTATAACCCCTTACATAACTCGATAACGTCCCTCTTGAAAACATTGAAGCTTTTGATAGTGGACACTCATATGATGAGTATATTAACGTTGATCAAGAACAACTAGAAAATTTCACCAATTTCCATCAAACATTGCACACCAACCCTTTTAACATCTCACATGTTCTCAATGCTTTACTTGTTGCTAAGCATTCTCGATATGTTATTTTATCCCTCTTGTAGGCTCCTTCTTGGTTGAATTGGCCTCCACGCAATCCCTTAACATTCCTAATTCTAGTGCTACAACCATCTCTCCCCGCATTACTTCCAATACCTCTAATAAAAAAACTTGGTTCCTCTTTAGTAACTCATGACTTAGCTTATTTATACCATGATCTACTAATTCAAATCCATAAATTACAAAAATCTACTTCACATTCCTCTTCATCTCTCGGTTCCTCACTTTTCCTTCACAGCCATTTTGTACCCACCATATCCTCTCATCCACTACATCCTAAATTCAATGCACAAAATATGATCACCTCCAATGGCCATGGTGACCCTAAGGAGCATCTTTGATCTTTCCATGTCGCATGTCTTGACTATGCAGATGATCTTACATTATTAGCTAAACTATTTCCTAGAAGTTTACAAGATTACGTTGTGTTAATTTTATGATCTACATGTTCACTCAGTAACCTCTTTTACATCCTTAGCCAATGTTTTCCTTGCACATTTTTCTATCAATATGGACATTAATATCTCTTATGCACAACTTTCTCAACTTAAACAAGGATCTAATGAGCATCTAGCAGACTATGTTTTGTGTTATAAGAACAACCTTGCTAAGATGACTAATGTACTAGCTGACTCTAAATTACAAGATCTCTTTATTCAAAGTCTCTTACCTCCACTTCAAGAGAGTGTTATCTTAGAGAAATCTCCTTCCTTTAATCAACTATGTCATACACTCAAATTGTGTGAAGGAAAACTTTTATCTATGGGCAAATTGAAATGTTATGATACTTCTTCATCCTCATATTCTAACGGTTTTAAGCTAAATTTACTTTCAAACCATCTCCTATGCCCACTTAAGCTAATGCAACTATTAATGGTATTTCCACACCTGAAAAATACTTAATTGTAACCCATGAGGAATATTTTCACTAAATTACCTTATGCACCTCATTTCCTATTACCACATCTTATTGAAAGTAATCTTATCACTCTTCCTCCACCGCTCAATCTCAATCCTTCTCACCCCGTGGCCACAACTATGATGAAAATGCATGTTGTGACTACCACCAATGCATTGGGCATCACATTGATCATTGCTTTAATATTAAACATCTAATTCAAGATCTTATTGATAACAATGTAATTGAGCTCCTAAGCCATCTACTACCAAACCGGTCAATGATAATCAAAAGCTACAAAAATTCAATGACCCTCTACCAAAGCATGAAAAGTAAGCTATTGATCATTGTGCAAACCATACATATCATATTGTGCCTCCTCCTTCATCGAGGCCTCTTTACTTTCTAGTTGCTTCTGCTGATGTGTCACTACCTATTATCACATTCTCGAATCATGATTATCATGCTACATTTACTTCTGATTCATTTCATATTAATGTCTCAAATAGTTCTTAAATTGTCAACAATATTAGGGTCTATCCATCAATTTTACCAATGTGTGCTCAACAGGCACTCCTAGCTCTCAACTATCTAATGCCTATTATCACATTTCCGATTCATAATTATTATGGTCATGTCAAACTTCCCATTATAATTGGTCCCCTCACCGTGATTGTACTATTCATCATTACATCTTCAATCAAAGGTTATGACATGCTCTTAGGAATCCCTTGGCTCTACGCTACCCAAGCCATCCCCTCCATACATCGGTTATTTCTAAATTTCATCCATAACAAAAAAAAAAATCACCATCAAAGGTATCCTACCATGCACACCATTTCTCCATCCCACTCTTGTTGATAGTTATGCACTGTCATGGTATCTAGGTATCTTACACTTCACAAGTCTAAAACTACATATGCACCTAGCTCTCTTATTTGAATGTGGCTTATATCACCACATTATCATCAACATCAGTCCATTAGTCCACCCTTTTGGCCTAATTCCCCTATTCGAGATAGCCCAATCTCATAAGCATTCTCCACCATCTTTGCCTCATTAGCCCATTAGTCCACTTCGTCAAGATGATTCCTCTATTTGGGTAGCCCATTCTCTTAAATATTCTCCACCTTCTTCACCTCATCGGTCCATTAGTCCACCTCGTCGGCCCTAATTCCCCCACTCAAGAAGCCCCTTCCTATAGGTATTCTCCACCTCCTTCACCACATCGGTCTCCTTCATATGCACATAGTTACTCTCCCAAACCACCACACTTATATCATGGTAACATGCCTTTGTCTCCTCGGATATCGGGTGGGGGCATTCCCTTCAAATGGCTAGATAGTATTCTATCCCGCACACACTTTGGGGCATCACATTTTCCCAACCCATCACTATAAAGTTGTATTTGGCATGTACCACTCTCTCACACTTTGTGCTTCGCACCTAATCTTTTCAAGCATTCACACATTTATGTAGTACAATGTATGTCCATTACTCGATGACACACTCTAGTGCTATGGTTCACACTTGATTATTAAGGGTACACTTATTCCATAAACCTCACAATTTGAGCTTCATAATATATCTTTCTAATATCTACTCTCATGCAACACTCTCATTTCTCGATGATGCACTCTAGTTCAATGGTTCATACTCAATTGTTAAGGGTCTATATTTTAAATGAACTTCACATCATCCACACTTTACACTTTTTCCTTCATGACACATCTTATTCTACACACTCACACATCTACTCGGTACATTATAATCTGTCATTTCCCGATGACGCACTCTTGTTCTATGGTTAATTCTTGATTGTTGAGGATCATTTATAAATGAACCTCATCTCATACACATCCATTGGGGGAATGTTTCTCCTACCATATACACATCTTGCATATCACACCATCACACTCATGCAACATTTGCATATCTTGGTTGCATTTACTCTTGTTATCTTATACTACTTACATGTTGCACTTTGCTTACTATGCTATCCAGATTCTTATTATGTCATTATCTTTTCCTATATACACATATATGTTCAATTGGTATCTTGAGGTGAATGTAAGACCTATAATATATTCATACACAATGCATGATGCTCAACACACTATTTACTAGTCCCATTGAGGCTTTTGGGGGCATCTATTTTTGCTACCCTTATACTTCATACATCGCAAGTTCTATTATCACATTATTTACTACTTCTCATTATAAGAATTCTAATTTTCACTAATCTATACATGCTTTGACATACTATTTACCTATCTAACTTTCTAATGGGTTCTTCATGTGTAGCATTTTCCTTGCAAGATTACATACAACCATGGTTATTATCACTCTTTATTTTCTTACTATTGTTTTCTATTATTTGTGGGTTATGCCCTATGTTATGCTTGTTCATTGTTTGCTTTTGGATGTTTTTCCCCTGATTGTCTTGTGACATTTTGAGTGATGTACCATGTATAAAACCCACTTTTCATGGTCCATCTTATCTTCCTAGTTGCTTGTTACATTATTTTTTATTGCATTTCATCTTTTATACTAACACTTGTTACTATTCCATCTTGTTTACATGTGCCTTGGTTTCTACCATGCACATCCCCTACCTCCTATAGGTATCCACTTCAAGACAAAATTTGGTCCTCTCCTTTGGACCGTGATCTCCTACAATAGTGATATGCACCCCAAACAAGGGGGCATCTATTGGATGAACAAATAACCCCTACTGACAGCTCAGAGCTATAGTGAAAATTAGAAAAGTACTTAAATGGCATAGGCACACGGTTAAAAACTAGCCCAGAATTAGACTTAGGTCCAAAACATAGAGTAGACACTAGTGCCTAAACATGGATAGTAGTAGTGGGTGTTTTTGTCCCCCACAGGCATTTGTGTCCTTGGGGGAAAAAAATCATTTTCTCGATTCAAGACAATTTACAGTAATTTTCAAATCAATTCTCTTTTCTCCGATTACATAATTCAGTCTATCAATTACATTTCAGTTAGAATATGAAGAATCGGGACCAATCGGAACAATCGAGAAAAAATTAGGACGTACCATCTACAAAGTGTTACTTATTCGGGAAGTGTCATGCAAGGAGAAAAATTATACCTCTCTTCCCAACACTCTTTTCTTGGCATGAGATCACCCAAAAAACTTGCTCTTGGTGTGAGATCACCCAAAAAAATATCTCTTGGTGTGGGATCACACAAAAGCTCACCATCCACATTTAAATCCAACATCTCTAAGCAAATCAAGACAATTTCTCTATCTTTATTTCATCTCAAAGTAATGTGATAAAACAGAGATAAGGGTAAGGGGCTTAGGAGGAATACATGTGAATGGTCGGGAGGACATTGCGTGCATTGTTGAATTTGATCAGACCGAATGTGAGAGATTCCTTTTGGCTAGGAGGAACTACATGTAAATCACAACAAGACCACAAGAGAGAGTTAAATAGTATATGGCAATGGACTACCTCAAAATGCTAGTTCTGGGAAATATGATACTTCCTAGATGGTTGTTAATCTATTGTTTTATCAAATTAATGAAAATAAATGTGAGAAGTAAAGGTCCTATTGCTAACACTTTGATTTAGGTGTCTCAAAACATTATCAATACACTAGATTAAGCAAAGTATTGAATATGTAAACTAATCTAGTATCAAGCAAGGTGTTTTTCTTGTTGGGAAAGGTCACTAAGGTGTTAGGCAAGGTTTTGGGTGATTCTGGGTTGTTTGATAAAATTTATGAGCTCATTGTTCTAAAGAAAATTACCATTCACAGAGACCAATATCAGTTAGGTGATTGATGCACGGTACTAGAAAATGACTGACATTGGTTGGGTGACCAATGTTGGTGGGGGTAATATGGTGGAAATATTAAAAATGGGTGTTTTTGGTCTCTCTGTGATTGCACAAAGAGTTGAGGAGGTTTGGGAAGGATGATATTATTTTTGTTAAGGCTCAACAAGGGTGGTAGAGGTGCTAGGATGGGTGAAAGTGTTCAGGTTGATGGAATAGGTGGTAAACAGGTGAAAGGTGGTATTCGAGATAAACAAGGATCGGTGGAAAGCATAAATAAAAGACTTATGATCAAAATGAAATCTTAAAAAATATGAATGAATTACTTATCTAGTAACCTATACATATGAAGGTATTTGATGATGGATGGTAATTCTTGGGAGATACGGGAATGTGTTTAGTATCACGGAATGGATCCAGTGTGCTCTGTTGTGGCAATCCAAAGTTTTGGATGAGATGACTGGATCTTTAGTGAATACTTGATGGGCTCTAGTTCATCGTCGGGTAGCTTGAGTGCTCGAGAGTTAGAATGTCAAAGCTTGAGTGAATGAAATGAATTGGAGAACCCATGAAAAGAGTTAGAAACTCTTATTTAAGGGTAACTGATGGTAGTTAGGGAACCGGTGTCAGCCGAGGGATAACTAGCATTGGTTAACGAGAAATGGTCTAATTGGCCAAAAATAGGGTTTTTCTCCCAATTTTGGCATGGTTTTTGGCTTAGTCCAGGTCTAGAGTGTTGAATGGCATAAATTAGAGTGTGGAATTAATTAGATTATTAATAGGTCATGAATAGTTAGGGTTAGAAAGAGTCCTAGTTGGTTAGGATAAGTGGGGATTTGGTCTAAGGCAATTAATAGGTTTAGAATGGGTCTAGGGTGAGGCGGAAAGGGTGAGGTGGATGAGTGAGGTGGCTAGGTGAGTTAGATAATTAATCTTAATTGTGATAATTAAATTAATTACAATGTGTGCAAGTGGGCATGGTGGGGGTATAATATTAAATTAATTAATCGAAGGTGATTAAAAGGGGTGTGACCCAATTTTAGGTGTCTACATTTGCCCCTTTTTGTCATGTATCTTGTATTGATAAGCAATGCTAACAAAAATAAGAGTGGTTTCCCCAGGTATGGGTGGATGTGATCCCCCTCAAACTCAGATCTAATGAAGGAGCAGGCTGAATCGGTGATGAGTTTGATAAAATTGTAGGTGAAGAAGAAAAATAAGGTAGGGTTTGGGTGCGGGAAAGGGTTATTTTGGGTGTAGGTAATAGGCGGGGGCATTCAAACACACACACACACACACACACACACACACACGTATAGATTGCGACAAGATACTAGGTTGAAGAGATCACATAGTCTACATTGTCAAAGTTCGATAGTTTATCCAAACAAGGTTAAAGGTTGGTTCCTATTCCTCTATTTAGGTGCATGCGTGAAAACTTGCAGAGGGCCTATTCCTAAACCTAATCTAAGTTTTACCAAGGAGACAGGGGATAAAAGGAATGCAGAAATCAAACTAAGCTATAAGGTGATGCACCAAAGGAATGATGAACATTTGTTTTGCTAATAGACACAAACCAACAAAATGCATACAATAACCAAGCACAAATAACCAAATCTATAATGAAAGACCAGATGAAAGAAAAAGAGACAAGAAAGGATCTAAAATCAATCACAGACATGTTTTATTGCTCTGCAGATTGATACAATGCATTACAAAGTGGCCAAAAGGTAGAAAACGTATTACAGTCTAGTGGAAGGTCTAAAACTCCACGAGTTCCTTTTCCAAGAAAAGGGGAGCCTACAAAATAGAAGAATGTCCAACCCTTTACAATGAGTCCCGACCCTGATATTTATAGACTCAATCAGAGAGAAGAAAGAAAGAGAGAGAAATGGGAAAAAGTAGGTTGAAGCTCAACCACTACTATTAATGCCTCCTACAAAATCTGCCCCCAAATCTACCTTGACTATATCAATCTCTAGGTTCAATGCCTCAAGGAAGAGGAAATGGTGGAACAGATCGAATCTGATCTAGTTGTTGAGGCAGATAGATCCACATTAATGGCCCTAAAGATGTTTTCTCCATTTTTCTTTACCTAACCTCCCCAAACTTAAAGTTTCAGATCTCCATGGCATGGGTGAAGCCGAGATCTTTCCAACGGTGTCAGATTTGTAATATTTTGAGCCCTGAGTCAAAAGATATGCCCTTCAAAGTTTGTATCGGGTCCGTACAAAAGGGGGGAAACCAGTTTGAAAAATGGGCCCCTTTTTAACCTCTGGGACACGTGGAGGGCTAGCGCTTGTCTGAAGGTGGCCTCTATATTTTTCTCTTGGAATAGCATGTGGGGACACATGTGGCTTCCTCCATCGCTCACTCAATTTATTTGTTCTCGCTAAGCTCTTTTCTGCGGGGGGTCATATTCTTTGACCGGGACACGCGGTGGTCTCGGTGCTTGTTTGAGAACCCTCTCTCAATTCGATCCTTGAATTAGCATGCCATTCGACACTTGGCACTCTGCTCCTCCTCCCACCATGCATTGACTATTCAACTCGACTTTGTCCCCTTTTCGAGACTGGATGCGTGGAGGCTCTATGCTTGCTGAAACTCCCGATCAAAATTTTTCCCTTGGAGGAGCATCGAGTTGACACTTGGAAGCCTCCGTAGGTCTTTGGACTTTTCAACGACCTCTCCCTTCCTTTTTAGGCCTGGGGCTACGTGGTCGAACTGGCACTTGTTTGAGTCTCTACTTTTGGATCTACCCTTGGAGATGCGCCACTTGGACACGTGGCATCCCCCCGCCAACACTTCTATACTTAGCCCTTTTTGAGGCCCACTTTTCCCACCTTTTGACCTTGGTTGACCATTTTCTACGTGGAGGACTGGCATGAGTTTGAGTCTTCTCTTTGGGCTCCCATCTTGGATTTGCATCGAGCCGACACTGGCTTCTTCCTACCTAGCCAAGACTTTTCAACGGCCACACAACTTTTGGGGCTCTGATGCATGGAAGCCTGGCACTCATTTGAACTTCCTTTCTTGGATTCAACTTTGGAGAAGCATCATTCCGACACGTGGCTCTCTCCGCTACCTTCTCCATACTTAGCCAATTTTTGGACTCATTTTGAACTGTTTTGAGCCCGAAGACTTTGATCTTCACAGTTTCTTCTTTTTCTTTCCCCTGGCCTCTCCGTGACACTAGCTTCTTCTCCTTTGACCCTACTACTCTATTTTTGAGCCCACCTATAACCCGTAGAATGGATTTAAAGCCCGGGTTCACTTGACAGAGCCATTTTCTAAATTTATCCTACACAGGGTTGTTTGATCTTCGCAGGCCTCCACCACTTCCATTACAGAGTCCTCTTACAATCTATTTGTGGGAATCAAACGTGATTTCTCAGGTTCCTTTAGTGTGGGGTCATTTGATCCAATATTTTTCCTGGGGGAAAATATGGATAACAATTTGGTGACTCACAGGGGTATCTTCCTGCTAGATGAAAAGACCAATTGCCTTGTCATATCCATTGGGCATGGAGTCGAGAATGATGGTCTGAAACTGATTCTACCTCTGATTCATGAGCCTGACTAGTTGCACTCTCAATCTTCATAAGAAATCTTGAAACGATGGTTTCTGAGAGTAGAAAATTGTTTTGACTCGGGCTTCATCTATTTTTGAATGAGTTGTGCAAGAGCAACAAAAAACACCACAACTATATACAAAATTGAAATCATACATGCTCCAAGTAGAGCATGCAGAGTGTGCAAAGCACTTAGGAGAAAAGCAACCTAAACTACAACAATACAATGTGCACAAGCACTTAGAGGAATGAGAAACTAAACTAATATGTACAGGTGAGAACCTTCCTTTTAGTAGTAGTGTTTAAGATAGATTCCATTCACTGAATCTACAACTCTTCACCATCCAATGTAGACAATTGAAAGCATTGCTACTTTTACATTTTGTGACCATGTAAGGGCCACTCCAAATGGCATCAAACTTGGAATGCCTTCCTAGTTTTTCTCGATCTGCATCCCATTTCAAAACTAGGTCTCCTTCCTGAAGGTCCTGGTTCTTTTCCTTCTTGTCGAAGCATCTCTTAATTGAGGCATGATCCTTCTCTATTGTCTAAAGTGCATGTTCTCTGGTTTCTTCCAACTCCATCAACTCTACATACCTAGCCTCCATTGGTTCAACTCAGACATCTCCAACTTGCTTCATGAGTTCCAATGCTGGCAACTCAAGTGATATAGGCAACACTTGCCTCTTTCCCATAGATGAGTTTGAATGGAGAGCTGCCTATAGACCTCTTGGGTTTTCCTATCAGCCCATAAGGCTGATTTGAGTTTCATGTGCCAAGTCCTCTGATTTTCATCCAGAGTTCTTCTGACAATCTTCAACAGATTCTTGTTTGTGGACTCAGCTTGGCCATTACCCTGAGGGTAATAGTTTGATGAAGTGCTCAGGTAAATTCCATTCCTAATGGCCCATCCTGTGATTTTGGAACCTATGAATGCCAATGCATTGTCTGATATAATGGTGGTTGGCACTCCAAATCTGGTCACTATCCCTTCGTAGAAGTCTAATATGTTGGACTCATTAGCTTCTTTGAGTGCCACTACCTCGTCCACTTGGTAAAATAGTTTGTTGCCATCAGAATCCACTTGTGGCCTTGGCTCAATTTGATTGATGACCCCGATGAAATCCAACCCCCATTGCATGAATGGTTGGTCAACTAAATGGGGTGCAATGGGAGTGCTACTAGCCTCTCTTTGCCTCTAAAGAATGCACAGTTCCTGCACTTTTTGATCCATGCATAGCAGTCACTAAACACCCTAGGCCAATAATAACCCACCTTCATGATCTTGAGTGTTGTCACCCATGGAGAAAAATGGCCTCCAACTGCTTCATCATGGAACTCTTGTAGCACTCTCTCAACCTGATTTGTCCCAATGCACCTTAACAAGATGCCATTGATATCCCTTTTGAACAAGACATGTCATCAATAAGTACATATGGGATGGCCTAGTAGTCTGAAGTGCCTCCTTTTTTTTTATTCATTTCTGGAGGACACATGCTTTTTGAAGGAAGTGCACCATGTTCTGAGTCCAACAAGGAGTGGGCACATCCTCATTTTCTTCATCTTGACTATCCTAGGGACCAAAATAACTTCTTTTTCATCACTTGCTTCTTCTTGTTGACTTGAGGCCAGCTACTCACACAATCCCTTCCCACGGACCAGCTTAGTGACCTTGATCTCAATGTCATACTCCATGACACGAGTGATCCACCCTGCATGCTTTTCATTCAGGTCCTTGCTGAGAAGGAAGTCTTTAACTCCTGCATGGGAGACTAATAGTTGGATTTTATTGTTTGAAACCAAATGCTTAAACTTCTTCAATCCTCTTATCACTACCAGACCTACTTTTTGATGAAAGAGTATTTCACTTCATAATCTTCCAGACCCTGGCTGAAGAAAGCAATTGGTTTTATGTCCTCTTTGTTCTACTGTACTAGGATTGCAGAAAATTGTGTCACTACCTCCAAAGGCATATAGTATGAAGTCCTTAGAAAAATATGGATTCACGAGAGTTGGGGCTTGTGATATAGCTTCTTTGATGGCCTCAAAACTTCTTTCCTTCAACTATCCACCTAAATGCCAAACTCTTCTTCAACATCAACGTGATTGGCTTGACAAGGGGTAAAAAAGTTTGGTACAAACCTCGGACAAAATTGATTTTTCCTAAGAAGCTTTGAAGAGCCTTCTTATGGCTTGCAATGGCAATACTCTTATAGCTTCAACTCTTCTCTGGGTCAATTTCCAAACCTTCCTTTGACACAATGTGGCCTAGAAGCCTACCCTCATGGGCCAAGAATATGCATTTTTGGGGGTTCAATGATACCCCAAATCTCCTACACCTTTGGAACACCTACCTTAGGTGAAAAAGATGGTCTGACTACATTTCTAGAGAATACAATAATGTCATCCAGGTAGATCAACACTATTTTTTTGATCATCCCTTTGAATGCCATATCCATTTCCCTTTGGAAAGTGGCTCCGACATTAGACAATCCAAATGGCATTTTTCTATAGGCATAGGTGCCCCATTTGGTGGTGAAAGCCATTTTGAACTGATCATCTTCTTTCACCATGATCTAGTTGTACCCTGAGTATCCATCTAGGAGAGAGAATCTCTCTGAACCAGACACTACCTGCAAGATCTACTCCATTGAGGGAAGTGGGTAGTGATCTTTGAGGGAGGCTCTGTTCAAGTCACGAAAGTCAACACACAACCTAATCTCCCCATTCTTCTTCCTAACTGGGACCAAGTTTTGTGACCCAACTTGAGTGTTTGATTGGAAAAATGATACTTGCCTCTATCAGCTTGTTCAGTTCTTTCTTCATCAGAGGCTCAATATGTGGGTTGACTGGTCTCTACTTCTACCTGATGGGCTTAGCAGTTGGATCTAGCTCAATTGTGTGTTGGGATAACTTTGGATTGAACCCTCTTAGGTCTTCATAGCTCCAAGAAAATATATCTGGAAACTCTTGGCAAAGGTGTATGAATTCATACCTTTCTTTCTCGGTGGCCACCTTGCCAACTTGTAGTGTTTTTCCTTCTCCAACTAGAATTGGCTCTGAATCTTCCCCTTTGATCTATATGTTGGCCTTCTTTTCAAAATGATCATTGGGATTGAAGATAGACTCCAATGTCACTAGGCCTTTGGGAAGCTTGTTTGTATGCAACTATACTACTTGATTTCCATATTGCTTGCTCTAGTCTGCTTTGATTTCTAGCTGAGAATTCAGCTTCCTCTTATAAAAATTTGATGATCTGTTGATCATTCTCAACACCTACCAACATGTGTTGTTATCTAGTACTACTGGTCTCACAATCACATGGATATGTGGTTGTTCTTTGTCCCTTTTTATGTTGTCAACTACATCAAATGTTGCTCCAACTGACTATAAGCCTGTCAGCAGCTTCGTTCTCCTTTCTGGGTATGGACATAATGTTGAAGGCTTCAAAATCCTCAATGAGGTCCCACACCCTATTCTTGTAACCTTTGAGCAGGTCATTCTTGACAACATTTTGTCCTTTGACTTGATTGGAAACTAGTTCACTATCACCAAACACTTACAGGTTCTTGATTCCTCGTCTTCTGGCCCAATGCAATCCATGGACCAAAGCCTCATATTCTGCAGTGTTATTTGAGCAGGAAAACTAAAATCTAAAAGCCAAATAATACTTCATACCTTGGGGGACACAATCATAGCTCCACCTCTCAGCTCCTTGTCTACTCCTAGAGCCATCAAAGAACAATTTCCAAACTTCATTGTCATCCTTGTGCTCTAGCTTAATGATGTCAGAAGAGGATGATTCTCCTCATGTAGGCAGTAGAATCCTAGTTCGATTCTTCCATCTCCTTATAGGGATCAAAATCATGTCTTTTGACCACCCATTCATCGAGGGTCAGGTCCGGGATACACCCCACCTTGGTATCTACTTCAGAAGTGCTTAGGAGGTCCTCCTGATCAAAAGCCAAACAATTTGCATTGATTGGGCTTGGTACATAAGACTCAATGTGATAGTCTACTATGGGCTTGATCTGATTGTGGCCTTCACTCCATACCTTGTTCTAAAGAGCATATGTGACCAGTCAAAGACAACAAGTAGCCTCCAATTTTGGCAGTGAAGTCCCTGACAAACACAATGCAAAATGTGGTGGCAAGTCTATGACTGACACGTTCTGTAATACAATCACATTAGGGCAGGCATGTAGAGTGAGACTCAGATCCTTGATGACTCCAATAGTGGTCACTGTTGTCCCATCCAATTGTACTACTCCTCTAGAGATGACTTCATACTAGAGACCCAGTTGATCAGCTATTTGTTTGGGCATTACAAAACTACTTGCCCCAAATCGATCATGCAATTGTGCACCAATTTATCTCCAATGATTAATGAAACATAAAATGGAGGAGGCTTCATATTCTTACCTCATTGTTCTCCATGGTTTCTCTCAGGTTGAGCCGCATTGGTAAGCACTTTCTCTTGTTGGTTAGGGGGTTGACTTGAGCTTGACCAATTGGCCATGGCAGTCTACAATAGATCCCTCTGCCCTGAATGGCCAGTGACTCCCATAGTGAAATGTTCACACTTGTCCTCTTCATTTTCTCAATGATATTAAATGAACTATCTTTTTGTTGCCCCTTCCCTGGCACATTTTTCTCTTGCACATGGGTTGTTACAACCGGTGCCTGAGTAGGTCTGGAAGGTGGCTTGGATTGACTCTACACATTGGGAGTTGTATTTTGAATGCCAATACCTTGTTGAGAAAAAGAGGGTGAGGATCACCTGAGCTTGGTGAATGTCCTTCTCCAATATTTCTCCTCTTAGACCATGTATTAATAGCTATACTTTGAGAAGGAGTCTGATTCATTCCACAGAAGTCTTCAGCCTACCAATTGACAAGCATAGTTTTGTTTGGGGTCCCTCTTGCTGAGCTCCTTTGCTGAATTTTCTTCATGGCTAGGTTCTTGTGACACACCAATGGTTTGCACCATCAGAGCCTGATTTAATGCACCATTGAAGCACATCGATTGATTATGTGGCTGATTACATGGGAAACACCATTCATACTCTTGTGCCATGTTATTCTGTGTTGGAACCAATGCCCTTGATGTTGAAACTTGTGTTTGGGTCATATGACCTGAAAGGTCTAGCAGCTTGAGGTTTCCCTTGGTGTTGACTCTATTTATAGCCTGGGCTGGTGGTCTATTTTGTTGATATGGGGTCTAGCCTGATACTAGCCTGGGGCTGATATGGCCTAGAACTCTGAGCCTGCTATTTTGATGGTTACTAGCTCATTTCCTAGGTTTTTGCAGTTGTTTCATAACTTCCTGAAGCTCCTTTGAGGTGTTAGATGATGAAGTGGAGGCTTCAACTTGAACTTTGACTCCTGGGGGTGGGTATAGGAGCTAATGTGGGTGTTTGGCTGGTACCTGGGTTTCCTAACTCGGGGTATAGAGGCATGGATGGCCTAGGAGAAAGTTTTCCAGCAATCAAATGATTCTCAGCTCCTATGGAAAGGCTATAGGCTGCATAGTAAGGTTGTGCCCCCATTGACTGAATCATCAAAGAAATATCAGAATTTAAAGCCCTAAGAAAGTATAAGAAGGCACCTTCATTAGTGGGCTTTACTATTGTTGGAATCCTATCCCAGGTCCATTGAAATCTGAGGTTGAAATCCATCAGTTGCTCATTCGAGCTCTCTTGATTGTTGTCAGTTGCTCCAACAAGGATAGGTTATCTCCCTTTTCTCCAAACTGTTGTGAAGAGTTGTGCACAACTGGTCCCAATTTTGAATAGAGCCTACTTCAAGGCTCCTGAACCATTGTGAAGCTTTACCTTTGAGTGAAGAGGCTAGAAACTTGACTGCAATATCCATCTCATTGATCTCATGGATTGTACAAACATTTGTAATGTCTTGAACGTGGTCACCAGACAAGTCTAGTTTTCTCTCCAGTGAAATATGGGATGCTCTTCAATGCTACCACCGGACTAGGGTTTTGTGCATTCAGAGCAAGTGGGTGCTACTAAAGGAAGTTGACATAAGGATTTGGTTGTTGGTGTGCCATCCTGATCAGCCTGAGTACCCTTCTTGATTGAAAGAATGACCTACTAGGAGGAGGTGTTGATAAGGCTCTATTTGGAGGAGATGGAGACCTCTGGGCTCTTCTTCTTCTCCTTCTATCTAGAGACAAGTGTATGTGTACAAACTGTCCTTCCTCTCTTGTTCTAGACCTTGTTTGTATCCTTCTCATGAACTTGGGAAACTTGGACTGAACCAGTGGATTCTGTCCCTTTTGAGTCACCAGATGTGTAGTTTTTAAGAGCTTCTTAAAAGCTAGAATCACAACAAGTGCACATCAACCTTACTATAATAAAGATGGAGACTTCTTGTCCCACCGGCATGCCAAAACTATTAGTGCAAAATCACAACACCCCAAATGAGTCATCAGATCTACTTTTCTAAGGTAGATTCATTTGGTGTGATTCATAACATTGAGTTTTCCCCAAAGTGTGGGACTTAGAAAATGAGAAAAAACTCTCCAGATTAAAGGTTGGTTCCTATTCCTCTATTTAGGTGCATGCATGAAAACTTGCAGAGGGCCTATTCCTAAACCTAATCTAAGTTTTACCAAGGAGACAGGATAAAAGGAATGCAGGAAATCAAACTAAGCTATAAGGTGATGCACCAAAGGAATGATGAACATTTGTTTTACTAATAGACACAAACCAACAAAATGCATACAATAACCAAGCACATATATAACCATCTATAATGAAAGACCAGATGAAAGAAAAAGAGACAAGAAAGGATCTAAAATCGATCACAGATGTGTTTTATTGCTCTGCAGATTGATACAATGCATTACAAAGTGGCCAAAAGGTAGAAAACATGTATTACAGTCTAGTGGAAGGTCTAAAAACTCCATGAGTTCCTTTTCCAGAAGAAAAGGGGAGCCTACAAAATAAAAGAATGTCCAACCCTTTACAATGAGTCCCGACCTGGTATTTATAGACTCAATCAGAGAGAAGAAAGAAAGAGAGAAATGGGAAAGTAGGTCGAAGCTCAACCACTACTATTAATGCCTCTACAAAATCTACCCCCAAATCTACCTTGACTATATCAATCTCTGTTCGGTGCCTCAAGGAAGAGGAAACGATGGAACAGATCAAATCTGATCTGGTTGTTGAGGCAGATAGATCCGCATTAATGGCCTAAAGATGTTTTCTCCATTTTTCTTTACCTAACCTCCCCAAACTTAAAGTTTCAGATCTCCATGGCATGGGCAAAGCCGAGATCTTTCCAACGGTGTCATATTTGCAATATTTTGAGCCCTGAGTCGAAAGATATGCCCCTTCAAAGTTTGTATCGGTCCGTACAAAAGGGCGGGAAAACTAGTTTGAAAAATGGGCCCCTTTTTGACCTCTAGGACACGTGGAGGGCTAGCACTTGTCTGAAGGTGGCCTCTATATTTTTCTCTTGGAATAGCATGGGGCTGACACATGGCTTCCTCCGCCGGCTCGCTCAATTTCTTTGTTTCTCGCTAAGCTCTTTGCTCGGGGGTCATATTCCTTGACCGGGACACACGTGAGCGTCTAGCACTTGTTTGAGAACCCTCTCTCAATTCAATCCTTGAATTAGCACCATTTGGACACTTGGCACTCTCCACCGTCGGCCTGCCACCATGCATTGACTATTCAACTCGACTTTTTCCCTTTTTCGAGACTGGACGCGTGGAGGCTCTGCGCTTGCTTGAAACTCCCGATCAAAATTTTTCCCTTGGAGGAGCATCGAGTTGACACTTGGAAGCCTCCACAGTCTTTGGAATTTTCAATGACCTCTCCCTTCCTTTTCGGGCCCGGGGCTACGTGGCTGAACTGGCGTTAGTTTGAGTCTCTACTTTTGGATCTACCCTTGAGATGCGCCACTTGACACGTGGCATCCCCGCCAACACTTCTATACTTAGCCTTTTTGAGGCCGCTTTTCCCACCTTTTGACCTTGGTTGACCATTTTCTATGTGGAGGACTGGCACGAGTTTGAGTCTTCTCTTTGGACTCCCATCTTGGATTTACATCGAGCCGACACTTGGCTTCTTCCTGCCTAGCCGAAGACTTTTCAACGCCGCACAAATTTTGGGGCTCTAGACACGTGGAAGCCTGCACTCATTTGAAATTCCTTTTTGGATTCAACTTTGGAGAAGAATTGTTCCGACATGTGGCTCTCTTCACTACTTTCTCCATACTTAGCCCATTTTTGGACTCCTTCATAACTATTTTGAGCCCGAAGACTTCGGATCTTCACAGTTTCTTCTTTTTCTTGCCCCTGGCCTCTCCATGACACTGCTTCTTCTCCTTTGACCCTGCTACTCTATTTCCAAGCCCACTTGTAACCCGTAGAATGGATTTAAATCTCCAGGGTTCACTGAAGTCATTTTTGAATTTATCCTACATGTGGTTGTTTGATCTAATATTTTCCGGGGAAAAATATGGATGACATGGAAGGGCCATAGGTAAGGATGTGGTTAAGGTTGCATTATATGTAAAAATTTCCCCAAATGAAACAAAGGTCATAGGTTAGGTAATAAGGTGATAAGGTGAGCCACAAGGGCTTGGGTAAGGGTGGGGTAGTAAGAAAACTATAGCAGGCAATCAAATGTGATGAAATCTGGCATAGTGGGCTTAAGAAGGGTGATTGATATCGTCAAAGGTAAACTAATACCGAAAGAGAAACTAATGCAAGTCAACTAGGGCTCCTGACCAATGTCGATTAAGAAAATTTGGTAATAAAACGCAAAACCCGCATTTGGAAAATTTTATTTGGACTTTGCTATTTTTGAAAAATGATAGAGAGGATGGATTTGGAATTTTGATGTGGTAGGAAATGACAATGCTATTTGTCAGTGAGGTTGAGTTTCTTTGAGTGGATCCACGATATCTTTCTGAGTGAGTGGATTGGTTGATAGTTGAGAGAGTGAGTTGAGCTATGGCAAAGGCAGGAGAAGGTGTAGGAGGACCTCTAGTGTAGAGACTGGACATCCCACCGAGGAGATGGTGTTGAGTAGAGGTAGGATTCAATCCTCATGTGTGCTTTTGGTTAAAACTAAGGTAGATAATTAAGGAATTTGGTTTGTGAATTTTGATTTGAAATTTGAGTAGAAAGGGTAAAAATTGGGTATCGGGAGGGCCAAATGTAGGTTAAGTAGGTTGTAAAATAAATGTGGGTGAGATTGTGAGGGTTTTGGGTAGGTTTTTAGGTATTTTTTCAAGTTTTTTAAAGGTGGTGACATGGGGGTTTGGCTTTGGAGCCAAACCGTGACAACGTTAGTCGGGCATCGGGCGATGTCGAGGGCCTTCCGCGTCGATGGGGTGAAAGGATGACCGACTATTCGGGATGACCCGTTTCGATCACTATAAAGGTTTTCAATTCCTAGAAATATAGGTTTAGATAGCAATAATAGAGCATAATAGAATGATAGGATAGATGGTGGAGTGGTGAGGTAGGGGCAGATAGAGTAGGGGTAGATAATGATAGAATTAGGTGGGATTTCGGGTGAATGTAGGTAAGAAGGTTTAGGTTGTAGGTGTGAGTTGTGCCAAATTGGTGAAGGAAGGAAAGTAGTAAACCAGAACATGTGAATGTGTTTAGAAAAAATAGAATATATGGTAGGCAAGTGACTTAGGTAGAAAATAGATAGGCTAGGAAAATTGTGTGTGGGATGGGACTAGGTAGGTGCGAATAGATGATTAAAAAGAGGTAAGTGCTTGACAATTTTAATTAGTAATGATTCATGCATGTCACTAGTTGATCGTGTGGGACAATGTGCCACCGTTGTTGGTACAGATGTGAGGTAGCATCACTGAGGATGAGTGGGATCATCTCGTGTGAGGTGATACAGGCACATCGTACACGATCATAGTTTGATGGTTGCTCTCATCGATAGATGGTACTTAGCACATCCGCTTACCCTCCAATAAGATTAGAAAAAATAGAATATATGGTAGGCAAGTGACTTAGGTAGAAAATAGATAGGCTAGGAAAATTGTTTTTGGGATGGGACCAGGTAGGTGTGAATAGATGATTAAAAAGAGAGGTAAGTACCACTTGACAATTTTAATTAGTAATGATTCCTCCATGCATGTCACTAGTTGATCGTGGGACAATGTGCCACCGTTGTTGTACAGATGTGAGGTAGCATCACCGAGGATGAGTGGGATCATCTGTGAGGTGATCTACGGAGCACATCGTACCACGATCATAGTTTGATGGTTGCTCTCATCGATAGATGGTACTCAACAACCAATACCTTCGTTTACCCTCCGGAAAGATGACTATCTTCTTTGGAGGGTAAACGCAGAAGGTATTGGTTCTTGAAAGTACCATCTATCGATGAGAGCAACCATCAAACTATGATCGTGTACGATGTGCTGTATCTCCTCACATAGATGATCCCAACCTATCTTATATGGTCCCACTCATCCTCAGTGATGCTACCTCACATCTATACCAACAATGGTGGCACATTGTCCCACATAGTCAACAGTGACATGCATGAATCATTACTAATTAAAATTGTCAAAGAACTTACCTCTTTTTAATCATCTGTTTGCACCTACCCATCCCATCCCAAAACAATTTTCCTAGCCTATCTATTTTCTACCTAAGTCACTCGCCTACCCTATATTCTATCTTTCCTAAACACTTTCACATTTTTGGTTTACTACTTTCCTTCCTTCATCGATTTGACACAACTCACACCTACAACTGAACCTTCATACCTAAATTCACCCGAAATCCCACCTAATTCTATCATTATCTACTACTACTCTATCTGCCTCTCTACCTCACCACTCCACCATCTATCCTATCATTCTATTATGCTCTATTATTGCTATCTAAACCTATATTTCTAGGAATTAACAACCTTTATAGTGATCGAAACCGGTCATCTTGACTAAATGCGGTCATCCTTTCACCCCATCGACCCGGAAGGCCTACCGAAATCAGCCGATGCCCGACGAACGTCGGTCACTGGTTCAAATCCAAAGCCAAACCCCATGTCACCACCTTTCAAAAACTTGACAAAAATACCTAAAAACCTACCCAAAACCCTCAAAATCCCACCCACATTCATTTTACAACCTACTTAACCTACATTTGGCCCTCCCAAAGTACCCAATTTTTACCCTTTCTACTCAAATTTCAAATCAAACTTCACAAACCAAATTCCTTAATTATCTACCTTAGTTTTAACCAAAAGCACACATGAGGATTAAATCCTACCTCTACTAAACACCATCTCCTAGGTGGGATGTCTGGTCTCTACACTGGAGGTTCTCCTACACCTTCTCTTGCCTTTGCCATAGCTCAACTCACTCTATCATCTATCAACCAATCCACTCACTCAAAAAGATATCGTGGATCCACTCAAAGAAACTCAACCTCAGCCTGAAAAATAGCCCTATCATTTCCTACCACGTCACATTTGTGGCTATCGATTGTGGGGGGGCCAATATATCATATTTTGTCATATGAGGCATTTGAGCCTATGGTTGCAGTATTTGGTGAGGCGGTGGGTAACCTGAGTGAGCATAATACCAGCATCATTTATGGAGACATGTATGTTACACATCCTCAGGAGACTAGGTTAGTAGTATTGATTATTTTGGCAATGGGATGTTATGCACTCCTAGATTTAGAGAGGAGTAAAATTTCCTTGAGCATTGATGGGGGTTTTATAGGAAATGATTAAGGAGTGGATTTGTTTTCTATGGGTGTCAACATATATGTGCGACTGTATAGAGAGCTTTGGGCATATCGGTGGATGTAGCATTATGGTATTTGTTGTACTTATTTACTGCATTGTTGGGCATATGAGCACATAGTTCTTGTACACCCATAGGGACTTCGAGATAGGATTGGAATTAAGGCATTGTTAGAGCTAGTTACGGGAGATGGGTGATCATAGGGGCTCATCCCCGGATAGAGGATATGTCACATGATGTGACTTATTACAGACAGATGCTTGAGGGATTATATGCGATGGATATTATATAATGGCCATATGTGGATTTCCCATCTTACGGAGGTATGGAAGAGGATATAAGGGGATTACAATTTGTTAGATGGATACAAAGGAGGCATGTTGGTGATCACGAGATGTTTCTAGTAGATAGAGTCTAATGGCGGTTCAAACTTCAAAGAGGTAGTATGCACCTCCACCATTTCCACAACACCATCATAATAATGTGGAGAGACCGTTATCTCCACCACATCCAGTGGATCCTACAGGGTAGGAGGAGTAGGTAGATGATAGGTGTATCGATGATGCGGGTGTGTAGACACATATAGGTACTAGTGGGTAGCCCAATACGGGCACAACCTCCTAAACAGGGAAGCCAAACTTGGCTACGTGATAGTGCATAGGGATCACTTGCGGGTCGGGTGACATCTTTATAGCTATACCTTACTCGTGTACAAGCATAGGTGACCACCCTCCGGGGATAAGTGATAGGGTTATAGGCATAGTAGCTCAAGCATAGGCATAGGCTCATGCTCGGGCTTTGTTACAAGCTCCAACAAGTGATCGGGGATAGGTAATGACTTTGCAGGCACATGTGACAGTGTTACGAGCCCAAGTATTCACATTACAGAGGCGATTAGCAGCATCACGAGCACGATTGACTACATTACATGTGTAAAAAGTTACATAGGCACCAATAGTGGGAAAATGTTCCATTATATAGGAAAAGGCACCTTTGGGATAGGGTCCCATATTATAGATAGTAGGGCGGGGACCACTTGATACCAGCCACAGTTCCATAGGTAGGTGTCGAGTTATGGCACGCCCCCGTGTTATTTCTATGGTTAGCTATAGAGACGTTGTGGTGGAGGTGAGATATTATCAGGATAAGATTTTAGATGTTGGTCTTTAAGTGATGACATAGGCCAAGCGTAGGGCCCAATAGGTAACCAACCAAAGGACTCGTAGTACCAAGATATAAGGTATTCACCGATCGCATGGGCATGGCTATAAGGAGGTGACTAGTTCACGGAGGCCGAGACTAGATGAGGGTACTAGAGATATGATGAGCAAGCGGATACCAGGGACTAGATGAGGGTACTAGAGATAGCAACAGAGGTTCCATCCCTCACATGGGTGAGATAGGGATGATATCTGCCATTGTATTTTGATTTTTGACATATATACTGGCATGCGTTCAGAAGATGTGAGATTGTATATGATATTTTTTAGATACTTGCATTTATATCTGTATATTCAATGTATTGATATACATACCTTTGATGTTTAGATGGATGATGATATTTATATATGATATACTTGGTTTATTTCAATCATATTATTTTCATGGAAACTTGATGTGTAGGCATGTCTCTAAAATGATGTATGGTTGGTTTCATTTCCATTATATTGATGTTATGGTAGGCATGGTTGAGTTGACATTTTATATGGTTGAATGAGTTAATTTCCATTATTGTGATGTTATGGAAACTAGATGTTTAGGCATGGTTGAGTTAGATGTAGGCATGGTGGAGTCAGATGTAGGCATGATAGATTCAGATGTAGGCATGGTGGAGTCATTATGGATTTTCATTGTATTGGTGTCATGAAAAATAGATGGTTTAGGCATGGTTGAGTTGAAAATTTCCAAGTTATTGTTTTTATGGAAATTAGATGATTTAGGCATGATTTGGTTGATGTATGGTTTGTTGTACGTGAATTTCCAAGTGTTTATGTATATGGAAACTAACTAAGTGGGTTGGTTGAGGGGGAGAAAATGGTTGGAGAAAAGAGTGGTTGAGCTAACCTCCAAGGGCCCCATGCCCTCAGAGTGCTGCCTACATAGCCCGGAAAAAGGGGCCTCCAGGCCGATGTAGTTCTCCCATAAGATAGGGAAGAATAAGATTATGTAGGTGAGTAGGTAGGTGAGTTTATGTATGGTTAAATGGGCAAGGTAAGTAAGGTATGGTTGTGTCTAGGTTTTTATGTAAGATAGAATGTGTAAGATGAGTTGATTGAAGTAGATGAGGAATGTAAATATAGGTGGAAGGAGAAGAAATACCAGAAACTAAGTGTCAAAGTCTTGTCATGTGTAGAAGAATCAATAAGTAAGCAAAGGGTTGAACGATAGAAGAGGCGAAAATGTTTCATAAGTGGAAAGGACCAATAAGACCCTTGAGCAATTTACATGATCACAAAGTGTCACATGTGTGAAAAATCCATTGAGTAGGTAGAAGAAGAATAAGGAAGGAAGGAATGTGAGGTGGGGTAGTTTGTTTAGTGTAACCTTGTTGTGAGGCAGGCATGCCTCGTCTACAAGATACCCAAAACTGAATAGGAAATTCCATGACCAAAAAGTTGTATTTTTCTGTTAAATTGGGTATTTACCTTAGCTCATGTTCAAGGTACTTTATTTAATTTTATTATATTTATCATCACCCACTTATGTGTGTGGATATTTCTTTTTATTTATGTAGATATTAGGTAGATATTATATAGTTGTTAGGTATAGTTATTTCCTTGATCCATGGTATTGATTAGTTCTTTCCTTAATCTATGGTATTAACTAGATCTTTGATATCTATTTATTTCCTAAATCTATGGTCTTGACTAGTTATTTGATGAACATTTATTTCTTGATTTATGGCTTGATTTATGACCTTGACTAGTTCTTAGATTGTTATTCCTTGCGTATATAAGCAAGTCATTATCATTGTATTTCATTGAGTTCCATAATAATATATGATATTGTTGTTCATTTGTTTTTAAAGGTTTTATTAAATTTATTTTGGTGAATTGATTTCATCTTATATGATCATGGTGTTTGATTAGCATCTGATTTCTTGGCTTGATACGATGTGGTTATTGTTCATTTTATTTTCTTGATTTTGCTTTTCTTTTTTGCTTTCATAGATTGATCGATGCGGGAAGTCTATTTGGGATAAATAAAATATCTCCTTAATGTCTTCATGAATTTGGACGATGTGAGAAACTTTAGAATATTTATTATTTTTATTTATTTATTGCTTTTTCAGAAATAGTCATCTTTTTAATAGACTTTGTACAATATAGCTAACTTCTTATAGTTGTCCTTCGAGGAGCAGTCTATTTATAACAGCAAGATAGAAAGATATATGTCCTTTTGAGGGAATCATCTATTTGCAAGAATTTTTACTCAAGGAGTTGAATTTGAATATCCCATATATTACTTTTGAATTTTTTTTGGACTTTTAGGTCATGAACAAGACTATAAAGGATTATAGGATTCTTTTATGAAGGAAAAACCATAACATGTAGAGGTTAACTATGAAAGAGAGGTTGTAAGCAATGAATGACCATGGGATTACATTCTGGGATGAAAAGTATCCTCAAGAATCATTTCATGAGTAGAGTTGTGGTACTCATATTAAATACAAGGCTTAATGGTGATGAAAAATCACATGATTCTTGTGTAGTCATTGGTCCTTAAAAGAGGTATATGGAAGGCAAAGGTTCCTCAAGGGACGAGTGTGTAATAGACAAAAGATGATGTAGTACTTGATTCAATAGTAGAATGGTCGAAGATGCAAGGAATTGAGGGGCTCAAGTTTGGGTTTACCTTCGAGATAAGATAAACGATAAGCACCTGATCCATAGGTATGAGTGATGATATAGGGTCCAAGCCAATTAGGAGCAAACTTGCCCCGTTTTATTTTCTCTACTTTGGTTACATGTTGATTTTATTTGAGGACAAGATTGCCAACCTTGAATGTCCATTCATGAACATGTTTTTCATAGGCACGTTTGATATGTTTTTGGTAGATTTGAAGGTGGTCAAAAGCATTTAAATGACATTCATCTAATAGCTCAAGTTGTGTCATACGATCTTGGTGAAAGTTTTCATCATTGATCATATCTTTAAGTGAGATACGAAGAGATGGAATCTAGACTTCTAAAGGTAGAATGGCCTCTATACCATAAACCAAAGAGAAAGGTGTGGCAGCGGTAGAGGTGTGAATTTTGGTACGATAAGCCCATAAGGTGAAAGGAATATGCGTATGCCAATCCTTACTAGTATCATCGATGACTTTCATGAGAATTTTGTCCAGGGTTGTGTTAGTTGATTCGGCTTGACCATTGGTTTGAGGGTAATATGGTGAAGAGAAACTAAGTTGAATACCGAGGTTATCATAAAGTTTGTGTAGAGTCTTTTTTATCATTGTCAGTGATGAGGCAATGAGGAACACCAAAACAAAAATGATGTGATGGTTAATGAATTTGCATATTTTCTTGGCTTTAGTAGATATGAGAGGGCCGACTTCCACCCATTTAGTGTAGTATTCAATTGTTGTGATGATCCATTTGTGACATTGAGAAGAATGAGGGTTAATATCTCTGACGAGATCTAAACCTCATTAGGAGAAAGACAAAAAGTCCCTGACGACTTGTAAGGTGTGACTTGGGGTGTGGTAAAGGTTAGCGTGTTGTTGACACTTCACACAACCTTTGACATAGTTGCAACAATCTTAGTTAAGGGTTGGCCAGTAATAGCCAAGGTGAAGAATACATTTGGAAACAACATGACCACATAAATTTCCACCACAAATCCCGTCATGGATTTCTTTAATGGTGTACAAAATTTCAAAACTTGTGAGGCATCATAAGAGGATACCATCAAATCCACATTTGCAGAGAAGACCCATATGATGACATAATGACAAACCTTTTGGAGGAAGGCGTGATTACCATTGTGAGTGAGATCTGGAGGTAGAATTGATCGGGAAAGGTAATTAGCGTGTACTATGCTTATACCAAATGTCACGTCGGTTGGTTTTAATTCTTCCTAAAAATTTATGTCGTGGATGAGATAATAAGGTGACTGCAATCATTGTATTGTGACAAATATTTCAGATTCTAAAGGTGAGGCAAGGTATTTGTGAGGCCAAGAAATCCATGGTATCCACAAATTTGTGAAATGATTACCAAATAGTTTAAATATCATAATTATCAAAGGTAGTCAAAAGCATATCGATGTGATGCTTATACTTTTGAAGTATTTAGTTACAAGATTGGTATAAACCATTGACTTGGTTGACGACCAGTTGAGAATCACCAAATATATTAATGGTCTTAACATCTAGAGAAATGGCAGTTTGGAGACCTAACATGAGTGCTTCGTATTCAAGCCACATCATTGGTACTATTGAAGTCAAGTTTGAAATATAAAGGCATAGGATTGCCATCAAAAGGAATGAGGATAACACCTGTGCCACCCCCATGTTGAAATTTATAACCATCAAAGAATAGGGTCATCTGATAAATTTTGTCATCAAGGAAGAGGGTAGCAATGATAGATTTGTCGGAAAATCAAAGTTAGAAGATCGAATTCTAGAAAGAGGTGTTTCGGTAAGTTGATCTATAATGGCTTTTCCCTTAATGGAATTTTGATGGATGATTTCAAGGCCGAGGTCTACAAGGAGCATTAGCCAATTGATGTGTGGCAATTTGGTGTTGGTAAGGTTTAGCATATATGTAATGCAAGGGGTGATGCATCCTAGAATTTTACTAGATAACACCCTAGTCATGCTAGCACATCACTCAGCCTAGACTGAGCACTCACCCAAAGTGCACAAAGGTACCAAGTCCCTCTTTAGGGTTGTTGTAATAGGATGTTAACATGATGAAGGAAGAAACATATAGATTCATAACTAATCCATCATTCTACAATGCATGCTACCCTCATATCTATGAAAGAACAAGCTTAAACAGTAATCATGATTGAATTAATAACATGCACTATTCAACTACACATAGAATGACACTTAGATTCAGCCAATATCTTCCATCTATTAATAAATACAGAAGCTCCTTACAATATTGTCAATCTATACCAATGCACATATGGAACTGATATAGTGATTCATTCATATGTGTATATTCTCTGTTACACATACATACATCTCTTACCACCCATCTACTATGTACCTAACATCATATATATAGGGTGGGGACTTTCCCTTCACTGCTTATCTATTCTAGAAATAGGCCACATGTTATTAATAGCCATACGTCATTTACAATCATAGCCACACATGCAAGTGTGCTATCTATAGTCCTCTTGTAGTTAACTAAAGTGTCAATTCTATTCTCAGCTTGTCTCCATACATAAACACTTCAAACCACTTCTCCAAAGATAGAAAATGCATGGTGCACACATCTCTACATCATTGGTGTGTTCCACACGCCATCTTCTAAAAATAGGTCTTCATGCTCAAAATTGGCTAAGTCTGAAAATATGAACTTGCCTTCTGTGCGCAAGTCCTTCCTGTTCTTCCGTGCCCTTGGTTAGGGCCTTCTATCCCGTGTGGACTCCTTGTGTGGTCTTTCACAAGTATTCTTTGATCAACATTACCCCACACTAATCTCATTGTCATCCCGACAATGGGTATCTCCAAAAATTGAAGGAAAGAATAGAAGAATGGAAAGAATAAGAATGAAAGAATGTAGATAAATAAAGAATTTCTATAAGGTTATTAGGCAACCTCCTCTGTATCAATTTGCAGTATCAACTCTAGATACTCCTCCTTTATTTTGGCCTCCAATACCTACCAATCAGTGAGTGCTTGCTTTACTTTTTCTAGGATGTCCACAACAATGGATTCTAACTCATCCCTCACAATCTCTCCTTTCTCATTTTGCAAAACCAACACAACACTGGACATTGATGTCATTCTTCCTTCTAAAAGGTCCATCTTCTACGTAATTAGCTTTCCAAGCTCTTCTAGCTGAGTCTTGTGCAGCTCTTGTGCTACTACTAGGGCCTTGCACTTCTGTTTAACCATTGACAACCTTTCTGCATGGCCCAATGTCTCATCTTTCATCACTTTCTAGACCTCGTTATTCTCTTTGAGGGTCTTGATGTTGATAAGCGCCTCTAGAGCTGTACATACATTTAAATCCTAGTATTTTTTTTTTAATACTTCTGTAATGCTTACTGTGACCCTTCATAAGATGTAATTTTTCTCATCACTGATGCTTTCTCCTAATTATCATCTTCTTCAGAGTGTTATGGCGCTTGTATATGTAGAGTTTCATCTTGAGTACCAAGTCCACCAACTTTCCCACATAGTGTATCGTTGAAGGAAATGTATGTGGTACCTTGGCCTCTAAGTGTGGCCTTGCTTTTATTACAATGTCCCCAATCTCCTCTGCGATGCTTATAAATACCTTCTTCTTCTTTTGCAAAAAGTCCCTTTCTATGTTATGTGTGTTATATCAATGTCCTTTATCTTAAACTCTTCGTGCGGCGCTTTGATCGTGGCAACTTTGTCCATGTTTCTTCTAGCCACCTCAGAAGAAACTTTCAGCAATGCATTGTTGACCTACTCATCTGACATGACAATAGGCTTTATTGTCATGTGTCTAGCTTTAGGTGCCTTCTTTAGTCATCTCAAAATTTTAGGAAATAAGAGATAAAATATGTGGAATAATCCCTTACAGAATCACAACAGTAGAAACTAATATGTAGAAAATATTACAGATCTCAAATAAAAGTGTAGAATAAATAACACAACATAGAGAGACAAGATTTAATGTGGTTCACCCAATTTGGGCTATGTCCACCAAGAATCACTTGCTTAGATTTTATTACAAGCCTCCACTCTCTCAATACAATACCCAGATCCATTTGGAGCTATGCTCAACAAACTCTACAGAATTCACACCCGAATTCAAAACACATCTGCAATACATTTTCTTTTCTATGTATCATATGCATAAGACCATATAAATAGACAATTGCTTAAGCAGTTTGATACAAAACCATGGGTATCAAAACCATGGGAAAAAATTGTGGGTATCAAAACCATGGGCAAAAAACCATGGGTATCAAAACAATGGGTACCAAAAAACCATGGGCCCAAAAACAACCCATAATGGTTACCCATTACCCATGGGTTAATAAACCACCCATGAAAATTTGCTTTGGGGGCTTCACCCCTAAACCCCTAACCCGCTCACCGGTGAGCGGGAACACCGTAAAAATACCTTAGTGTAACACATTGAAGGTGTACCACACTCTAACATGAAAATAGGCTCCACAAACATAACAATCTCCCACTTGGAGACTAATTTCCACTAGCAAGCTTCTCAACCCTTCACTTTCATCTCGAAGGCCAACCAACCAAAGTTGAACATAGATTTAGTTTATCCCTTGTGACCACCTTGGTCATCATGTCTTCAGGATTTTGACTGGTATGAATCTTCTCCAACTTCAACTTATCTTCCTCCAAAGTTGTCCTGATGAAGTGATATCTCAACTATATATGCTTCATCCTGGAGTGGAAATCAGAGTTCTTAGCTAGGTGTATAGCACTCTGACTATCACTATGCAACTTACATTCCTCCTACTTTTTCCCCAACTCATCAAGCAATTGTTGTAACCAAATCATCTCTTTTCTTGCCTCTGTGGCAGCAACATACTCAGCCTCTGTGGTTGACAAAGCCACCAGCTTCTGTAGTCATGAAATCCAGTTCATTGCTATCCCACCTACAGTGTAAATATAACTTGTCGTGCTCCTCATGTTGTTTACATCTCCAGCCATGTCTGAATCTACATAACCACGTAAAGTGGTTTCTGATCCACTGTAGCACAAAATTTTCCCCATGGTCCCTCTCAAATACCGAAGGATCCACTTTACTGCTTGTCAATGCTCTTTACCTGGATCACTCATAAATCTACTCATAGCTCCCACTGCATGGGAAATATCAGGCCTAGTGCACACCATAGCATACATCAAACTACCAATTGCTAATGAGTAAGGTACCTTGGACATTTGGTTTCTTTCCTACTCTGTCTTGGGACATTGCTCCTTTGATAACTTAAAATGGCCTGCCAAAGGAGTCCCAACCAGTTTAGCATCCTGCATGTTAAACCTATCGAATACCTTCTTAATGTACTCTTCCTGAGATAAAGTCAGCTTCCGTTCCTTCCTATCCCGAGTTATCCTCATACCAAGGATTTGTTTGGCTACCCCAAATCCTTCATATCAAAGGATTCACTTAGTTGTTTCTTGAATACTTTTATTTCCTACATGTTTTACCTGCAACCAACATGTCATCAACATACAAACACAAGATAATATAACTTCCATCCTCAAATTTATTTGTATACACGCAATGGTCAGAATGACATCTAATATAACCTTGCTCCATCATGAAGCTATCAAACTTCTTATACCATTGATGTGGAGCTTGTTTCAATCCATACAAGCTCTTCTTCAGTTTACACACCATCTCCTCTTTACCTTTGACCTCATAGCCCTTTGGTTGCTGCATATATATTTCCTCCTCCAAATCACCATGGAGAAATGTAGTCTTTACATCTAACTATTCTCTAAGTGCAAGTCTTCTACTTGCCACTATTCCAAGAATAGTTCTAATAGAAGTCATTTTTACTACAAGAGAAAAGATCTCATCAAAATCTATACCTTGTTTCTGTGCAAACCCCTTGACCACCAACCGGGCCTTATATCTTTTCTTTCCTCCTTCTTCATCTTTAACTTTGTACACCCACTTGTTCTGCAATGCTCTTTTTCCTTCCGATAGCTTCACCAAATCCCAAGTCTGGTTCTCCATGAGAGACTTATGCTCCTCATCCATGGCTTGCTCCCACTTCTTACTGGCATCTACCTACATTGCTTCATCAAAGCTCTCTGGCTCTCCACTATCAGTGAGTAATAAATAATAAAGAGAAGGAGAAAAACGTTCAGGTTCTTTTCTTACCCTAGAAGACCTCCTCACTGTAGGAGTTTGGGGTTCCTGTTGAGTCGGTTCCTGAACTGATTCATGGGTCACTGTCCCATCCGGAAGATCCTCTACCACTGCATATTCTTTCTTGGATTCTTCCCTATTTTCCTGCAACTATTGCTTATACATGACTTTCTCATTAAAGACCACATCCCTAGACCAAATGATTTTCTTGTCCTTAATACTCCAACATTTAAATCCAAATTCATCACCACCATAACCAATGAAAGTACATTTTTCTGATTTA
The DNA here is from genome assembly GCA_018340775.1 of Taxus wallichiana var. yunnanensis. Lineage (NCBI taxonomy): Eukaryota > Viridiplantae > Streptophyta > Pinopsida > Cupressales > Taxaceae > Taxus > Taxus wallichiana. The sequence goes on along the minus strand of CM031239.1, from coordinate 729,424,665 downwards.
GCCTCTAGCTTGGTCCTATCATCCTTGTCTATATGAACAAACACCTCACATCCAAAGACTCTAAGAAATGAATAATCAACTTTCTTACCATACCAAGCCTCCTTAGGTATGCCTCCATCCAAGGCACTTGAGGGTCCTCTGTTTATCAAGTACATAGTTGTGCTCACCGCTTCTGCCCAAAAAGAAAGAGGCAATCCTGTATGTAACCTCATGCTCCTAGCATGTTCCATTATTGTTTTGTTCATCCTTTCTGATACCCCATTCTCTTTGCAGGAGTTCCTAAACCATCTTTTTTCTCCACAGTGATTCCATTCTTAGAATAGTAATCATTAAATTCATTGTTGTAATACTCCCCTCCATTATCTGACCTAAGACATTTTAGCTTAAGACCTGTTTCATTCTCTACCAAGGCTTTCCATTTAACAAAAGTGTCAAATACATCAGATTTGTTTCTAATATAATAAACCCAAACTTTCCTTGTTACATCATCAATAAAATTAACATAATAACTTGAACCCCCAAGAGATGATACCTAGTGGCCCCCACACATCAAAATGCACCAGCTCTAACTTACTCTCTTTCTTTGTAGGTCTAACCTTGAGAAACCTTACTCACTTCTGTTTCCCATATATGTAGTCCTCACAGAACTCCAAACATGTTTCTGTATATCTAGGAAAATTCTTCTTTATGATGTCCATGCCCTTATGGCTCATATGACCAGCCTATAGTGCCATAATGTTGTATCTGCATCTAAAGCCACAAGATTACAATCATTAGTACTATCAGTGGATAAATACAAGGTTCCAACCTTCTTACCTCTTGCCACCACAAGAGCACCCTTGGTAACCTTCCAAGAGTCAGTTGTAAATATCACAGTACAACCATCACTTCCCAATTACCCCACCGATATCAAATTTCTCCTTAATGTAGGCACATGTCTGACATCCTTCAATAGCCATGTATTCCCATTCTGCATCTTAACCTGAATAGAACCTTTTCCAACTATATTGCAAGGCTCATCATCACCAAGAAAAACATGCCCAAAATCCCCTTGAACATAATCAACAAAATAATGCCTATGTGGAGTAGCATGAAAAGAAGCCCTGAATCTAAAACCCAAGATTCAGTAATATTATGTAAAGAAAGAATCAAAGCATCTTGGCATACATTACCCGATGCCACATTTACCTCCTTGTTTTCTTCCTATTGTTTCTTCTTGTCCCAAAGCTCCCAACAGTCCTTCTTTGCATGCCCAGACTTTCCACAGTTCCAACATACAATCTTGCTCTTGGATTTTGACCTTGCCCGATCTTTCGATTTTCCATGGTTTCCTCTATTCTTCTGTCTCCCTCTAGTTTCCATTGTCAAAGCATTCCCTGAAGTAGAAGATTCCCCAGATCTTTTTCTTCACATTTCCTCACTTAGAATCACCCCTACAATATCCTCAAACTTCAACTTCAAGTTAGCTGGAACCGAGTTGCTTACCACCATTACCAGGCTATTCCAACTTTCAGGTAAAGAGCACAAAATTAATAAAGCCCTAACTTCTTCATCAAATTCTATTGTAACCGAAGCTAGCATATTCACAACCGTATTGAAATCATTTAAATGATCTACTACTGAACTATTCTTAGACATCTTCATATTAAACAACTTTTTCATTAAAAATATCTTATTAGAGGCAGAGGGTTTTTCATACAACTTCCTAATGCATCCATCGGTTCTTTTGTAGTCTTTTCCTTTACAACATTAAATAATACCAAAGATGCAAGACATACCTAGATCATTCCAAGTGCCTTCTAATCCAAAAATCCCATTCTGCATATGTCATACTCGAGGTTTTGTTCACCTTCTCAGACAGTGGAGTATAAATATCCTTCTGATAAAGGTAATCTTCCATCTACATCTTCCAAAGACTAAAATTCTTCCCGTTGAATTTATCAACCCTAGATCTTCCATCATCTGCCATATCTCCCACTCAAGATAAAACTTTCCCTGTGATTCAACACTTCAACAAACCAAACCAGGCTCTAATACCAATTGTTAGGAAATAAGAGATAAAATATGCGAAATAATCCCTTACAGAATCACAACAGTAGAAACTAATATGCATAAAATATTACAGATCTCAAATAAAAGTGTAGAATAAATAACACAACACAGAGAGACAAGATTTAATGTGGTTCACCCAATTTGGGCTACGTCCACCAAGAATCACTTGCTCAGATTTTATTACAAGCCTCCACTCTCTCAATACAATACCCAGATCCATTTGGAGCTATGCTCAACAAACTCTACAGAATTCACACCCGAATTCAAAACACATCTGCAATACATTTTCTTGTCTATGTATCATATGCATAAGACCATATAAATAAACAATTGCTTAAGTAATTTGATACAAAACCGTGGGTATCAAAACCATGGGCAAAAAACCATGGGTATAAAAACAATGGGTACCGAAAAACCATGGGCCCAAAAAAAGCAACCCATAATGGTTACCCATTACCCATGGGTTAATAAACCACCCATGAAAATTTACTTGGGGCTTCTTCACCCCAAACCCCCTGACCCACTCATCGGCGGCCCGGGAACGCCATAAAAATACCCGAGTGTAACACATAGAAGGTGTACCACACTCTAACATGAAAATAGGCTACACAAACATAACACAAAATGCATGACTCTTCACACACATCAAAGTCAGGCTCATCCATGTGGGTGTGCATTGACCATGATAGTTACTTTTGAGTGCGCACAGTTGCCATATCCTCATCCATCAACTCCTAGCCAAATAAATCCTTCTATGCTATCGTGCTCTAGAAGCGGGCATGAAAATTTTCCTGCATCCTCTGCATACCCCATGGCTGGTGGAATGTTCTCTCCACTTGTCCTTCTAGACCTTTACTACTTAGGAACTTTAGCCTCCAAATTTGGGACTTGTGTCTCCATGTCCTAAACATCCTCTGTAGTTGTCTCCTCTGGTCTTTTCTCATCCTCTTCTTTTTCCTTTGATGCCTCACCCTGTTCTTTTGTGTCCTCTAGAAGTGTAGGAGAATTAGGTGCACTTTCCTCTGACTCTTCCTCCTCCTCATTCAACTTCAATTTCTTCCTTCTCTACACAGTCACCTCCTTCTATGGAGAGAGTCTGGGTGATTTATGCACAGTGGTTGGAGTAGCACCTTGGGTCCTTTTTCTCCTAAATACCCTTTTAAACATGTGCTCCCCTTGGACTACATTCAAGTCCTCATCATCCCCCTCTTGTGGCTGAGGTGGAGTAGCAGGCGTGCTATTAATGATGCAGCCTAGAATTTACCAGATAACACCGTAGTCGCATTGGCACATCACTCATCCTAGACTAAGTGCTCACCCAAAGCCTTGAAAGGTACCAGTCCCTCTTTAGGGTTCTTTGTATGAATGTAATGTTAACATGATGAAGGAAGAAAAATATAGATTCATAACTAATCCATCATTCTATAATGCATGATACCCTCATATCTATGAAAGAACAAGCTTAAACAATAATCATGCTTGAATTAATATCATGTACTATTCAACTACACATAGAATGACACTTAGATTCAGCCAATATCTTCCACCTATTGATAAATACATTAGCTCCTCACACAAGTTGTCAATCTATACCAATGCGTGTATGGAACCGATATAGTGATTCGATCATATACGTATACTCTACTGTTACACATGCATACATCTCTTACCACCCATCTACTATGTACCTATCATCATATATATAGGGTGGGGACTTTCCCTTCACCACTTATCTATTCCAAAAATAGGCCGCATGCTATTGATAGCCATACGCCATTTACAATCATAGCCACACATGCAAGTGTGCTATCTATAGTCCTCTTATAGTTAACTGAAGTGTCAATTCTATTCTCATCTTATCTCCATGCATAAACACTTTGAACTTCTTCTCCAAAGATAGACAATGCATGGTGCACACATCTCTACATTGTTGGTGTGTTCCACACGCCATCTTCTAAAAATAGGTCTTCATGCTCAAAATCAGCTAAGTCTTGAAATCTAAAATTTCCTTCCATGCATGGGTCCTTCATGTCCTTTTCATGCCCTTGGTTTTGGGCTTCTCCCATGTGGACTCCTTGTGTGGTCTTTAACAAGTATTCTTTGATCAACAGGGTCGTTGTTTTGTGATGAAAAAGGTTTATTGGGTGAGTAGGTAATGATGAATTTTGGTGGTGACGAATAATAGGGCTAATCAAAGATTTTCAGCGTGTGTTTATCTAGTCTCATAGTTTAAAAGAGTACTACTTATATAATAAATTGCTTACTCCCCCATGTGTTGCTCATCGCAATGAGAAAGCATGACACCCAAGGAATGATCAGTGCCAGAAATGTAGAGGTAGAAAGGTTTGTCATCCTTAGGTGGGACAAGCATAGGTGGATGAAGGAGGTATTCCTTCAATTCTTCAAAGGATTTGTGGCATTCATCATCCCAATTAAAGGAAACATCATTTTTAAGAAGATGATGAAAAGGGTGACATTGGTCAGAAATTTGGGAAATAAAACATCGAATGGATTGAAATTTTCCTTGCAAACTACGGAGTATTTTTGGGTGGAAAAACTTGTGGATTTCTTGCCAACACTCTGGAATCTAAGTCCCTCTACTTAACCTGCAACTACCATATATGCATTCATGATAAATGTGGATTTATGTGGTGGCCTTTCAACCGGGGATCAACGGGGCACTCCATTGACCCTGTGGAAAAAAGCAATATCTTACTAGGGAAGAAATTTGTCTCAAAAAGGTGGGAAAGGGAGTGAGAAATGAGAGATAGGAAACTAATGTTGTAGTAGAAAATCATATTCCTACACATTAGTTAAAAACTTCAACACATGCATTTATGAGAAGAAACACCCTATGTAAATGGAAACAAGACAAAGATAAGATTGAACTCAAAGTTTCTAAAATCTCCTCATCAAAAAGGCTAAAAAATCCTTCTTCTTGTATTGATGCTTAAACAAAAGTTGTACATAATGTGGGAATGGAAGAAATTTGAGAATGGAGGAAAGTAGAAGAAAATGGCTATCTCCTTTGCTTTCTCTAAGTACAATGCACTCATGAGTTTACAAGATCAATTGCAACCCTTACTAATGGCCTGAAGAAGCCATTAAATATCTTAAAAAATGGTTCTGAAATTCTTCTTTGTTAGCAAGAAATGGTTTACAATCTTTTCAATCATTCATGTCCATTCAGATTCTTGATTCATGAAAAAAAATGCCAATGGCGAAAAAACCAGACTTTTCATAATGCAGTCGTTACACTCATTTTGTAACTTTGAATTTGAACCATTCATCTTGCCTTTGAAACTTTAAACCAGAGTCATCCACGTGGGAGAAATTTTTGGAGTGGGCGTGGAGGATGCCTTTTGCATTTTGTGACTTTATAGAGATTTGGCATTTTTTACATTTTGGTCCGCCCTTCCACTTTTGATATAAGCTTGACACGTGGCTTCACTTGAGTGGAGACAGAGTCGCGGGTCACTTTTATAATTTTACCTTTTTCAATGTGGGCTCAAAAACACAAATTCTCTCCTTTTTACCCCCACCTCCTCTTTGCTTTGACCTTCGATGCGGGCTTAATATTTGACTTTTCCTTTGTGGCATGATTGGGGATGTGGGTCACTTTTGACTTTAAGCCCCTTTTATGAAAAAAGGCTCAAAACCTCAAATCTCCCCACCAACCCACTTCCCCACTTTGACTTTTTGATGTGGGCTCAACATTTGACTTTTTCCTTTAGCATGATGGGGAAACAAGTCACTTTTTAAAAGCCCTTTTTACAAAAAGGCTCAAAAATCAAAATTCTCCATGATCCACCTCCCCACTTTGACTTTTTGATGCGGGCTCAACATTTGACTTTTTCCTCATAGCATGATCGGGGCTGAGGTCACTTTATGAATTTTACCTTTTTTACAAAAGAGGCTCAAAAACCTCAATTCTCTGCCCACCTTGCTTCCTTCGATTAGATATGTCCACGTACCCATGGATAATGGAGCCAAAATTTGATGGGGAAGAAAATGCCCATCATTCACGATTGTGGAAAAAATGCAGAGAAGAAGAAAACTCCACCATTTCACACCTTGATTTTCAAATTTCTTTCATGAACCAAGGAATTGAAAACAATACAAGGTTCGATGATCCATGGCCATAGAAATATTGAAAATTTCATTCAAATGAGGACAACAATAAAATTTTCATGCATCCAGATAGGAAAATGGAAAATTTATCAAAACATGTAGACTGGAGAGTTTAAACAACTTCAAAGCATGAATTTCTCTATCTTTTTGGACTTCCAACTTTACTTGAACACTTCTGGAGGGTGTGAGCTCAAAATTTTGAATTTGACTTAAAAATGAGGGGGATTTTGAGGGGTGACAACAATTGGCTCTAGCTTGGGGACATGACATGGATGAGCATAGTGAAGACATGACATGGGAATCCAGAATCTCAATCTCTAGACCACTATGTAATTCATTGACGATGTGCCTTATCCATTGGGCCTTGCGAGTCATGTACAACTTTGAGAAAGAAATATCAAAAGAAGGAAACACACAAAACACACAATGGGAAGGGAAACACACACACAACACAACAAGAAAACAAAACCACACAACGGAAAGGAAACACACCTATGGTACAAGGTGGGGAACAACCCACTTTCACGATGATATACAATTTCAAGTATTTCCCACTCAGGAAATTCTAGTGGTGTTCCATCCAAATATGAGAGAGAGAAAAGTGTTCTCACCATGAAGCTTCATGAATCTGAATGGGCAAGCCATAATGAATCAAACTTTCCATGGCTGCCTTTTGGTTCTCTTCTCTTGTCCCATAGCAGGATGAAGTCTCCAACTTTGAATTCTCTTGCCTTGGCCTTCTTATCAAAAATATTCTTTACTTTCAATTGGTGCTCCTTAATGTGATCCACCACTTGGAGTCTATTTTCTTCCACTTCTCAAGAAAGAGGATCCTCTTGTCAATGGAATCCTTGTACTGACCATCTTCTATTTCTGTAGCAGCTTGAGAGCTGGCATCTCGATCGTGAGAGGAATTTTTGCTTCGACTCCATCTGTAGTTGGAATGGTGACATACCTATTGCCTTCTTGGGAGTGATCCTATCCACCCACAATGCATCATATAACCTTTTGTGCCAATTCCTTTGATTCTCATTTACAAGCTTGTGGACAATGGTCACAATGTTCTTGTTGCTTGATTCGGCTTATCCATTTCCTTGTGGATAGTAGTCAGAAGAATGAGATAGGGAGATTCCATAGCTATAGAAAAACTTGGTCAGCTCTCTTGAAGAGAAATAGGTAGCATTATCTACTACAATCTTTTGTGGCACTCAAAATGGACTATGATATTCTCCTTGATGAAGTTGCATATTGTTTCAGTGTTGGCTTGTTTGGCTGAATGGCTTCCACCCATTTGGTGAAGTAGTCTGTTGTTGTGAGTACATAGGTGTGCCCCATGCACTTGAGTGAGGTTCGAACACCAATGAAGTCCATCCCCCACTTGTTGAAATGGTTCTTGATAACCACAGGCTTGAGTGGTAATGCGTGAGTTGTGGTCTTCCAATGAATCTGTTGGCATGCTTTGCATTTAGAAACCCAATCTTGAGTGTCTGCAAAGATGGTGGGCCAATAATACCTTCCTCGAGGATCTTGTGTGTAGTGACCATTGCTGAAAAATGTCCACCACATGCTTGGTCATGGTATGCTTTAAGCAACTTTTCTTGTTGCTCTTTATCTACACACCTGAGGAAACAACCATCCAGGCCTCTTTTGTAAAGCGCATGATTCCAGATTACAAATTTAGCTTCCTTCAGCTTGAGTGTTCTCCTTTTCTTGTAATCAAGATGGGAGGGCATTCTCCATAAGTCAGGTAATAGGAAATATCAACATACCACTCATCAGTAGTGGTGACAAAGAGAACATGTGGGTTGTCTTCTGAACAAGTTGAGCAAGCACAATTTTCTTCACCATGTTGAACTTTGAGTGTTTCATCTTCAGCAATCAACTTGCACAAGCCATTTCCCCTTACCAGATTGGAGGTCAAATCTCCAAGTCATATTCTTGAGTCTTTGCAATCCAATTTCCTCTTTTAGCTCTGGGATCTCTGTTGTGTCAAGATGGACTTGATTGCACTGTCGGGGACCATCACCACCATATGGGAATTGAGGATGTAAAACCTGAAGTTTTTTATAGCCTTGACCACTGCATAGGCATGCTTCTCCAATTGGTTGTATTTTAGCTCATGCTTTTTCAAAGGACAACTCATGAAAGCAATAGGTGCTTCCACGCCTTCATCATTTTTTTGAATGAGAATGGCAAGAGAGTGTATGTTCTGATGCATAACAATACATGATGAATTCTTTGTTAAAATCTAGAGATACTGAGAGTTGAGCCTTGGATGGATTTCTTGATCTCTTCAATGTTTCCTTCCCTTCATTGTTCCATTTGAAGTTTTTTGTGGTTTCATCATGGAAGTGATGTGCTTCATCAACTCAGCAAACTCAGGCACAAAATGACGAAGAAAGTTCACCTTTCCAAAGAATGAATGAACTCCTTTCTTGCTTGTGGGTAGGGCTAATGCTTGAATGGATCTAATCCTCTCAGGATCAATGTGTGCTCCATGTTTGTTCACAATGTGCCCCAATAACTTGCCTTTTGTGACTCCAAAAATGCACTTTTTTGGATTTAGTGATATGCCATGTTTCCTACACCTTGCAAGTACCTGTTCCAAGTGATAGATATGATCTCCCCTCTTCTTTGAAAATATTGTGAGATCATCAAGATATATGACAATGTAATGCTTCAGATCTTTGAAGGCCAAATCCATCACCCTTTGGAATGTAGCTCTGCATTGATTAGGCCAAAAGGCATTATGTTGTAGGAAAAAGTGCCCCAGGTGTTGTAAAGGTTGTCTTGGTGTGGTCCTCCTCTGCCACTTTGATTTGATTATATCCTGAGAATCCATCAAGTAATGAAAGCATTTCAGATCCAGTGACTTGCTTGCAGGATATGGTCCATGATAGGAAGAGGATAATTTTCCTTTAGTGATGCTGGTTCAGGTTGCGAAAATCTACACATATCCTTATTTCACCATTCTTCTTCCACCTTTGGCACAATGTTAGCCACCCACGTTGAATGGTGGATGGGAAAGATGATCCTTGCATTAAGCATCTTCATTACCTCCTCCTTGATGGTATCAAAAATCTTTGGGTTGTACGGCCTTTGTTTCTTCTGAAGGGCTTAACACCTTGCTTCAAAGGAATTGAGTGATGCATTTCCTTTGGCTGGAAGGATTTGAGTTCATCATAAGAGTAGGCCAAGACATCTGAGTATTTCTTGAGTAATGCAAAAAACCTTTTTTCTTCAGGGCGAGCAACATTTTCCAATATTGACCATCCTTGGCTCCTCCGGGGTACCAATGTTTTCTTTATCAAAATCAGTTGGGCACTGAGAAGATTGCTTTTCTTTCTCTTGAATGAATCTGTCATGTTTGTCAAAGAGGTCTTCTAAAGAGACTAGGCCTTTGGGAATTTTGTTCCCTTTCAATTTGATTACTCCCTCATCATCAATCCCTTCATTCCTTCTTTCTCTTCTTTGGGGACTGCTTCTCGGTGTGGATTTTCACCTCCTTCGAAGAAGAGATTATTGAAATTATCCCTTTGCTCTAAAAAGGCTAGAATTTGGTTATCATCATTGAAGACTTGCCAATGATTTGCATTATCTAGTACACTAGGCTGAATACCATTTCAATGGTCACTTTGTCTTTACCAAAAGAAGGATGAGGTGTCACTAGGGAAGCTGACACTGCAAGAGAATCAACCTTTTCATTTTGTTCCCTTGGAATAGCTTCATTGGAAAATGCATCAAAAGATTCAATGCAGTCCCACACTTTGTTTCTGTAATGCCAGAGTCTTGGATTCTTCACCTGATATTGTTGGTGGACCTGCTTTACTACAACCTCTACATCACCTCGGCATCTCAGTTTCTTGATTCCCATGTCCTCTACTACACTCATGCCTAAGAGTAGTGCTTCATACTCTGTAGTGTTATTTGTATTATCAAATTGCAGCTTGTAGGAAAATGGGTACAACTCATTGGAAGGAGAGTACAATACTACACCAGCTCTCAGCCCACACTGGAATGACTACCATCAAATTCCATTGTCCAAATTTGATCTTCCTCTTCCTCCATGAGAAGTGGCAAGTTCTCCTCTTTTTTGATGTGAGGAAGTAGTTTCCTAGCCCACAATCTTGAAAGAGAATGTTTGCTTTCGGATCATCAAGACTTTCATATTGTGAACTTCATCTTTCTTATTGGTAGAAACTTCTTCATCTCACCTTTTACTGGGATAGTTGTAGATGACCAATCCATTTTTATCTCTCCACCCAGGTCTCTCTGAAACTCCTACTCAATAGCATACCAAAGGATGTTGGGATGTCTACTACCAGTATGGTTAGGAGCACCTTCTTGTCTGGAAAATCAGCTAGTGCTACCTGTGCATCTTTGATTCTTCCTACCAATGGCACTTGTTTGGATTCCATTGAGTAGTAGGTGCCATTTACCGGGTCAAGGTGAGGCCTAGAGCATTTGCAACTTTGGTTGGCATCACATTGTCTGAGGCTCTGAATCTATGATACAATTATTTAGTTGGAAGCCTTTAATGAGGAGTGATAGGTAGAAAGGTTCAACCTGTTGGTTTTGGAGGCACTGAGGGGCTAGCATGTTTTGGGAAGGTGGTGTGGATGGTGTGGGTAGTAAGCCTTTAGAATTAGGACTCGAGGATACAGGGTTACCACCACAAACTGCATTAATGAACTTGTCAAACTGGGCAGGGTGTGTTTTTAGGTATTCTATTTCTGAGAGATGGACTTTGGTTTTGCTTGCATGTTCCACAAAGTCAAATGGGGTTATGGTGAGTGAGGAAGAGGTTCGAAATGGAGGAAGATTTACATGGTAGAGGCTTTGCTACTTTGGGTGTTGAATTCTCCTTTTCGGGTGTAGCAATTGGCTTGGAAGGGGGTGAGGGTGTAGCTTTTGATTGAACCTTAGATGTTTTTGCAGGAACAACATTTAAAGGAGAATTGTTCTTAGCAACTTTTGAGTTGGGAGAAGAATTAGATGACTTACTTGGCATAGTAGCATGATCCTGACAACCAGTGAGTCTAGTTTTTCTTTGGCCACTCCATAGAAGGTGGTAATGGTGATCCTCTGTTGATGATTTTATTTTGTGTGACCTCTGGAGGAGAATCTTCTTTATTCTTCTTATCCTTTACCAACCATTGAGGATGAAGCACCTTTCTGGATTGTGCACAGAGTGAAAACAACACATGAGAAAATTGGAGCTTCTTCATCATCCTCATCTTCATCATCAACGTACTCAATTAGGCCATTGTGCATATCAACTTCCTCGACCTCAAGATAGTTTTCATAGTCTTCCATATTTTCTTCTTCAGTTTCATCAATTTCTACTTCCTCCTCTCGGCTTTTGGTGTCACAGATGGCATTGACTGGTGGTGCTTCAAGAGCAAGCCGACGAGGAGGTGGAGCAATCCTTGGCCTATCTGGAGGGTTTGGTTTCCTTGAAGCATTCCACATTGTGATCTGAGATAGCTGCTTCTTCAAGGCAAACCAAGTCATTTGCCATTTTTGGAACATCGGATCTGTGGTGACAGAGTTTGAATTTTGACCCTTTTGCTTTCCATTGGGGCCTTTCACCTTTCCGGAAAAGATTAGATCATCATCGGTTTCTATTGCATGGTCTTGGCTTCCCTCAATGTTCTTGGTTGGGCTCTTCTAGGAAGAAACCTACTTCGATGGCGGCAAAGCACTATGAATGAAAACCTCTCTTCAAATTATTTTTAGGAGGCACCACATCTTGAGATCCTTCTTATCACTCTATCATATCTTGCTACTGAAGTCTCTCATTGACTCGGAGGTTTCTTTTTTCATTTGTACCAATTGGACCAAAGATCCTGACAATCTTTTGTGCTCTTGAACTTTGTGTTTGAATGCACTTCTTATATCTTCCCAATAGGTGATGGACCTCGGGGGTAGCATGTAGAACCATTCGGCAACTTTCTCTTGAAGTGACTCCACAAAGAGTCGACTGACACATCTTCATCCTCAACACCCAACACACCCAAGCAAGTAGTGATAAATGTTGCTACATGCTCTTCAAGGAGTTGAGAACCATCCCCTCTAAATTTTGGGAAGTTTTTTCTCGAGCCTCTCGGTAGCTCATGGAGTGGTTGAGCAAGAGCCAGTGGACCGGTGTTTCCTCCCCATGGTACATTAGGCCTATGGGCCTCACGATCACGTTCACGCTCATGATCATGATCCCCCATCCCCCATTCTATTTATGTTTCTAGCTTCCAACCTTGCTAAGGTTGTGGCTTCTGTTTGCTATTGCTCTTTCATCTGCCTCGGCTTGAAGTCTCTCGATTTCTTCGAGTTGAGCTCTTATTTCTTCTTCGGCTCTCTGCTTCTCTTTCTCTAGCTTCTTCTTCGGTCTCTCACATCGGTGAAATCTTCAAGGTTCTCATTGATGTATGAAATTCACCATCCAAAGGATTGGCAACACTCAGGTTCCCAACGTGACCGGTTGCTTGAAAAGGAAGCCTCTGGATTCCAGTAGCTCTTGTCTCCTTTGAAGTTCCTCAAAAATGGGATCAGTTTGTCCTCCTTGTCTCTGTTGTTGGTGTATCTTCTATCCACCAGCTTGAAAATCTATGCTCTTCTTTGCGGTGTTGGAATTTGTCTTTGCCTCTCCAATTCAGTGCGTTCTTCTTCAAGGTCCAAAATTCTCATGGCAATGAAGTAGTGATTGGCACTTTGTCTATTATGCCAGATAGCTTCCCTCAAATCTGAAGCAACGTCTTCTTGGATGTGGAAGAGAAATTCGGTCTTTAATAGGAGGGTTTCCCAGAATAGCCATGATTTGAATCCATGTGGCTCATATAGCCATTCAAATTCTAGAAATTTTTCTTTTTTTTTGAATTTTGAATTTTCGACCTTGCGGTCACATTCGGTGTAGATCTTTGCTAAATCTGCCCCATGGTGGGTGCCAAAAAACTATTGGCGAGGAAATTTTTGGGTGGAAAAACTTGTGAATTCCTTGCCAATGCTCTAGGAATCTAAGTCCCTCTACTTAACCGGTGCAGCTGTCATATATGCATGCATGAAAAGTGTGGATTTTGTGGTGGCCTTTCGGTGGGGATCCAACAGGGGCACTCCATTGACCTACCACGAAAATGCTTGCAATCTCTTGCTAGGGAAATTTTTCTATGAAGGTGGGAAAGGGAGTGAGAAAAGAGGTAGGAGAACTAATGTTGTAGGTAGAAAATCAGATTCCTACACACACTAGTTAGAAACTTCAACACATGCATTTATGAGAAGAAACAACCCTGCAAATGGCAACAAGATGAGATAAGATTGTGAACTCAAAGTTTCTAAAATCTCCTCATCAAAGAGGCTAAAAAATCCTTCTTCTTGTATTGATGCTTAAACAAAAAGTTGTACATAATGTGGGAATGGAAGAAATTTGAGAATGGAGGAAAGTAGAAGAAAATGGCTATCTCCTTTGCTTTCTCTAAGTACTAATGCACTCTTGAGTTTACAAGATCAATTGCCAACCCTTATAATGGCGTGAAGAAGCCATTAAATATCTTGCAAGAAATGGTTACAACTTCTTCTTTGTTAGCAAGAAATGGTTTACAATCTTTTCAATCATTCGCGTCCATTCATTCTTGATTCGTGAAGAAACACCAATGGCGAGAAAAAACCAAGACTTTTCATAATGCAGCCATTACACTCATTTTGTAACTTTGAATTTGAACCATTCATCTTGCCTTTGAAACTTTAAACTAGAGTCATCCACGTGGGAGAAATTTACTGGAGCGGGCGTGGAGGATGCCTTTTGCATTTTGTGACTTTATAGAGATTTGGCATTTTTTACATTTTTGGTCCGCCCTTCCACTTTTGATATAAGCTTGACACGTGGCTTCACTTGAGTGGAGACAAGAGTCGCGGGTCACTTTTATAATTTTACCTTTTTTCAATGCGGGCTCAAAAACACAAATTGCTCTACTGGCCCACCTCCCCTGCTTTGACCTTTGATGCGGGCTTAATATTTGACTTTTTCCTTTGCATGATCGGGGTTGTGGGTCACTTTTTGACTTTTAAGCCCTTTTAATGAAAAAAGGCTCAAAACCTCAAATCTCTCCCTCCACCCACTTCCCCACTTTGACTCTTTCATGTGGGCTCACATTTGACTTTTTCCTTTGTGTTTGGCGAAACAAGGTCACTTTTTAACTTTAAGCCCTTTTTAAAAAAGGCTCAAAAACTCAAATCTCCCCATCCATCCTTTGACTCTTTTGATGTGGGCTCAACATTTGACTTTTTCCTTTAGCATGATCGGGGTTGCGGGTCACTTTATGACTTTTCCCTTTTTTACAAAAGGCTCAAAACCTCAAAATTCTCTCTGCATGACCCACTTCCAATTAGATATGTCCACGTACCCATGGATAATGGAGCCAAAATTTGATGGGGAAGAAAATGCCCATCATTCACGACTGTGGAAAAATGCAGAGAAGAAGAAAACTCCACCATTTCATGCCCGATTTTCAAATTTCTTTCACAAACCAAGGAATTGAAAACAATACAAGGTTCGATGATCCATGGCCATAGAAAGATTGAAAATTTCATTCAAATGAGGACAACAATAAAATTTTCACGCGTCCAGATAGGAAAATGGAAAATTTATCAAAAATGTGTAGAGATTTGGAGAGTTTAAACAACTTCAAAGCATGAATTTCTCTATCTTTTCAGACTTCTGAACTTTACTTGAACACTTACGGAGGCGTAAAATTTTCAAATTTGACTTTAAAATGAGGGGGATTAGATCCATGACTGCGTGGGTGAAGTCTTCGTGGTAGGTGAATGAGGTGGAGAAGGCATACCTTCCTCTACAGGTTGATATAGGATTTCTTAGAAGAAGGTTCCTCGGTAAAATCCAAGATGGTCTTTTTGTTTCGAGTGGTGCAAGGTATGACTATGTGATGAGCTTATTCATAAAGACTGAAGTTAAAGCCTTTCCGGCACATCAATGAAGAAAAGTATCAATGAAGCAACGATTGGTAAGATTATTGGAAATCAGATGAGAATGGATGGGTTTTGGTAGGTCATTTAGGAGTATATGAAGAAACGTCAAGTCCCCCATACGTCAACTTAGTACAAGGTGGGGCAAACCATATGGAAATACCTCACATACTCGATGGTTGTAATGTTAGTGTTGATGGAGGCTTTCATACTCTTGAGGACTAAGAAAAGTGTCAATGTTGTAGAGGCAATATCCCCCTAAGGTAAGGAATTGAAAAGCACCTACCAAAGGATTAGAAGTTGGTATCCGGTTAGCGAGGGATGGAAGAATCACTAGAAGCCTAAGAAGGAGAAGTGTTTGGTGTTTGTGAAGTAGATGGGTTGGTTGATGGGAAATTTGTAGAAGCTATGGTAGTAGTGGGAAAGAGGAGATGGTTGTGGAAGTTGTAGTGGCAAAAGTGATGGATGAGGCAGCGGTTGAAGAAGAAATGGTAGTGGTGGTAGATGGGAGGGTGGCTGAAGAAGAAGTGGTTGTGTGCATGTATACTTTGCTTACGCTAAATTAAATGAAATAAGAACTACCACCTAAATAGTTCTACAACCTAGCTAATACAAATCCTAAGCACCATCAAGATAAAGAGCTAAACAAGATCTATACTAAACATCATAACTTTGAAACATAAGATCAAAACTAGCATAATATTCAAAATCTCTACTCTCCTAGATTACCAACAAAAATAAATGGACCTATGTAGCTCCAATGGCAATCAAAAATTGCTTGTTTGATCCTTAAAGAATGCAAGAATAGGAGCTTTAGTTATTCCAAAATGGTGAATTTTCAAGGAAACAAAAGAAATCTTTTAGTCTATTTTGTTATATGCTTTGCATTTGTCTTCTCAAGAAGTTTAGGTGTAGGTATAAAGGTGGAAGGAGGGCTCCTTATATAGCCAATGGATAAAGGAAACACTTCATTCCTTTGCATGTGGGATAAAGGTAAAACAAGATTAGGAATGGATAAGGTTGTTCTATAAAAGGTAACCTTACTTTAGAAGGGTTTAATTTATACTTAGCAATTCATGGGAGTTAGGGGGCATTTTAATTAATCAAAGGTGATTAACTAATAGGCGAGATGTAAGCTTATAGAAGCTAATTAGAGGAATATTAGTACGATTTAGGCTATTATAAGGTGATTAAATCAATTAAATATTGATTTATTGGTTAAATGAAAGGGAAATCTAATTAATTAGTCTAGATAGAAGGGGTGATTAATTAACGAAAGGTCATTAATTAGGTTATTCATTAGATAGGTGACTTAATTAATTAGCATAGTGTAATTAATTAATGACAGTAAGAGAGAATATGAGCACTTTGTGATGATATGTCTCCAATTTGTGAGAAGGGATATAATTAGCGCAATTTAAGTATTTAAATTACTCGGGCGTAATTATGGGTGTTTACTGATGTGGTAATGGTGTTAGATGCCTTAACTAGTATAAGGACATCGTAGGTCACTAGAGCATATTGCATGTTTTGAATGGTGAAGGATATGCCAAAATGGTATAGTTGTTCCATTCATGTTCAAATTTTAAATAGGGGTCTAAGGTTGAAGGTACACAACCCATGGCGTAAATCCAGGGTCAGCCAAGTAGTATGTTGCATTTGAATTCCCCCTCTAGGACATGTTCGTGATTGATGACAAGGGTTAAAAATGATTCCCCGAGCAAGGATACATGTAAGGGGAAATGATAATGGACATTGGGTCCAAGTAAAAAGTGTTGTGCTGTGTGACGAAATTTTACCAAGCAAAAACGTGCCCCAGTACGAGGCAAGCAAGCGGCATTAGCTTTGTGAATGGTTATGAATCCAAGTGATCTACAAGTCATATTAATCAAGGAATATGTGAAAAAAACTAGTAGGATATGGAGAAAATACCATGCGTAAGACACAAGTTTCAGCCACAATAAGCAAGTTACCATTTTTGTAGGTTTTTTACTTTTTAGGATTTTGTGAAAAATTTGCCTTGTTTTTGGATTTTTGAAGTGATATATATATATATATATATATATATATATATATATTGTTTTTGTTTTCTATTTTCTAAAATGTGGTGGATAGTAGAAGAAATAGAATGAAGGGCCTAGGCGCAACAAAAAGTGCCCTAGGTGGAAGAAAGAAGAAACAAGTGACAAATAATGTCCTTGTTTAGTGGAAAAATTAATAAAATAATTATTTACGAGAGTGTGAATAAGAAGAAAAATCACCTAGGAGCAATAAAATTGTCCTAGGGGAAGAAAGGGGTATTGGATAGCAAAAAAATGCCCAAATATGATGAAAAATAAGAGAAAATAATTATTTAATAAAAATAATTATTCCACAGTGAACAAAGGAGAAAACGGCGGTCAAAATGAGCCTCCAGGCCTTCATAACAGTGAAAAACAAGTTGATATACCCCACCTAGGGGTAAATCACCGTGACCAATTCATTTTAACCAAACACTATTGAGATTTTCTTTGTGAGGCTCGACATCGATGAGGATGAGTACGATGGGATCGATTAAGGCGGCAGATGTAGTCCGCGGGGTACCAGTGGCATGCCAACAGGCGGCACTCTTCGTGAGTATCTGAACCTCACTTGTCAAATTTCATCATTAATGACCTAAAATGAGTAATTAGGGTTAGGGATTTGAGACAGCACGCATGTATGCAGGTGCAGGTGTTAAGTCGGGGGTGCAATCATCTCTTTGGGGGCACGGGTCGTCTCTTTGTATATGCGTGCACGTGCATGCACACACTCCACACGCACACACGTATGCACACACACCACACATGTGTGCACATGTGCATGCACCAAAAGGGAAGCACACATGCCCAAAGAAGAGCACACACATTGGGGGTCACACACGCACGTGCACGGGGACATGAAATATGGCGCAAGCATCGAAAGAGTGGCACACACACCCAAAAGGGCACGTAGGCACATGAATGATGGCACAAGCACTCAAAGATCATTACGTGCATGCACACATGCCAAAAAGTAGGGACACATGCACTAAAAGGGTGCGCGAAGTGTCCTAGGCCGAGTGGAGGATAGACAGAAAAATGCAAAAAATATGACACTTCAGAAGAAAATTTTAGGATTTTTGGGTTAACCCTAAAATGATAGATAGATTTTTAGAAGAAATGTTAGTGACTGATGAGTGGATTGATATTTTTAGAGACGATTTCCAATGTTGCAAACATGGGAGCATCATTCCTAGATTGTTTTGTTAGAGGGGAGCATGCGTCAGCGAGACCGGCATGTTATGGCCATACTTCTTGAGGCCGTGGGGCTAGGCCCCATGTCTCAGATGCCATCCAACACCTTGGACCATGGTTTATTGACTACACTAGCCGAAGCGATGCCATAGCGAGAGACAGTGTTTCAGACTTCCTACTGGGGAGATGATTGTGACCCTAGAGGATGTATGGTGGATTCTCTACGTGCCGATCATGGGTACTTTGATTGAGTACAACTATGATATGGGGCAGATTAGAGTATCTTGTAGCGACCTTTTCAACATAGATGACATACCGCATGACGGTATGACCATTGCATTGCACGAGTGTATTTCGACCTATCACTTTGCATCGGGGCCCCTATACATCATGTCACTTAATAGTGGGTTTCTTCTCACTGATAATATGGAGACATCTTTCCTGAGAGGGCTACTACCATTAGTTCATGGCATTTTTCAGCGGTGAGCAATATTGTTGAGGGCAGTGCATACTGGTGCACTTATATTGGGATTTACATTTGATCACATACCATGGTCAGAAGACCGTGGAGCTAGCCTCATTATTACAGATTTGGTCAGATTGCTATTGGACACCTTGTGGGCATGTTACACACTTGAGACCAAGAAGAGCCATCTTACATGGCGTGGGTATCAATAGGTGGTGATGTGAGAGGCCACCTAGGCAACCTATATAGATACCGGTGAGAGTTCGATGAGCTGCCAGAGATAGACATCATATGGAGACCTTATAGACATATCCAATGGCCAAAGGATGCCATAGAGTTTAGTGTGTGCTCAGTAGAGAACTTTATCCTTGCATCACACATTACATCATAGAGCTATCTGAGTTGACAGTGCAGAAACTGCTTGGTATAGTACGGGGAGTTCCACGGCCTGATATATGGTATGCTTGCAGAGACTCAGAGAGGCATACTATGGGGCCTCGCATACCAGTGGCCCGAGCTAGGGTGAGTTTCTCATAGGTGGTCGATAGGCATGGGACCCGGCGATGGCAGTCGAGGATCCAGTACTACTGATGAGATTATTTGACTTGGTATGCCACTGCTGTCTTACCCCTGGTGCCTTAATATCCTAGAGGAGGCACATGCAGCGCACTTGACTACCTATAGATATTTGGCATGGTGCTGAGCAGAGAGAGGGTGTGATAGGTCACGACCTAGAGGATCCCTTTGATGGGATACCACATGATGAGCATGGTACCGCTCAAGTATAGGGACCAAGGCCACATGGTCCAAGATAGACTAGTACCTACATTCCAGAGCTAGAGTCCTAGAGCAGGGCCAGTCATCTAGAGCACCACGAGGACCGATCTTTGGTGACATAGCCATGGCATATATAGCCACCTTGCAGCGCGATTATACAGTGACTCTAGCCGAGAGAGATGAGGCTAGAGTAGAGAGAGATGAGACTCGGGCCTAGTGTGTGATAAAGGCAGTAACAGCCGAGCGAGATTAGGCTCGAACTTAGGTTGTGACCTTATTATCAGAGTGAGATCAGGCTTGGGCCCAGGCTGGCCCAGGAGGTGACAATGCTATGCACTTCTAGAGGATTCGATAGATGGCCCAAGTGAAAAGTTTATCCCAGCAGACATAGGCCCAACTGTAGCCTATGATTTTAGAGTGAGATAGGATTAGGGCGAGAGTGCGTAGTGGGCCGAGTCAAGCTTGCTTGAGCCTCGGCAGAGAGATAGCGTCCTACCATGCATAGAGGTTATAGCGGTGACTACCTGACTCACGAGAGATCTCGCCATAGTAGAGGAGGGGCCTCTTATTACAAGTCCTTATATTTTGAGGCATTGCCGGCTAAGCGTGAGTGTCATCTTATAGTCGGCCCAGTTGAGCAGGGCACCAGATCGATAGGCCTCGGGCCTCGGTGGAAGCAGCCATGACCGGGGAGAGCCGGTGATGCTCATGTCATGACGTCGCCATGAGACAAGTTGGGATACTTCTTCAAAGGGATTGAGTCAGCCCTAATTTTTGTACTTTCATACACGCCTCTTAATGAAGGCTATTCTTCCTTTAGACATATCCTCCTTATTGTACACACTTAGACAAAGGCATTTTTGATGTATATCAGTTTTGACACATGCCTCTAATGAAGGATTTTCTATTTGGTGATTTGATGTATCATCCCTATTGTATGCCTCGAGATGAAGGCATTTTTGATTTATTTGCCATGATGTATATCCATTTTTGATACTGAATATACCACACATGTATTATTTGGACATTTTGATAGGATATATGTGTATATGAGATGGTCATTTATTTATTATTTCTCATAGATAGATAGTGTGTTATGATGCATTCGATTTGATTTGACATGTATATGTATCATGATCTTGTTGGTGTATCACATGTGTTTTGATTTCTAGATGATTGATCTTGTAGAATATATCAAATGTGTTTGTTTATGTGATGTGTCATACTTAGTGGATGAGATGATATGATGATAAGGGTGTGGGGGTAGATTTTGATATTTGCAATCCCTCTTGCCCCCATTTGATGATACGATATGTGATGATTAGCTTAGCATTCATGTATGATGTATACTTAGATTTTTCTTGATATATGATGTATAGATGATGTTATATGTGATGATAATGATGGTAATGTGATGATGTGATAACAAAAAATGCACATGTAATAAACACAATCAAATGCTAACAAAGAACATAATGAATTAACATAATAATGCACCATGATTCACTAGCATGCAAAAACATACCTCAATATGCACAAGCAAGAATAAATCTAATCTAAGCAAGAAAAGATGAATTCTAACAAAGTATTCCCAAGCAACAAACAACACAAATGCATAAACATGAAGCAACTATACAAGCAAACAAGCAAAGCAAGAAACAAGACAATGCAAGTAAACATAAGTAAATGTTTTTGTAAGATTTGTTTTCATGCAACAATTTTCTATTGTTTTTTATTTATGTGAAACAATTTTCTATTGTTTTTTATTTGTGAAACAATTTTCTATTGTTTTTGTTTTTGAAACAATTTTCTATTTTTTTTGCATTGTTTTCTAACAGTTTTCCAAAGTTATGCACAAGTAACCAAGAAAGCATGGATGCCCCCAGCGTTAGATGGGGAATATACAAGGGCAGAGGCCACACGCTTATGAACAAGAAGGTGAAGTTGTTGAATTTCCCCAACGTAAGATGGGGAATAGTGAAAGACCATGCCCCTCACAGATGAATAAAAGAAGACAAAGCCAGATCAAGGCTTGACAGGATTGGGCTCACAAGGAATCTCGAAGGCAGAACTAGGGCTAGGCCAAGAAAAAGTACCCTCCAGATGCAAGATGCTTGTGAACAACGAATCCTCCCAAGGTTCCGAAACCGGTTTTCACCCAAGGATCTATCCAAAGTGCCACAATTGCGTGGTTTTCACTTGTGGATGACCTGTTTTCTCTTTTTCTTTTTCTCTTTTTGATTTTTTATATTTTTATCATTTTGCCATTTTTTTTTTTTTTGCTTTTCTAATTTTACGCCATGTTTAAGCATAGAACTGCTTAAGATGCATGGCATTCATGGGCTCACAGAGCTCATCACCATTGGGGTGAGCAAGTTTGTATGCCCCTGTGCCATACTTGGCTACTATAACATAGGGTCCTAACCAATGTGGTTCAAACTTTCCTTTCTTTTCTCGTTTCGCTCTTGTGTTGAACTGATTCTCCTTCATGACTAAATCACCAACCTCAAAATGACGAGGTATGATTATTTTGTTGTAGTTTTGGAGACTTTGTTCTAATACACTTTGAGGTGATTAAGAGTGTGAATGCGCTTCTCATCTAGGAGCTCTAATTCAGCCATTCTAGCACCCGGTAATCCTCATATTTATCCAAATAATCGCTAAGAGAGATTCTTAAATAAGGAAGTTCAATTTCTAGTGGGATGATAGATTCCATCCCAAATACTTGAGAATATGGTGTCACACCTGTAGGAGTGCGAATGGAGGTTCTATAAGCCCAAAGAGCTGTGTGAATTTACAAGTGCCAATTATGACCTATTTTACTAACCATCTTTTCCATTATTCTCACCAAAGTCTTGTTTGTGGCTTCGGCCTATCCATTACCTTGGGGGTAATATGGTGTAGACCATTTTAACCTGATTTGGAACCATTGACAGAGACCCTTTACAGTTTTATTCTTGAATGACTTCCCATTATCCATAATAATGGCTGCAGGAATGCCATATCGATAAATGATATGATTCATGATAAATTTGGAAATCTAAGCTCCTGTTACATAGGTTAAGGGGACATCTTCCACCCACTTTGTAAAATATTCAATAGCCGTGATGATGTGGGTATGACCATCAGATGAGGTAGGGGTAAGCTTCCTATCAAGTCAAGTCCCCATTTATAAAATGGCCATGGGGTAGTGATAGGTTGTAATGGTTGGGATGGAGCATGGATGAAGTTTCCATACTTCTGGAAAAGTACACACTTCCTGACATAATTGTAACAATCAGTTTCCATGGTAGGCCAATAGTAACCTACTCTTAACAATTTCTTGGCCAAGACCATTCCATTTGTATGTGCTCCACACACCCCTTTGTGTACTTCTTTGATTGCTTGGATTGACTCTGTCATATCGAGACAACATAATAGATTCCCATCATAGCCATGATGATAAAGTATACCTCCTAAAAGGGTGTAACAAGCTATTTGGTGAATCAAGCTTTGTTTCTTAGAATGGGAGATATCGGGAGGGAATGTTTTGTCCTTGAGATGAGTAAAGATGGGCTCATACCATGGGGAATTGGGACCGACAACATCACAAGCTAGACAAGATTTCGACATGTCATACACAGGTTGATGTAAATTTTCTACAAAGAATGGCATGTCATTATTCCCTGGTGGAATACAAAGCATAGAACCCATTGTCATCACAACATCTGTTGATCTATTCTATGCTTATGGAATTTGTTCAAATGTAATGCACACGAAGTACTCTTTTAGAGTTTCTACCAGCTTTTTATAAGGTATGAGCTTCTCATCCTTAACCTTGTATTCATCATTAACTTTCTTGATAATTAACTGAGAATCACCCACAACCTTGACATGATGAATGTTTCACTTGATAGCAAGCTTCATCCCTACGATAATTGCCTCATACTCTGCGATATTGTTTGTGTAAGGAAAACCTAGGTGAAAATCATGTGGTATGGGGTCACTGAAAGGAGTAATGAGGACCACCCCGCACTTTGAACCATGAAAAGTAAAGGACCCGACAAAATGTATCTCGCACACATGCAGTTATTCAATGTATAGCAATGAGGCATCCGGCAGATCCAGTTCAAAGGTTTAGTTCTTTGTAAAGGTACTTTTTGCTAGCTAGTCAACAGTACTTGTCCTTTAACCAACTTTTGATGTACAAATTCTATGTCAAACTCACTTAGTAGAATGATCCAATTAGCCATTCTACCCATGAGGGTAGGTTTAGACAGCAAGTACTTGAGTGGGTCAACTTTGGATATCAGCTTGGTTTTGGTATTCAATAGATAATGGTGAAGTTTTTGAAAAGTAAAAACAACATCCAAGCAATATTTTTCAATTTGGGGATAGTTAAGTTCATAAGTGATGAGATTGCGACTAAGGTAATACACCACTTTTTCTTTGTGACCAAGGTTGTATTGGGCGAGCAACGCACCAATAGCAAATTACGTAGCAAAGATATAAAGCAAGAGTGGCTCCCCAAGAGTTGGAGGCATGAGGACAGGTGGATTGGCCAAGTATTGTTTAAGCAAAGCAAAGGCTTGTTGTTTCTCTAGTCCCCAGATGAAGGTGACATCATTTTTAAGTAGGTGGGTGAATGAATGACACTTATCTGCAAGCTGGGAGATGAAGCGGTGAATAGCCTGTATTTTCCCTGTAAGCTACTGCGCATTTGTTTAATATTCTTAGGTGGAGGAATTTCGATAAGTGAACACTTTAGCAAGGTCTACCTCAATTCCTCTTCTTGATACAATGAATCCCAACAGTTTTCCTGATAGCACGCCAAATACGCACTTCTTTTGGGTTCATCCCGACCTTGTACTCTCGTAGGCACTCAAAGATAAGTTGTGAAAAATGACAGGGTGATCTTTTCTTGTCTTAGAATTTCTAAGGATGTCATCCACATATTCCTCTATGATATCATGAATCATATCATGAAAAATTACATCATTTCCCACCGATAAGTAGCTCTTGCATTTTGAGACCAAGTAGCTCTGATAAGAAGCGATAAGGTACCGAGAGCTCTACAAGTGAGTGAAGGGCTATGAATCTCCTTGTATTGTAATGGTGTGTCCCTCATGCTTCAATTTAATGCACCGATGGAATGTCATGGCATGGTCTTCATGGAATGAATCCATGGTCAACCTAGAAGCATGTTATACGAAAGTTCCAATTCCAGAAATGAAACTTTGTTTGATGGCAAGTGGGACCCACCTCCATGGGCAACATGATTGTGCTCGTTGACTCCCTTTTCACGTTGTCATAAGTGGAGATAGTGATAGTATTTAACTCAAGATATACCTCGGTATGTCCTAGCTATTTAACCAACTTTAGAGAGCAAATGTTTAACCACGATCCGTTATCCACAAGCACTGTTTGATCTTCTGCGGGTAACCACTACCTCAATATACAAAGGAAGATTATGTGTTGTATTTTCAGTAGGGATCTCCCTATGATAGAAGGCAATGTGTTCATTTGGTATGATGTTTTCTCTTTGCGGCTTGAGATGTATAGGATATACCTCTAATGGCACTCTCGACCCTTGAAGAGTTTGGTATAGAATGTCTTTATGTACATTGGATATCTTAAGAAGATCTAAGATCAAAATATTAGTAGACATCTTCTTAAGTTTCTCTAAGAGGTTATATTTACCATTTTGTGGGGTTGATGGAGAAGTTTCCGGAATCATGAGGCAGGTGTGCCTTATTACTGCGAAGCATCCTTTCCCTTGATTCGATGGTGTTGACATGGTCGAGTAGGATAGTGAATATATCTAATAAGTGAATCATAATGATTGTTGTCTTTTTTGGTGTATAAGTAATTCATTGCTTTATAACCTTGGGATGACTCTCCCCAATCCGCCTTTGACTTTTCTGATTTATCATGATTAGGGAATGGCTCTTTATATATCCCCATTTTTTCTTTGGGTGTCTGAGTTTTCCCTGGGTTGTCCACCTCTATCTCCCCATTGTCGATGAGGTCTTGTATATAATGATGAAGTTGTAAAAAAATTTATGTCTTATGTCCCTTGACACGATGCATTTCGCAATATTCATGCTCCTTGTACCATGAAGGTTTTGGAGCATTGTCATCAAATGGTTGTGTCGTAGTATATGTCACCATGTGAGCTGCATCCAATTGTTTTAGTATAACCAACAAAGGTTCATTAAGAGAGGTGAACATTCTTTTCTTCACTTTGGTGGTGGTTGAATTGGTCCTTTGGTTAGTTTAAAAGGTTGACCGGTTTGGACCATTTGTACACGTTTGGAATCAGTGATCCCATCTCCCACCACATTTTGTTTTTGTTAAAATCTTGACTTCTCCGTGGGTTTAACATTTTGATTATCTCTAGATTGGGACTTAGAGTTCCTTTGGCAATGAGATCTTTCTCTATCTGAACCCCTTTTTCAATGACCTCCTCAAAAGTGCAAACACAATGCATTTGGAGGTGGAAGACTATGTCCGGATTTAGGTTGGGTACAAAAATACTAACCAGTTGTTTTTCGGGGAAAGCACAAGGGAAGTGGCTAGCTATCCCTCTCCACCATTGTAAGAAGCTGGCGAAAGTCTCATTAGGGCATTGTTTGGTGCCACATAAATCTGCCATGGTGACATCACTCTCTATATTGTATGAGAAGTGACACACAAACCTTTCGCCAATTACGCCAAGTAAAAATTGATCCCCGAGGTAAATGTGTAAACCACTCCAAGGCTTGACCTCCTAGACTCTTGGGAAAAATTCTTATGAGATAATTGTCACTATAGGACACCTCTTGACATGCCATATAGAAATCTTTGACATGATCCCGTGGATCTCCCTTCCCTTTATATTTTTCAAATTTTGGCATGTCAAATTTCTTAGGAAAGGGTTGAAGGATCATAGTCTTGTCAAAAGGATAGGGACATAATTCTTCATATTGATACTTTCTAATGCTCCCTATATTGCTTTCTTGAAGGCTTGTGAGTGTTGATTTCATAGACTTGTACCTCTTGTGTGAGCAATTGTTCTCTAGTGGGAGAAGCGGGGATATATACTCGATGATACCCTATATCATCTTCTCCTTGATTTTCTCTATGGAGTTCACTGATCTTAACCTTAGGCCTTGAATTTTGAACATTTTTGTTGCTTCCTTCTATACATAAGAGGTTAGCAAAGCTAATTGTCGGCTTAGGTTACTAATCTGTTGTTGAATTGTGGTTTCTTCTTCTAAAGGTTCCTCCTCTTCCTCGTATTGTGGAGGTTCTTCACCATTCTCATGTCCCATCATGTTTTTACATGGCACTTTGATAAAGGGTATTCTATGTCCCACTATCTTATTATTTCCTACATTAGAGGTAGAAGCATTTCCATGTGTCGGAATATCCTCCATGTTGATAAGGGGTCGTTCTTCCTCATTAGCGTTATTCACAGGTGGGATTGTTTCATTTTCAGTGGGCATTTTGGCCCCTAATTCTACGACCGTGCTAGCACTCTATCCTTATTTCTGAAAAGAAACTCATCTAATAAATTAGGGTCAAAGTTGAATTCTACGTGTGGGGATTCCAATTCATTACCACTATGATCAACCATATCTTCTATCTCTTTTTTGTAGAAAATAGAGGCCCTAGATCATGTCCAATGAAGGGGTTCGACCCTTGTTTGTTTGATGCTTCCCAAGCTTGCACCTTGTTGTTCCTCGTATGTTTGTTTCTTAAGTCCCAATCATGTTTTGGGAGCCATGATTTGTGATAGTTTCACTAAGGTAAGTTGTAAATGTGTTCAAAACTTTGTGACCACACCTAAGTGAAATGCAAGATTAATGCCAAGAATATGAATGAATAATAATGTGAGAATACCAATGTGATAGAGTGATAAATCCCCAATGACACAAATGTTTGGTATCTCAAATATCGAATGAAATACTTCCTAGACTACGTCTCAAAAAGTAGTTTAGTTTCACAAGATAATTAACAAGATGTTCTTACTTATGCCAAGTTCAAGAGAATGAACAAGACGTAAGTGAATACAAAAAGTTAATGTGACCTCCTAACAAGATATACTAGAAGTGAGCTCAAATTAAATTAAGACCTATATCCCAAAAAGTGCCAGTTACAATTTGTGAGTGACACAACAATATCACCAAGATATGTTAACCAAACTTTGCGAGAAAGTAAGGTATTGATATCAAGATGCTATTGATATAACACACACAAGTGGTAACACATAGCACTCTTCAAAATCGAGGTAATAATAGAATCGAACCAAAATCTCAAAGTATAGCTAGGAATAGTTAAAATGTGTGTAGCATAACCTTACAATATAGATATTTAGGTCGAGTTTACAAGAAACAAGACGTAAATATCAAAATTATAGTGATACGATACAAACAAGGTAACCCTTCTAAGGAAGTTCAAGATGATGAACCACACCTAACTACAATGATGATCTTGATGTGGGTATCAAGATCACAAAGGCCACCAATGATATGAATACACTTCCACACACTTTAGATGTTTAACTTACCCATCCATAAACATGGATGGGTGTAAATGGACAAAAAAGTGGTAGAAACAATCGATTGGTAACACAGAGGTAGTCACCCTTCTTTTGATCAACAAAGTGTCAAAATAATGTGAAGGAAGTAGATCAAAATGGGGATGAAAAATGTTGGCTTCACTTCGACAGAGTTTCACCTCACCTTAAGGCAAGTGAAAAACTAAGCTAAAGTAACGTGTCACATGTTTCGCGATGAAAAGATGGTTCATAACTCAACACTATTTTAGAATGGTCAAAGTGGGCTTGGCCAAAGTATATTTTCCTAGGTGGTTCTCTCGTCCTAGGTGTTACAAAGTTGTCCATGAGCGAGGTGATTTACCCAAATAGTCCCAATTATCTTGGGAGTATCTCAACTTTTCCCCTTCAAGCACAATGGGCAATAAATGCAGCCATTGTGTACTTTTAATAGGGTCGTGATAGGGACGACTTGTAATGCTATCTCACAAAGGAATCACTAGTCAAGTAGGTAGTGTGAAGCACTTCCCGTTTCATCCACAAGGTTCCCTCTTACGTGGACTACTTTGGGGTTCTGGAACCACCCCATTGTTGTAGATTAAGGCATTATGTTAAAGGGGTTATGTTCGGTTGAGCGGAGAGGGACATACCCTTTTCTAAAACCTACTGATATAGTGTATTGAATATGTTGTTTTTTTATCTTGTTTAATTAGGTGTGGTTTTCTTGAACACCTTTTGGTAACATGTATAACAACCGTATTAGTAGTTTTTGACTTTGTTTTTATTCCTCCTTTCTTTGACAAGCGTGGTGTTTTGGTCTGTATGACGACTTTTTAAGTAGTGTTCCATCAAAAGAGTAAACATCATTTTGATTCTCCAAATCGTCCAAGGACGCAAGAGAAGAGCATACATGATGTTTCCAAAATCTGAAAAGATATCACTTTAATTCAAACACGCCAAGTTAACCAATTCCAATTCAAATATTCCTAACAACCTCAAAGAATCAAAAAGTACCTAAGAATCATTTTTGATTCCCAAGATCACCCCAGGGACGACGAGGGAAGAGCATACGTGATCTTATTCCTATAAGTAAACATGCAAAGTTTATATAATCAAGTAAAAGCATGTAAAAACACCTGCAAAGATGAGTATTTAATTAGATAAAACTCAAAATGTTAGCACCTCAACACATTAATTTCAAGAAAACAAAAAGACACATGCGCCCCTATTTTGGCATCTACGCACGTGAGTTAGGGCGGATACGCCACTCTGTGTTTTTCTGATTTACACTACACTGTGCCACCCAAGAGAGCATGTGTGCCAAAAATATGATGTGTGCATCACTCTATGTGTTTTTAGCTTTATGTGTACCTGCGCCACCTGAGAGTCGTGTGCGACACCAAAAGAACATATGTGCTACCTTCGATAAAAATAGGCTGAAATTCACACAGAATGCTTGTGCTACAAGAAAAGCATGTGCGCCAAAAAAGTGTGCTGCTCTACTAGAAAAATGTGTGTGCACACACTTTGTAAAACAGTCTGAATTCGATAGAATGCTTGCACCACCAAAAATGTGTCTACACCACTAAAACAGCATGTGCGCTCGGGTTAGGGTGTACACACTGATCTGACAGGTTTTGAATTGCAATGAAGGTACAGTATGAAATAACATTTTTGCCCAGGTTAGTATGTATGTGTGCTAGTTAGGGTATGTGCACCAGGATTAGTGCATATGCACCAAGGTCGATAAATAGAGAATTAGGTTCTAACAGTGCGCCTACACCACACGAGAGGTGCTTGCGCCACCAAAAATGCACCTGTGCTCTTGATAGTGTGCCTGCGCCACCCCTGCAACCAAAATATGGCAAAAACACAAAAAAAGCTCACAATACTTCAATTTTTGGAAATTTAGTTTAAAAATGGCAACAACCCATTAAAATGATGGCTATGAACAAGAACTTACACATATAAAATTAGTAAAAATTCCAAGAAAATGGACATGAATTAGTACATGTGCATATCAAAAGTTAGCCAAAATAATGAAATTTAAACTAAAATGCCAAGGGACTAGGTCCCATCGAGCATGCCAAATGTGTGCATGTATACTTTGCTTAAGCTAAATTAAATGAAATAAGAACTACCACCTAAATAGTTCTATAACCTAGATAAGACAAAGCCTAAGCACCATCAAGATAAAGAGCTAAACAAGATCTATACTAAACATCATAACTTTGATACATAAGATCAAAACTAGCATGCTATTCAAAATTTCTACTCTCCTAGATTACCAACAAAAATGAATGGACCTATGTAGCTCTAATGGTAATCAAAAATTACTTTCTTGATCCTTAAATAATGCAAGAATAGGAGGCTTAGCTCTTCCAAAATGGTGAATTCTCAAGGAAACAAAAGAAAGCTTTTAGTCTATTTTGCTATATGCTTTGCATTTGTCTTCTCAAGAAGTTTAGGTGTAGGTATAAAGGCGAAGAGGGCTCCTTATATAGCCCAATGGATAAAGGAAACACTTCATCCCTTTGCATGTGGGATAAAGGTAAAACAAGATTAGGAATGGATAAGGTTGCTTTATAAAATGTAACCTTACTTTAGAAGGGTTTAATTTATACTTAGCAAGTCATGGGAGTTGGGGGGTGTTTTAATTAATCAAAGTGATTAACTAATAGGTAGATGTAAGCTTATAGAAGCTAATTAGAGGAATATTAGTATGATTTAGGCTATTACAAGGGGATTAAATCAATTAAATATTGATTTATTGGTTAAATGAAGGGGAAAGCTAATTAATTAATAATAATTAATTAGTCCAGATAGAAGGGGTGATTAATTAACGAAAGGTCATTAATTAGGTTGTTCATTGGATAGGCAACTTAATTAATTAGCATAGTGTAATTAATTAACAACAATAAGAGAGAATATGAGTGTTTTGTGACGATATGTCACCAATTTGTGAGAAGGGAGATAATTGGCACAAGTTAAGTATTTAAATTGCTCGGGCATAATTATGGATGTCTATAGTGGTAATGGTGTTATATGCCTTAACTATTATAAGGACATCATTAGGTCACTAGAGCATATTGCAGGTTTTGAATGGTGAAGGATCTGCTAAATGGTATAGTTGTGCCCTTCATGTTCAAATTTTAAACAACGGTGTAAGGTTGAAGGTACACAACCCATGGCGTAAATCCGAGGTCAGCCAAGTAGTATGTTGTATTTGAATTCCCCCTCTAGGACATAGAATAATTCAGGAATGGTACGGGGCCCACGCGAATGTGGATGATGATGGTGCCAAGGGTGGAAGTCATGGCATCATTAAATGAATGCAGCATAACTAGGTTATTATGCATGCAATTGGCAAGGATGCACATTTTTTTGTATGCATGGGAAGAAATGATGTTGATATTGGCACCTCCGTCAATCATAACATGTTGATCACATGTATTGTCAATGTAGGTATTAATGAATAGGGTGGGGTCGGGATCATCTAATTGGATTGGGGCAATCTTTTCGTAAGAGAAACTAACAACAAAGACTTGATGAAAGGTAACGAGAGTAGAAGATGGAGGCGTAGTAGTGAGGGAAGCCACATGATGTGGGGTCATGATGGCAGCAACATGTGTGGGGTCATTAAGTGGAACCTCAATAGATTGTAAGACCTCGATGAGGGCCTAACAATGAGACTCAGAGGTTTGGATGAGATCGTACAAAGAAATTTTGAGGGGGATTGGTGAATTTGTTTGATCATGGTACGATGTGTGAATCCATCAGAAATGGGATATGTCATCCCACATATGGTTAACTTGGGTGAAAATGTAGATGGAATGTTGAGTAAAGGTGTATTTGATGAGTTGTTTGTCTTCTCTTTTCCTTTATCTTTATGTGCTCTAGTGGCAACTCAAACCATATTGATCTAGGAAAAGAGGGAGATGTGTCATGAAAGGTATAATGGCAGGAGGGACAAAAACCTAGTGTGGGATAAGAGCCTTATGAAATGAGTATGATGCACTAGAATTTCGGAGGGGGTTGGGCTAGCTCCTAATCCATACCATATTGATCTCAAAGGTTGGAGAAGGAAAAGAGGGTTGTGGAGGTGGAGGTGAAGTCCGCTAGGTAGATATGTGGCGAGGTTACGTGGAAACAGGTGAAGGAGGAATGGGATCTTCATCTAAAATATCATCTTTGTCAAAGAGCTTTTGTTATCCAATTTCACTACCATGGTGAAATGGGAAAACCTGCAAGCTTGCATTGTGACTCTTGGTATAGAGGACATGGTAGAAAATGGCAAAAGAAACTCCAACACTATACACAGTTCCCATCTTCCCGAGGAGATACAAAGGGTTGACAAAGCTCAAGATAGGTTAGGAGGATTCTAAAACATTTATGCATCTTTGAGCTAACCAAGTTCATAATCGAGTTTCTTGAATTCAAGTGTGTTGGTCTCCAATGAAACCGATCTACCCCTTAATTAAATGAGTTGTTTCAACAAATGGGAGCTCATCGAGTTATATACCAAACCATTTCATGGCCACCAATTGTCACTGATACACCGATCTAGTGTAATAGTAGCTAACCATGCTCGGCCTAATCAAGTTGCATTTATGTGACCGAGTTATGCATCTAAGAAACCCATGTGGTGTCGGGTTTCCACAAGATATACCGAGCTCACATTTTTAATGAAAAAATTCCCTAAGATGTTAAGTTAATAAAAATAAATCCAAAATGTTCCAGGGGAGACTTGAATTATAGTAAGGCATTCGTGAGGAAGGCACCGAACTATCGTGTTGGTTGGTCAAGCTCCTTATGTAGTAAGATTCGTCAAGATCACCTGTTGGGAAAAATGATCCATGAAAGTGATCAAATTGTTCACCAAGTTGTATTAGAAATGGAACAAAACATAAGTATGACCGAGCCATTAGCAAATAGGCTAAGCTTGTTTTGTACACCATGGAAGTCAACAAGCATAAAGGAGTTAGGAAAATACTTAGAAAAACATAGCTGAGTTCCCTAATTGGAAAACCTCATCAAGTCATTGAATTCCAAGGACTATATGCCCCACATTCGGAGGCCGAGCTATCATCACGAGCATGCGAGCTAATGAAATAAGTCGCGAATCTTGGGAATAAAGAGATCCATTAACGCTCCAATCATCAAGTGTAAACAACAAAATGTGCCAAGTTACATCACCATATAGAATTGGTCGAGTATGATGCAAATTCAGGTGGGGACTTAGCGAGTTGAAAAACTTGTGTAGAGTGAGATCAAAAAAAAGGTGGTGGGCGTAGATTGACTCACCGTGCCAACTTGGAAAGTCAAGCAAACAAACCGGTGTGATATGAAGCATTACAGATGCACATGGGATCCACATGGCCCCTCGGAATTACTTTAGTGGGTTACACCAATGTGTAGCCCTTGAATATGCGTAGAACCTCCATATGGCACGAGGTGTTGAAGAAGCATTGTGGTGAGCTCCGGAATGGTCAACATTCGGGGTGGTGGATTCACAAGGGCTCGTGGTGTCAATGAACGAGTCAACCCGATGTGAAAGCAAGGTAGTTGGTAGAATGATCAATGCAGGGATCCCAAGGCATGGAACGATGAGGTAAGGCTAGTGAGCTTGTTGGCACAATACAACATGGATGTGGCATGACAGGGTGACTCGATCGATCAAGGTGAGTCACAAGGTAGTTAATGTTGAATGTGGAGGCCTAAGTTATTGAAAGATAAGCCATGCACACAAAGCAAAAGTGAAGGGGTCAAAGAAGAATAAAATATCGATGGTATAACCCGATGTAAAATGTGATTAATTAATGAATGTGGAAATATAAAAAGGAAGCTCGAACACATTTGAAAGGGAGTCGACATGACACAACTTGGTGACTTTGCATGCATTCAATAGATAACTCGAAGTGCCACCGCAAGGTGACTCAATATTGCTATATAAGCATGTCATAGGTATAATAAGAGAAATGTCTCACCAACATAGAATGAGAAAGGTTATATACTTGGTTCCCAATGAAAACAAAGGAGACTGATGTTTAGAGAAATAAGGAAAGATGAGCCACTCGACCGAGTTAGTTGGTGACATATAACAATACAAATATTAAAATCCTTCCCTATGCAAAGTAATAAAAATCAATGTTGGGCCCCATATTTTAACTATAAAATAATTTCAAATCATGATGTGAAACATTTAATAAAGAGAGGAAATTATTAACTTGTCTTTTTCAAAGCAAAGAGTTAAATGCACAAATCCGTGGAGATGAAACAAGCATGTGGAAACTCAAATTACCCACATGCACTCATAAGTTCATAACTTGAATAATTCTCAACAAAATCACGTAAAATTAGACTCGTTGGAATCATAACATTGATACTGGTGCATAGAAATAAATAAATTCAATGATTGATGAATATTTGATAAAGAATGTCACGAGAAAATGAACCCAGCTTCTATGTGGTTATTAGTGATTTGGTTGTGAATATATTAAATGAGCATGTGTAATTATTCCTTCTCTTACATGTCATGGGACAGCATGGGGAGATTTTGCGAAGTAAAGTACCATTAATTACACTCATACAAGTGGTTGAAAGGGAAAATTCAAGATTGTTCTTTCCTTCTTCTTCTCATTCTATAAAATGTAATCTTGGGCTCATTTGTGGAGGAGTTGGTCATTTTATTCTCTTGCCCACTCTCTCTTTCTTCTTCTTTGCTAGGGTTGAATGTGGAGCTTAAGCCTCCTCCCTTTTCTTTGTAATGGAATTTTATTTCCTCTTTCCCACTAATGATGTACTGTGTGAATTCATGGAGCAATAAAATCTATTTTGTGATGCATCTTGTCCATCCTTCACATATTTTGTTGTCTCTTCTTGCCTCTCTTCATTGCAGGGTATAATGTGCATATTCTGATGCTTATTACAAGTTTTGGGAATCGTGTTTAATGGGTGTGAAGTGTTATTCTATGTGAATCTCATCTTTGATATGTGATGCATCTTTTCTATCCTCTCCCTTACTCACCTCTCTCCACTTCAGGTAGTTGAAATTGTGATCAAAGAACCTCATTTTCTGGTGTATCATTGTTTCTAGTGTAGGCTTTATTTGCATGCATTATCTCTCCCTGATGCCTTGGAAGGTTATATTAGGATTAGTTTTCTTACCTACATTAGGAATAGATTGTGCCAAGTAGTTTAGGAATAGGAACCACCTACTCTTGAGGGTCTTCTCAAGCTCGCAAGTCCCACAGACTTGAGAGATGATCCAATGTTACACAAATTACACTGAATGCCCCACTCCACATTCAAGCCATTCGAGGGTGTTGTGATTTGGTGATAACAGTTTTGGCATGCCCAGTGGGACTTCACAGAAGTTAGATTTTCATCTTTCAAGTGTTTTCTACTGTAGATTTAAAATTGAAGATCATTTGCAAGTGTACAGATCAATCATTCATAAAAAACTCTATTTTAGCATGATGGTGTGTTCTGTTAAAAAATTAAATCTTTTGAAGCATATGCTAACACATCTAGCAACTCCATTTGGTCCAAACAACCCAATATCTGAAATTTTAGGCCTTCTCTCTTCCCATTTCCATCCATTCTCTTTCATCTTTTTTCCACATCTTTCATTTTATTCCATTTTATGAAGTTATGCAATCATGGCTTCTTTCCCACATTGGAATTTACACTTACAACAGTACAATCAGCCTCCTATGTGCTTCAAAACTCCTCCGATAATCATTATGATCAAATATGGAATCATTATGCCTACCCATACGAGCAATGTCAAAACCACTTTGGCTATAGAGCTTATCAAGAACAAGGTTATGCATATGGTGACACCATTTATGAGGTAAATGCTTGACTTGGGAGAGAATCCAAATATTAGAGGCTAAAATGGTTCGATCAAGGGCTATGTCTCATATGTAAGCATTCAGAGTTGGATTTAGGACTCCTTTTCCATGGGAGGGCCCATATTCAAGACATTATATCCCAGAGCAAAAGTTGGACTTCATAACTGAGATGTTTCCAAGGCTCACAAAGTGGACCCAGGATAAAGTAGCTTTTATAGCCAATGTTAGTCAATCTTATTAATGGGATAACCTAGCATTTTCATATTACACTTCTATCCCCATTCCCCAATTAACATCATCTCAGCTAAAGCCCCAATTTCCAATATTTTTTCTTACTTCCCCCATTATGGAATCCACTTCTCCATCTTCTAGTCTTCCATTCTATCTCATCTCTTCATCCCTCTTTCCTTCTAAATAGTCCCCTATAAAGAAATAAGAATTTCCACTTCCTCCACCACCACAAAAATTGTAACACATGTTTCCTAACCCACCCCTCATCTTGTATTCCTAAATTCATGTCAAGAATAAACCCAAAAAAATGGTCAAGAAGATAAATATGAAGGGGATCCAAGCTGAAAAGAAATGATGAATAATTTTGTAAGCTTACTCTAAAATTCAGGATTGATAAAATTCCCCTATTGGTTAAGCCTTTAGAGGAGGCTAAGGATGGAAAAGAACAAGTGGTGAAGGCTGATCTCGGTTGCAACATCGGTAGACTAATAAGAATCAAAAAGAAGATCAACAATCCACATGTTCAGAGTGTAGTGTCCATGATGGCACTTTATTTGAAGAGAATGGTGATCCAATTCAAGCTACACAATTAGTCTGTAAATGAGGACAAACAACCAGCTCCAAGTTAAATTGAATAGGAGCACATGAAGGTGAACAAGGTGGATTCGAGGCACTTTGAATCATGAGTCGGTTTCACAAAAAGTGCAGGTTTCTCTCCCACTTCATCTCTCCAAAAATTTATTTTTTGGAAGAGTTTGAACTCACTAGCTTCATGTTCAAGGATGAAGCTTCACATGATGAAGAAATTATAGATCCAAAAGGCAGAGACCTTATTGAAATAGGACATTGAAGAACTTGATTATCTATTATAATTAGAGGAATATTTTGATGAGGAAGATCCCGTATAAATTACAACTTTTGTTTCCCCATCATTCATCCTACAATCACAAGAACTTGTTTTCATAGAGGAGAACCTACAAGGGCAACCTATAGTTTGCAACATGCCTATTGAATCGAAGTTGGAAGATTTTGATCTTCCAAGTGTCATGCTGAAATAAGAAGAAGGAAGAGAGCAAGGATTTGTCATCTCTTCCATACCATCCACTCAAAGGGGACATCATTTGTCTATAGATGTGCAAAAATAATGAGATCAAGTTGTACACAGTCCCCTTTCTCAAGAAGGTTTGCAAGAAGAATCCATATTTGGAGTTAAGTTTAAGAGTAGTGGGCACATTCTAAGGACCATACCATGCCCTACCATGTACTTGGCTTCATTAGAGCCTAGGGAAAAAAAAACTAGTCATGCTTACATCCAAGCATGAGGGAGAGCCTCAAAGTGCCAAGGATCAACAACAATGCCTCTTGGAGCCAAGTGAGAAGCGATCGAAGAGGTATTTGTTTTGTTCCAAGTTGATACCTTGATGGAGGAAGTGGAGAAACAAATTTCAGCCAATCTCTCACTCCTGATTTCAGCTACACTTAATGCCAAACTATTTGCATGGATACCAATTTTGAGGAAGGGGAACTACTTCTCCATACCAGTTTCAGGTTTTGTTTGAGTTTCCTTTGCCTCCGGTTAATGTAGGAGTAGGAGTAGGTGTTTTTCAGCGAATAAGTGCTTGAGCACACTCTGCATGTATCACTTAAAGCATGTATGATTTTTCTCTTTGTATATAGCTTTGTTTGTTGTCACTCCGGGTAGTAAAGTGCACTAAGCATTTCGGTTGTTGCATGATAGGAGAGCATGGCTGCATGTAACAATTATAAAACTCAAATCAAACAAATGCGAGAATAACCAAAATCATTTAAAGAGGAAATATTGTTGATTCTATCCAAGAATAACATCAACTAGCCTCCACGCCCATGCAAGCAAACAAAGGTCACCCGGCATCCCAAGTCATAAATCAACTCCATTCTCTAGAAAATCACACAAGTCAAAGATGCTTGAAATTGGAACTTTCAAAAGAAGAAAGAAAATCGAACTTAATAGAGTTCCATGATGTCTAAGCCAACAAGTTTCACTCCAATCATGTAGTATGCTTCACCTTACTAAGAAAATCAGCCTTGAGACCAGAGTCATGGGAAAGAGTGGAATTTGAGTTTCAAAACAATTTTCTACTCTCACAAAATAAATTTCAATATTTTCTTATGTGAGTTGGAAAATGCAAACAAATGAAGGGCATTTCCAAGTTCAAATAGCAGCATTTCAGTGAATATTTTTAGAGTTCAAACTAGTTCATAATGATCACATAGACTCCATGCCCAATAAATAGCTACGAGACAACTAGTCTTACTCCATTTAGCAGAAAATGGCCCCACGAGTCACCAAATTATTATCCAATTTCACTACCTTGGTGAAATGTGACAACCCAACAAGCTTGCATTGTGACCACTTGTATAGGGGTACTTGGTGGAAAATGGAAAAAGAAACTCCAACACTATACACAACTCCTAATGTGCCCGAGGAGATCTACGGGGTTGATAAAATTCAAGATAGGTTAGGAGAATTATAAAACATTTGTACATCTTTAAGCTAACCAAGTTCATAATTGAGTTGTTTGAATTCGAGTGGGTTGGTCTCCAATGAAACCGAGTTAGCCCTTAAGTGAACAAGCTATTTCAATAAATGGGATCTCATCGTGTTATGCGTCGAACCATTCTTGGCCACCGAGTCGTCATAAAAACATCAAGCTAGTGTGATAAGATTTGGCCTTGCTCGGCCAAATCAAGTTATATTTACGTGATCAAGCTATGCATCTAAGAAACACATGTAGTGTTAGGGTTGCAAAAGATATGTTGAGCTCATATTTTTAATGAAAAATTCCTCGAGATGTTAATTAATGAAAAGTAAGACAAAATGTTCCAAGGGGGCTCGGTTGTAATAAGGAATTCATGACGGAATCCAGTGCGAGAAAGCACCAAGCTATCTTGTTGCTCAATGAGCTCCTTCTATGATAAGAGCCATCAAGATCACCTATTGGGAAAAAAAACCATGATAAGTGATAGAACTCATATTTAGGAGGTCGATCTATCATCGCAAGTATGCATATCTAATGGAATAAGTTACGAGCTTAGGGAATGCGAGATCCAACCCATCACTCCAATTATCAAGTGCAAACAATGAATAGCATCGGGTTACATCACCATATAGAACAGCTCGAATATGATGTAGAGTCAGCAGGGACTTAGCGAGTTGACAAACTCATGTAGAGTGAGATCAAGCAAAAGCGGTGGGAGTAGATTGACTCGCTTAAGCCAACTCGATGAGTCGGGCATTGAACATATCAATGTGGGACAAAGCATTACAGACACACGTAGGGGCACCATGTGACCCTTGGCACGCTCTTTAATGTGTTACACCAATCTTAGCCCCCAAAGATGTGTAGAACCTCCAAATAGCACGAGGTTCTAAGGACGTATCATGGGTGAGTGCCTTAAGGGTCAATGTTCGGGGTGGGGGCGGCGGAATCACAAGGGCTTATGTGTCAATGAACAAGTCAACCCGATTTGAAAGCAAGGTGGCCGGTAGAGTGATCAATGCACCCCAACACATGGAATGGAAAGGTAAGGGAAGTGAGCTTGTTGGCATAGTACAACATGGAAGCAAAGATGGTAAGGTGACTCAATCGGTCGAGGTGAGTCAAAAGGCGCTTAATGTTGAATGTGGAGGCCCGAGTCATTGAACGATAAGTTGATCATGCAACAAAAGTGAAGGGATAAAATAAGAACAAAATTTCGATGGTAGAACCCAATGCAAAAGGTGAGTAAGTAATGAACGTGGCAATATAAAAAGGGAATCTTAACACACATTTGAAAGGGAGTCGCATTACGTGACTCGGTGACTTGGCATGCATTTGATAGATAAGTTGGTGTCTACCGCAAGGGTGACTCGACATTGGAATATAAGGAGGTCAAAGTGGTATAACAAGAGAAATTTATCACCAGTGGAATGAGCAAAGTGATATACTCAAAGGTGCCCAATGCGCCAATATGCACCATTTTAGCCTCTAATATTAAGGGGTAAAGGTTTTCAAAGTCACTAGGATTTAACCCTAGTAGTTCATTTTCCAACTCATGCGCTCTCATGTCATCTAGTTTTCCAAACATCGCATCCAAAGATTTTCCATGTAGATGTAGGTGTTTCAGACACTCAATGTGGAAGAGCAAGTCAGGAGAAATGGACATGCAAAGAAGACCTAAAGCTTCATCACTACGGTTTAACCACTTAGATTTTTCAGGTTCGTCGTTTGGTTCAGTCTCAGTTCCCATGGTGATGCGGTATAACCCTTTACCCCTTAGTTTCATTATTATTTTCGATCTCCATTCGAAAAATTTGAATGGCGTAAGCAAAGGAATTGAAAGTGCATCCATAGTGAGAGAGAGAGAAAGAAATGCATAAAAGAAACACAACCACCTACGACAATAACAACCCCCTACTTTCGACACTTTATAGTTGAGTGCGTTGATTACAATCAGGTCCATGCGTGCGGTTTGAAACACTTGGTAACTCATCTTGTAATTAGCGTAATAACACGCAAGAGAGGAGACCACAATAGTGTTTCCGTGGAGCGTAATAAAAGAGGAACACCGTAAACAAGCACAAGAAAAAAATAGAAAGGAGGTGAAAGCCAACCCTGGTGGTGAGAAAAAGTGTCTCACGTCATACGAAAGAATCCCTTTGTCATAAGACTATGGCGGACGTGCTCACAAGTCTACAAAAAAAGGAATTGAACAAAGCTCAAAAGAATGAGTTGAATTAAGCAAAACAAAGACACCCCCTCGAAAGCGGCACTTTATAAAATTAGTGTGTTTACA
This sequence comes from Taxus wallichiana var. yunnanensis, assembly GCA_018340775.1. Lineage (NCBI taxonomy): Eukaryota > Viridiplantae > Streptophyta > Pinopsida > Cupressales > Taxaceae > Taxus > Taxus wallichiana. Next base: position 729,383,592 of record CM031239.1, on the reverse strand, counting down.
AAGCTAATGATCCCATCATCTAGAGTGCGAAAAAACATGCAACTTTGACTAAAGAAATGCTCAAAACCGAGCAACGAGTCAAAAGTTATAGCAAAAACCAATTCCCGCAATTTGATGAGAAAAATCCAATAAGCCTACAAACGGATTAAAAAAGCACCCTAAACACATGCAAAGGGTGTCGTATGTATGCTCATTAGAAATGGTACAGAATTTTAGATAGGGTTTGTTTGTATTGCGAGGGGGGATTAGCCACCGCCAATCCTAGACCTCACCCTTCATCTTCGGCACTCTACGAAAGGTTAGAAATACAACAAGCCAAAACCAAAATTGTATAATGCCAAAGAAAATAGTATTTAGATAATGTGAAATTAAATAAAATTAGATCTAATGAAATCTAATTAGATCTAATCTAAGGAATATTTTTAGATGAAGATTTTTAAATATATAAAGAAACTTCTATTTAAAAAAAAATTCTAAATGAGTTGTAGAAACTTGACATATATTAAAAATCACGGTGAAGTTAGAGAACTTTTAAAAACTTACCCAAAAAATTGATTTGTTTAACCAAACAAAAACAAAACTTAGCAAAAAAAAAACCCGTATTTTGGAAAAATCACGGTGAAAGGAAGATTTAGAAAAAGGAAAAGAACCACTTACCAACATAAAGCGATTGTCCCAAAAAGGAGACAGTTCAGAAAAAAAATGAACCTGTGTGTGGACAGCAAGGCAGAAGATTTTGAAGGAGGCGTTTGGTTATAAGACAGTCCTTTGCGTGAAACAAGAGTAATAGTCCACGCAAACGCCCAAAAAACACAAGTTTTAACAGGCCGCGCCAAAAAAGAGATGTTGCAGCCGTTTTTGGTGTGGTAGAGGCGTTTTTGGTGTGGTAGAGGTAATTTACAACCCTGTGAAGCAAAAAAAAACGTGGCAGATGATTAAAAATGCCTAAACAATCAAAAAAATGGCAAATGATTAAAAATGTCTGAACAATCAAAAAAATGTCTAAACAATCAAAACAACACCTAAACAATCAAAAAAATGTCCTGGAAGGTCCAAGAAAATGCCTGGAACAGTCCACAAAATGCCTGGAATGAAGAAAAAATGTAGGCCACACGTGAATGAACAGTGATGGCAGTTTGAACAGTCCAAAAATGGTCAGAGGGACAATAGTTCGTTGATGAGCAACCACGACTGAAGAACTCAAGGATCCTACAACCACAGACAACATGCACAAGAAAAAAACACAAAAAACTTTCCCAGAAAGCTTGTTAGAGATATTAGCAAGATAATTTCCAGAAAATAGTGATCAAAAGACTTGCATGTAGAGTAAAATAATGAAACCAAGTAAGAGTAATCACAACAAAAAAACAAATCAAGTGCACGTTTACCCGATCTCAGCTCTGATACCATGAAAAGAGTTTGTGAGAATCGAATCGGAAAAGAGGCACCACAAAGTAGTTGCACTCCAACGGAATCATGAAAGCTCCAAATGATAGCAAGAAGGAAAAAAATGATCAGTAATGGAAGAACTTGCTTAATAGAAACAAAGCTTGCATAGAGGAAGACAACGGAGTGTCTTGGCATACTCATAAATGAATAGAAAATAGGTACATATAGGGTGTTGAGTAACCCTAGTGCATGACACATGAAACCCTAAACCTAACCCATGTGAGATGACCCTCCAACATGACAGGAGGACACATAGGATAACTCACACTAACACCCCCCCTTCATCGAAGCTAGGGTAGCAGCTGTGATGAGTCAGACGGAAGAGGAAGACACTCCTAAACAACTAAGAAAGATGTATCAATGGGGCCCTAAACTAAAGGGCCCGATAAGGTGTCCATATACAAACACAATCTTCCTAGAAGAAGAAGAAGAAAAGAAGGACTAAATAGCCCTAAGAAGATGGGTAGCTGTAGAAGACCTCACCCCAAGAAGAGACCGTAAGTGAAGAAACTTCATCTCAGTGAAAGGCTTGGTGAATAAGTCTACAACCCGATCAAATTGCCCGAATGTACTTGAATGTCGATGATACCATCATGAATAAGCTCCCGTATGAAGTGCATATGGATCTCAATGTGCTTTGTCCACTGATGCTGAACTAGATTTCTGCAAATAGAGATAGTGCTTGTGTTATCACAGTAGATAATGGTAGGCTTCAAAGTGGATGCCAAACTCGTCGAATACCCGAGCCAAATAGCTTCTATGGCAGCGTTAACTGCTCCTCTGTATTCTACCTCTGTAGATGATATCATAATTGCATTCTACTTCTTACTAGACCAACTAATAGGACCTGAACCAAGAGAGAAACTGTAGCCAGAAGTAGATTTTGATGATCTAAGTCACCGCCCAATTAGAATCTGAATCCAATCAAGTCAATATCAACCTTTCCATGATAGTGTATGCCATCAACATAAGTGCCTCGAACATAATGAAGGATACATTTAGTTGTTTTCCAATACACTCATGTGGCTCTTGCATGAATCTGGACATGATCCCAACAACATATGATAAATCCGGTCGAGTGTGAGTCAAGTAGATCAAGCTCCCAACTAACTGTCGGTAAAGAGTACCATCAACCAAGGGAGTAGAGAAATCTGAAACCAACTTAACCCCAAAAAGAAAAGGAGTAGGAGAAGACTTGCAATCAGACATCTGAAACCGAGCTAGCAAATCAAGAGCATACTTAGGTTGTGAAATCAAGATTCCTGAGTCAGATTGTGAAATTTGGATCCCAAGGAAGTAATGAAGCGCACTAAGTCGATCATGGAAAACTTGTTGGCTAAGGCGATCTTCACATAATCAATAATAGAGGAAGAGTTGCTGTGATCAACAAGTCATCAACATAGAGAACAAGAATGAGTATGGAGTCATCTTACCATAGAATATAAACATTTGGATCAGAGTGACACCTAGTAAACCCTGATGTAAGTAAGAAGGAGTCCATCTTGGCATACCAAGCCCGAGGGGCTTGTTTAAGGCCATAAAGAGACTTCTTTAACTTACAAACGAGGGAGGAATCTTGGACATAACCCGGAGGTTGTTCCATATAGATCTCTTCCTCTAGGTCACCATGAAGGAAGGAACTCTTAACGTCCATTTGATGGACTTTCCATCTGTTTGCTACGGTAATGGCTAGGGTCAGTCGAATAGAAGTCATCTTCGCAACTAGAGCAAAGGTTTCTGTATAATCAACCCCAGCTATCTGGGAGAAACCCTTAGCTACTAATTGCGCTTTAAACTTTTTGACATCTCCATCTACTCCATACTTTGTTCGAACACCCACTTACACCGAACGATTTTTCTTCCTTTCGGAAGAGTGGTGAGATCCCAAGTATCGTTCTTCATGAGAGAGGAATACTCCTCATCCATGGCAGAATCCCACTCAGGAATACCAGAAGCCTCCCGGAAAGACTATGGATTAGAAGCAGAGGTGAAGAAAGAGTGGGGTCCAACGAAATCTGAGCGAGTACGTCTCATATCCAAAGTATCTCCAACTAAATCTCCAACACTTTGTAAAGTTTTCCCGCCCCAAAGGGGACCAGGAGGATCGTGCTCGAGTCGGAAGATTCTTCACTTGAGTGAGAAGGGACATAGTCCTCATCATCACTACTTTAGTAATCGAGAATACTCAAAGATCTGATGGTCGGGAGGATCTGGAAGAGGAGCACGCTCAACAGTATCATCATCTGATGAGTCAAAATCCAAATCAGCGAGCTGAAGAACCTCTATAGGTGGAGAAGTAGAAGTCAAAGAAGACTCATCGAACTTAACACTTCTCTCAATATATAGCTCATGAGAAGTAGAATTCATCAATCGATATCCCTTCATGCCATCAGGATACCCTACAAAGATACAAGGATTTTGGTTCCAAGGCCTTACGTTTCTTCTTGGGAATCCGAGCCATAGCCTTGGATCCGAAGACTCGAAAGTGCTCAACATCAGGCTTACGTCCAAACCAAGCTTCAAAGGGTGTCATCCCTCTTATTGCCTTGTGTGGAACACGGTTCTGAATGTAATTTGCATAATTCACTGCTTCAGCCCAATACTGTGAAGGAAGAGACTTCGAGTGAATCATATAAGTGGCCATCTCCTTAAGAGTACGGTTCTTTCTTTCTACTACTCCATTTTGTGAAGGGCTATAAGCAACTGTATGTTGCAAAGAGATCCCTTCGTAAGTACGAAATCCATGAACCTATTGTTTGCATATTCACCTCCATTGTCGGTTCGAGAGAACCTTGATAGACCGTTCTGCTGTTTTTCTCGCCAAAGAGCCTTAAAGTCCTGAAAATGTTCAAAGACTTAAGACTTAAGCTTAAGAAAATATACCCAAGTATATTGCGAATAGTCATCAATGAAAGTTAGCACATAAAGAGCTCTAGTAAACGAAGGAGAAGGAAATGGACCAAAAACATCACTGTGAACAAGATCCAAGGGTCGAGTGGCTCTCCAGATTTTCCTTTATCAAAGTTCTTTTCAGGATGCTTTCCAAGGGTACAACCCTCACAAAGACCTTTAGAAAACTTGACGCAAGGCAACCCGTTGACCATTTTGTTTTGACTCAATTGTTCAAGATAGCGATAATTTAGATGTCCAAAATGCTCATGCCATAGCTTACTAACCTCATTTGCATGAGTGAGCAAGGCAGTGGGCATAGAATTAGAAGTAAAGTGGGAGAAGGTGTACAACCGTGAATGGTGATCTGCCTTTCCCTCAGCCACTATAGTGTCATTGTTAAGCTCACGAATAATCACCGAGTTAGGACCAAATTCCACTCGCATTCCTTCACCAAGGTGAGTAATTTGGTAAACTGATAGGAGATTGGTAGAGAGATCAGAAACACTCAACACTTGGTTAAATGTTCCCCCATCCATCTCTACCGATCCACTACCAGAAACCGACACTGTCGTGTCATTACCCATCGTGATTTGGGACATTCCACAAGGTTCGATGTTGGAAAACTCAACATGTGAAGAACCCATGTGGTGCGAGGCACCAGAATCTATAATCCATGTCGATGAAGGAGCAACTTTGGCTACAAGGGCATTTCCTTTCTTCTTATCATTTTTAGCACCTTTTGCAGCAGAAGACTCGGCCTTCGGAGCACTTTGTTTTATTGATTCAGGAACACTTATTTTATTTTTCTCAAGTAAATGAGATAAGTGATCAATCTGTTTCTTAAAACAATGTTGCTCGTCGTGACCAGATCTTCTTGCAATAGGAACACAAATACTTGCTTTTATGTGCTCTAGGCTCAAAAGTCAAAGTGTTTGTGTCATTTTTAGGTTTGATCTTGGTTTTTTTCTTAGGTTGATCCTTGTTTCTTTCTTCTTTTTACTCTTCTTTTCCTTACTAGTACTTGCTACAAGGGCATGTGACTTGGACTTGAGAGACCCCATTTGAATGAGTTTGTCCTATTCTCGAATGAGTTGGGACGAAAAAATACCAAAGGAGGGCATCATCCAAGTATCGCCCAAAGCAGCTTTTATAGAGTAGAAAGTTGACACGAAGACAGAATATTCAGGACCTAGCTTAGAGAGAATCGACAAGATCAGTTGAGAATATTTCTTTTCTACTTGACATCCTTTTAACAATAATCTAATGTGGAAAATTTTTGAGAAGAAGGCTTATAGGTTTTCAAAGTCACTAGGATTTAACCCTAGTAGTTCGTTTTCCAACTCATGCACTCTCATGTCATCTAGTTGTCCAAACATCACATCCAACATTTTCCACATAGATATAGGTGTTTCGTATGCCTCAATGTCGAAACGGACATGCAAAGACCTAAAGCTTCATCACTACGATTTAACCACTTAGATTTTTCAGTTCGTCATCCGTTCAGATCTCATTTCCCATGGTGATGTGGTATAACCCTTTACCCTTAGTTTCATTATTATTTTCGATCTCCATTCGAAAAAATTGAACGGAATAAGCAAAGGAATTGAAAGTGCATCCATAGTGAGAGAGAGAGAGAAAAGAAATGCGAAAAGAAACACCACTCGGAAATAACAACCCCCTGCTTTCAGCACTTTATAGTTGAGTGCGTTGATTACAATCAGGTCCGTGCATGTGGTTTGAAACACTTGGTAACTCGTCTTGCAATTAGCATAATAACGCGCAAGAGAGGAGACCACAACAGTGTTTCGTGGAGCGCAACAAAAGAGGAACACCGTAAACAAGCACAAGCAAAAAATAGAAAGGAGGTGAAAGCCAACCCTGGTGGTGAGAAAAAGCGTCTCACGTCACACGAAAGAATCCCTTTGTCATAAGACTATGGGCGGACGCACTCACAAGTCCACGAAAAAAAGGAATTGAACAAAGCTCAAAAGAATGAGCTGAATTAAGCAAAACAAAGACACCCCCCAGAATGCGGCACTTTATAAAATTAGTGCGTTTACAAAGATAATGATCCCATCATCTAGAGTGAAAAAAATGCAACTTTGACTAAAGAAGTGCTCAAAACCGAGCAACGAGTCAAAAGTTATAGCAAAAACCAATTCCCGCAATTTGATGAGAAAAAGCCAATAAGCCTGCAAATGGATTAAAAAAGTGCCCTAAACACATGCAAAGGGTGTCGTATGTATGCTCATTGGAAATGGCATGGAATTTGAGATAGGGTTTGTTTGTATTACGAGGGGGGATTAGCCACCTGCCAATCCCGACCTCACCCTTCGTCTTCGGCACTCGACGGAAGGTTAGAAATACAACAAGCCAAAACCAAAATTGTATAATGCCAAAGAAAATAGTATTTAGATAATGTGAAATTAAATAAAATTAGATCTAATGAAATCTAATTAGATCTAATCTAAGGAAGATTTTTAGATGAAGATTTTTTAAATATATATAGAAACTTCTATTTAAAAAACAAATTTCTAAATGAGTTTTAGAAACTTGACATATATTAAAAAATCATGGTGAAGTTAGAGAACTTTTAAAAACTTACCAAAAAAAATTGATTTGTTTGACCAAACAAAAACAAAACTTAGCAAAAAAAACTCGTATTTTGGAAAAATCACAGTGAAGGAAGATTTTAAAAAAAGGAAAAGAACCACTTACCACCAGAAAGCATCCGTCCCAAAAAGGAGATAGTTTCGAAAAAAAAAAAAGGAACCTGTGCGTGGACAACAAGGCAAAATATTTTGAAGGAGGCGTTTGGTTATAAGACAGTCCTTTGCATGAAACAAGAGCAGAATAAATTCACGCAAACACCCAAAAAACACAAGTTTTAATAGGCCGCGCCAAAAAAGAGATGTTGCAGGCCGTTTTTGGTGTGGTAGAGGCATTTTTGGTGTGGTAGAGGTAATTTACAACCCTGTGAAGCAAAAAAAACGTGGCAGATGATTAAAAAATGCCTGAATAATCAAAAAACGTGGCAGATGATTAAAAAACACCTGAACAATCAAAAAAATGTCTAAACAATCAAAAAAACACCTGAACAATCAAAAAATGCCTGGAATGTCCAAGAAAACACCTCGAACAGTCCACAAAATGCCTGGAATGAAGAAAAATGTAGGCCACGCATGAATGAACAGTGATGGCAGTTTGAACAGTCCAAAAATGGTCAGAGGGATAGCAGTTCGTTGATGAGCAACCACGACTAAAGAACTCAAGGATCCTGCAACCACAGACAACATGCACAAGAAAAAAAACACAAAAAACTTTCCGAGAAAGCTTGTTAGAGATATTAGCAAGATAATTTCCAGAAAATAGTGATCAAAAGACTTGCATGCAGAGTAAAATAACGAAACCAAGTAAGAGTAATCGCAACAAAAAATAAATCGAGTGCATGTTTACCCGATCTCAGCTCTGATACCATGAAAAGAGTTTGTGAGAATCGAATCGAAATGAGGCACCACGAAGTAGTTACACTCCAATAGAATTATGAAAGCTCCAAATGATAGCAAGGAAAAAAATGATCAGTAATGGAAGAACTTGCTCAACAGAAACAAAGCTTGCATAGAGGAAAGACAATGTAGTGTCTTGGCATACTCATGAATGAATAGAAAATGGGTACATATAGGGTGTTTAGTAACCCTAGTGCATGACACATATGAAACCCTAAACCTAAACCTAAACCTAACCAATGTGAGATGACCCTCCAACATGACAGGGAGGACACATAGGATAACTCACACTAACAAAGTGCGATCGAGGGCTATGTCTCAAATAAAATCATTTAGAGTCAAATTTAGGACTCCTTGTTTTCAAAGACATTATAGTCCGAGTGAGGTAGAAGAGACTTCATAACTGAGATGTTTCCAAGGCTCACAGAGTGGACCCAGGAGATAGTAGCTTTTAACACCAATGTTAGTCAATCCTATCAATGGGATAACCTAGCATTGCCATCTTACAATCCTCTCCCCACTCCCCAATTAACACCATCTTAGCTGAAGCCCCAATTTCCAAGATTTTTTCCTACTACCCCCATTATGGAATCCACTTCTCCATATTCTAATCTTTCATTCCATCTCATTTCTTCTTCCCTCTTTCCTTATAAACAATCCCCTCTAAAGAAACAAGAAGTTCCACTTCCTCCACCACCACAAATAATTGCAACATCTATTTTCTAACTCACCCCTCCTCTTGTATTCCTAAATTCATGTCGAGAATGACCTAAAAAATTGGTCAAGAAGAACAATACAAAGGGGATCCAAGCCAAGAAGAAATGATGAATAACTTGGTAAGATTATCTCTAAAATCCGTGATTGATAAAATCCTCTCGCTAGTCAAGCCTTTAGAGTAGGCTATGGATGGAAAAGAACAAGTTGTGAAGGTTGATCCAGCTTACACCATCAATAGATCGAGAAGAAGTGGAAGAAGATCAACAATCCACATGCTTAGAGTGTAGTGTCCATAATGCCACTTTATTTGAAGAGAATGTTGATCCAGATTCAAGTTGCACAATCAGTCTAAAATGAGGATGAACAACTAGCTCCAAGTATAGTTGAAGATGAGCACATGGAGGTGAACAAGGTGGATTAAGAGGCATTGAATCATGAACCGGTTGCACAAGAAAGTACAAGTTTCTCTCCCACTTCATTTCTCCAAAAACTGATTTTTGGAAGAGTTTGAACTCACTAGCTTCATGTTCGAGGATGAAGCTTCACATAATGAAGAAATTTCAGATCCAAAGGCCATCATGTAAGAGGGAGATACCTTATTGCAACAAGACAAAGAAGAGCTTGATTGTCATCGACGTGGAGGATGAATGATGGTCCGACTAGCAAAAACTTTGCCCATTTTTTTTTGTGAAGCCAATGTGTTGCAGGCCTTTATAGTGGACTCCTTGCATGGTGATCTAGGCCTTTCATTTGTAAGAGTTTGAATTGTGCATACCCATGAAGCAATAGATGCAATTTTTTGGATGTATCTTCCCTTGTGTTTATTTGCATTCTTCTTGCCTCTTCAATATTATTACAGGTGTATTGTGTCTACTTTATGCTCTTGTAGGGTTTCATTATTATTGTGTATGCATGGGAATGTTGTTGTAAGTGTTGTTGTTAGAATGTGGAGAACTATTATCACCCTCTCTAATCTACATTTTGCTTCCATTTCCACACATTGGGGATTATTCTCATACCCTTATTTTGGTGCATCACCTCTGTAGTGTAGATTTATGTTATTTTCATGCTCTTTCTCTCTCCCCAGTCCCTTAGAAGTGATAGATTATGGGTAGTTAGTAGTTTGCTTTCGTAGTAGAGTTAGTTTGCGCTAGGATTAGGAAGAAGAACCAACTTTCTCTAGAGGTCTATCTCAAGTAGCAAGTCCCAAAACTTGGAGATATTACCCATGTTACCCACCACAATGTGAGCTCAATCATATACAATTTTGCAAATTAGAGGGTGTTTTGATTTGGTGATATCAGCTCTTTAGGAGAACACGGTTGAAGAATAATATTTTTAAGCACCTTATAATTTTCAACATCATGCTCTAAAGCACACAATGATAGGCACAAATCTTGGTATCGTCAAACCCTTTTGGTTTAGGTTTGAGTGGGTTGTAAGGCCCGAGAGGTGGCAATGTAATGGCGAAATTTTCTAACACTGAGCGAGGATTTTAGCGTAAGACCCCGCTGATGGGTCGTTGTGTTCTCCAATCATTTAACTAACATGTTTTTTTGCTAGTGTCATTATAAACCGGGCTTTGTGTCCAAGGATATATGCAATGAATCCTTATACAACTAGTTATGATGTTGGGTATTTCTTTGGGGTTTTTCCTATTGGATATTTCTTCATTTCCTACTAATCTATGGAATCTTAATGCTAAGCTACAGAAACGAAATTACTATAATGAAATGCATCTACTGGAAATACTTTACTAGAGTTATAATGCACACACTAAATTAATATACTAAATTCAAATAACGCACACTTTGAATTGAATTTGTAGAATTAAAACAACACACTCAAAATTGAAATTACATAAAAGGAAACATACACTCTGAATGGAAATTGTGATAAAGGAAATAAACATACTAAATGGAAATTGTAGTAGAGGAATTGAGAAAATAATGACTTATCAGAAAACCACATTCATGCGTAAATGTAAATAGCCTCCAATCACCTCGGTCAAGTGGGCCCTTGCTCTCCCTTGGGATAGAGGTGATCTTAACAACAAGAGGTACTCAGAATGATATCCACTTATATTGATTCAAAGAATTTCTATGACATATTTAGTGCATCTGAAAAGTAAATACTAATTGTTACAAACTATATTGCAGATTATCAATATTATCCAACTACTACATTGTTCTTCAAGGAGATGTCTATATATAGACACATTGATTACATATCATGCCAAAATGATAGGCACCAAGTTCGCCACTAACAATGATTCGATTAAGGTTCATAAAATCCTACAAAACTTGCTAGAAACAAGACCCATGTTTATAGGCCGTTAATGGAAAAATTCCTCCACGACTGCATACCGACAAAATCCTGACTACACACCAAAAATGGTAGTAAATGCTCATTATTATCCTGCACACATTTACCACATTTCACTCACAAAGGAAATTAGTAGGAAGTTATACGGTTAATGGGTTGCATGAACAAAGACAAGGAAAATGCATTAAACTCACTAAGATATAACCATATAAAGCATCCCCATGCACTAGTGAATCATGTGTAAATGAAAATTATCAATCATATGAATGACATAAATAAGCCAAATAATGTACTCATCATCTCCCATGTACTTTACTTATTGCATGTCCCAATGCAACTCATCTTTGTCCTACCCTTTGGCCAAGCTGTTGAGCCATGTCATACTCCTCAAATTGATCGACATATTGTTTTCTAGTTCCCTTACATCCTTGAGTGTTTGAAATATACTTCTACCTAAGCTGTGAAACTCTCATTTGACTGTGCAGCATTGTTTTTCTAGTTGTAGTGGGACTCAAGAGGAGAGGTGGCCTCACCTACAGTCCTACCCATTCATCATTGTATTGCTTGTCATTCTTTTCTGATAATTGTCGAATTATTGTGATGAGGGCATCACCTCGTCTCATACTCCAACTTAAATTTTGAGGAGAGATAACCTCTCTCCTTTTCAAGGGTAAAATCAAAGTATCCCACCTTCTGTCACAAGCTTGCCTTGTTGCCCCAAAATACTTGCTAACTATAGGCCTCAAAATCCTGCACACATTTTAGTATAAATTTGGAAGTATTATCCCCAATACCAACCTGATAGTAAAGAGATCTGAAATTCTTTCTCATGGCCACATCATTGTGATGAGTAGGCCTAATGTAGAAACCGATTGTGCGAGTTGTTTGATTAAAAATGTCCATTTTCTCTCCCCACACAATTTGATTCCTAAGTAGTGACTGGAAGGATTTTAACGAAAATATCCCACAAACAGGTTAATAAAGTAATTCAGGAACATTGGTGACTAGCATATTGTGGAGGTAGAATTCACATAGTTGATTTTGTATGTCAAGGGGATTATCTTGATAAATTGATAGAAAGGTGTTACCATCGGAGCTTCATAAGGTTCTTGACTACACAATCTCAATAACTGCCAAGAGTAAAATTGTTCTTGAACAAACATACTATAGGTAGAAGAAGGTTTCCTACAGGCCGAGTTTACAAGACAAAGGACAAACAGATTCCAACAGAGATTGTAACTTATTTTTCTCATTTTTGTTGGCCTCAAACTCTTCCTTCAATTTCTTGTTTTCCTTTTTTAACTCTTTATTTTGAAGAGATAATTGATTAAAATCAGCCAAAACTCTAAGGCCTAAATATTTTTATCTTTTAAGGCTACTAACTTCTACCTGTAAAGCAATAATTTCTCTAACCTTTTCTATTGTTCTCTAAGTGAATGTAGTTTGCAAAGATAAATTTGTTTCTTGCATACCTTTCAATTTTTCCTTGAGAGAGGAAATTTCTACCAAATAACACCTTGGTACATCACCTTCATGTAATCCATGGACATCAGTCTCCATCAAACCGGCTCAAGTTGAGGTCTAAGTTTCAGGTACTGAGGGTATTTCTGGAGCTACTGAGTGGATTTCTTATGATGCAGCCATATCGGAGCTCTGTGTGGCAGGGATAGTTGTGGTGAATGCAACATCTTGATATTGGTCAACAGGGGATAATAAAGGCACTAGCCCGTCCTTCTCTTCCCGAATAGGAGTAGAATCATCAACAAAAATTTCTAGATGGGAACCTCCAAGTCTTTGCAATGTACAGGACCGTCTCTGACATTAATGAAATAGAAGAACAAAGTGGCAAAGTGCTCTTACCCTTAGAATTGTGAGGCGTAGAAGATGGGCTCCCCTGACTACTAGGTTCCTCCACATGCTCTTGTGAAGGGTGAGAGGCTGACTTGAGCTTGGGTTGAATAATGGAAGATGGTCCCTTTTTTAGTTTTCGTGGTTTGGAACTCTCCCCGCACTTATTTGTTTTAGTTTGTCTCTTTGGTCTATAGAAAGCTTGATGTGAGTTGAGCAACCGAATAATCATGGGATGTTTTAGCACTACCTTACCACCTCCATTCTTATATTTTTTCCCAACTTTGATGATTGCATTGGCTAAATATTTAGGTAAATTAACCCTGAGTGTAGGGTTTGTGCAACCATTCCTTAAATGAATTAGAATTTTTAGCAAATCCCACCAAGAATAGATGGTTTTCCATCACAGATGAAGTATCGATTGACCCATTTAGCTACCTCTTTCCAAATGCCAGGAAAAATTTCCCTCTTAATCCCTTTCTGAACACCATTGGAGGTGAGGATTACCTCTGGAAAAGATTCGCCATCTTCATGAAACAAGGGAATCAAATCCTTAAGAGGAGCATTGGTCATGACTTTGAGACCAAAATCCGGCAACCCAGATAACTCTGAAACAATTTGACTATTGATTTCTACTCACTTTCCCCAATGTGTGAGCAAGTAGTTTAAAAATTTACCAGGAATTCATCTACCAAATTTTCATCAAAACCTTTGAATTTCCTAATGAATTCCAGCCAACCGACATCATAAAATACCTGGGAGATGGTAGCATTCTAGAGCAATGGGTCCAGAGAGACTGGTTCAATTTTTTTCTTTTTCCCCATAGCGGAAACAAACCCCGATAGTAGAAAGAATAGAGACAAGATTATGTTCGGACACACAGAGTAATGACAGAAGCGATAAGTGAGTCACAATTTGAAATACACCAAAATATTTTAATTATTTGTAGTCGGTGCAAATTTTGGCGGTGTAAAAAGTTGACAGGACTAGGTATGCATGAGAAGTTTTAATGCATGGTATGACACATATCCCACCATTTTGAATAGTAATGCCACCTTTCCTTCCTATAAAGCAGTGTGTCCCTTTCATAGTAATTCGACACATGCGATTCCTCGGTAATTATGACTCATTACACCCCACTCTGTATCTTAAGATTTGGAATGATATCCACAATAAATGCATTGAACATTGTGTAGTGATTTAATCATACTAAGTACATGCGATGGGGAATTTCTTCAAAAGGAAATATCCATAGTGAAGTAAAATGCACTTACCCTTTCCTGCTCAGCTTCCCGATATCCGTAGATTTCCCACATCCTGCACTTTGAGATAAAATGTGATTAGTGTTCATTCAAATAATGAATATTTATTCCTTATTGAAAAAAAAACATCTAACTAAGGGAAGAAGATCGAAATCATGATCATCTTCCTTTATTCAAATTTGAAAAACAATTACTCCTGACAGAGGATCCGAGCGCCTCCATTAATCCATTTCCTAACAACATATCTTTGTTGAAAGTTCCTTATCCAAAGGATGTTGATACATCCTTAATCTATGTCCATTCACGAGAAGAGTTCTTCTGTCTCCATCAATTGGAAATAATCACACAGAGCCGTTATCAAACACTTTTTTGATCTGGTATGGTCCCAACCATCTTGTCCTCAACTTGCCTTTGAACTATTGATACTTTGAGTCAAAGAGTAAGACCCAATCTCCCTCATTAAACTTCCTATATTTGATATGAGCATCATGCCATGCTTTCCTTTGATGTTGAAGAATCTTAGTTTTTGTTTTACCTCCATCCACATTTCATCCAGCTCATTCAGGTGTATTACCCTCTCACGTTGTGCTTCGTCCAAATCTAGTGATGACCGCAAACTCTATGATGCATGGACATCTTAGACCATAGAATGAGTGTTTAGAAACATTGTTATGATGTTTACCACTGTAAACTTGAGATGAACACATACGATGCCCACGATGACTCTCCTTGAAACATGGTTGATGAACCCTTTGACTCGTTGAAATCATTCCCGATCAATTCACTTTGGATCACTCGGTTCCTTAAGTGATGAAGATGAATTCGGAGGAGATGTGCCTTGTGATGCCTTGTTTAGCGTCTGTAAATCATTGCACTCAAGATGATGCTTCTAGGACATCCATGAAGTTCTCATTCCTCCTTTTCAACTCATGAAACCATCTCATTATCTAAAAGGGAGTCCAAAAAGTAGTAAGGTGAGTGAAAACAAAGTCATATGCAACTTTCCACTTTGAAATGAAAACTTTCTATTTTTAGAATATGATCTTGTGCTTTGCTATTCTAGGGACATATCACATGTCTTGTTCCAGTTTCACATTTTGAACCATCTACCATATTCCAACCTCCTCTATTACTGAGATATTGTTATTTTTATCACATTTCTATTTTTAGTAGGTTGTTATTTGGGGACCTACTATTTTGGGAAGAAGTCGTTTTGTCTTACTTTTCATTTTACCCCTTTTCTAATCGTCCTAAGTGATAGAACTTTTCATTCAATGGGACTCGTCATTTATAGCATGCAAGGAAATATAACATATGTTATTTTTAGTAAGTGGTGAAAATGACCTTTGTTTGCGACGGGAACAATTTTTTGGATTTGAATCTTCATCACAAACTCATGCTCCAATTTTCATCATGATTCACTTTCAAAAATCTCATAAATGAAAAATAGAAATTTATGTCTTGTAAGAGCTTTGGGTATGGAGCTACCAGGGTAGAATACTAATAAAAATTCAGTCCTTCATATCTTGAGAAATTGGCAACTTTGTTGTGCAAAAACTAGTTTGAGAGAAACTAGATTTTTTGGAGACCCTTCCCTCTGAATTTTGGATGATTTCACCCATTCGGATCTTTAGGAATTTGAAAATTTATTTGAAGAGGGAAGAATTCTGATAAAAACACAGCCCTCCATATCCCTAAAAATAGGGACTTCATGGCATGAAAACTAGTTCACACGAAACTAGATTTTTCAACAATCATTTCCTCCAATTTTGGGCGATTTCACCTACTAGAACCCCCGAGAAGCAAAGAGGTAGCTCACTAATTTTTCCAAAGTATTGTGTCATGGCGGCCATTAATGGAGCTTGAAATTTGCATGTCTGGTTTTTGTTTCCATTCACAATGAAATAAATTCCATTGCAATAGGTTTTTGCTTATGGTGCTTCATGCAAAATTTTACTTCAATCCGACAACTGATTTGATGGGAAATTGAACTTTGTTCTTCGTGGAGCCGGAAGTGAAATTTCTTCATTGTGAGAATTCCTTGATGAAAATTGGAGGTTTTAATATGATTTTTAATGGCCTTCAAGAGATAATAACTCAAACAAACGGTTTGTCAATCTGTGCAATGATTTGCAAGATATGTTCGATTCTTGGTTTTATGGCAATGGAGTTTTCAGACTTCTTTTCCTTTGTTCTTCATTCTTTCTTCTTGGTTTGATCAATCTTCCTTCTGTGACCTGTGTGCCATCATGGAGTGAAGGATAATGTGCTATGATGGAGCTGGTTTGAGCTTTGGCAATGGTGGAGTGGTGGACTGGTGTTCTTTGCAACTTTTCTTCTGGCAGTGAGAAGCAATAAGAAGCAACTAATAGTTAGAAAAAAATTCAAATTTTTGAGTTTGAGTTGGGCACATTTTTTTTCTTGATGTCCCTAACCTTAGGTACATGAGGGACATCAAATTCCACGGTGAGCAAGAGGACGACACGTGTCCCCGATTCGACGGCAAGGAATTTGAGCTCCAAAAATGCACTTGGGGGCTGAACTGTCAAATATGAAGGTCACATGAGGGTCCTAGAGGTCACATGGGGGATGGGAGCATTTTTCCAAGGTTTATGTACCTGATCTTAGGGACTTTGGGGACATAAAATCCTGCCAGATCCTGGTGCTAACACGTGTCCTCCTGAAAATTGACTAACTCTCAAACTATCTCCAAGAGGGTAACTTGGAACGATGATAACTTGAGCTCTGGTAGAATTTCTTGGTGAAATTTTATATGATCTTGACTGGAAATAGAATTTTGAATCCAATGGTGGGGTTTTCATGTATTTATTCTTCCATATGATCCCTAAAAATGGATTTTTTATTTGGTACTCTACCTATGCCTGAGAAAAATTGCTGCCTGCAAACCCTATGCGCCAAGGTGTTGTGAAAAATATGATTTCATCATATTGTAGGTATTGGAATTATATTTTCAGTGATGTTTTTTTTTACTCCTAACTCCATCCGAGCTCCCGTAATCTTCTTTTGAAGCTCAACAGTTGTTTTAGGCTTGTGTACTGCCTAGGCTTGTGAACCTTGTTTTTATTCAAACTGCTCCAAGTCTTTCAAAACTTCCCCAAACCTTCCAAAATCATTTCCATGATTTTCTCAAGTCTTCAATTCACTTCCATGTTTAATTTTTCCCTTCCGTTCTGCTCCGGGGTTGATCGAGTCCTAGGAAGGCCAACGATAGCCCTTCTTGTGAGTGCCCAAAATTTGCATTTTTAAAGAACTCGTAAAACCACCTAGGGGAATGATTTAACTTCCATAAATCACCTAGGGGATGAGATAATGTTGTCCGGGGTCACTAGACTGACTAGGTGGACTTGGTGTGCCTGGGAATGGCATAACATGAAAATTTTGGCACATGGGTATAGTTGTCGTGCTTGGAAATTGTCAATTTCCTGTTGCACATTTGCACGACAACATAAGGTATAAAATATATTGGCAAAAGAAATGGTGTGGCTATGGAGAATAAATTGTAGGTCATAAACACAAGTGTGATATTGTGTGTTTTATAAATACAAGGCCATGAATGGCTTATCCTCTAGAAATTGGAGGAGAGAATTGTAAGAAGTGACAACAGTTAGGAGTGTTTTTTCCAAATATGTTAATAATAATAATAATAATAATAATATTAATAATAATAGTGTTACGATGATAAATTTGTGCAGAAAATTCGAACATGAGAGAAAATACAGTTGTCCAAAGAAGGAATCATGTTTTTAAGTTTGTTATGAAGGAGCGTTGGCTATGAAAACGCCCTGTTAGATGTAAATTCTGCCATGAACATGGCCATTTGGTTCCAGTAAGTGCAACTAAGGATGCCCTGCCGCCACCTCCTTAGGAGAAGAAAAACAAATTTGCATCAAGCGGAGGAGGCTCTGCCACAGGTTGCTTTCTTAGAGCAGCAGGTAAAGCCATAGCACAACCTTCCAATAAAACAGCCACCAACATCGCGCACAGATGAGACCAAATTTTAAAGAGTTTTATTATGGAGAGGGAAAGGATCACCCAAAGCAACAACTAAAGTACCATTCGCCAATCATTTTGCTGCATTGGTAGGCACAAGTTGGAAGGGGAATACAAAGGGAATCCGCATTAACATATAGCAGAAATGGCAAATCAAAGAGGTAAGAATCAAAATTTGATCCAACTGACACCCCCACAAAGCCGAATTGGAAAATTATTTGTATTTGTGTGACGTTTGTGCACGTCCAAAGACGAATTCCCAAATATGAAAAGCAATTTAACTCTACGAAGTACATGTCCATTGCAGATAATACAAACCATTAGATCAGTCATTGGCGGTCTATATTGAATTTTCTTTTGTAAAAATTGTTATCAAGCAGGTTGTCGACAACTTGTTTTGGATCTGCATGCATAAATTTGTACAAAACAGTATTTTTAAAGAGCAATTTTTCATGCTTTGAAAGCATAACTTGTTTTTATCAATATGAAATTTCTCTCAGTAAATGTGTTGAATTGGTACATAAGACGGAAAGATGATTCGAAGTGGGGAGCGAATTCAAAGGGATTCCCCACTGCAATTTTTGGGATTGGAACATTACAAATTGAAAAAGGCCATGGTGTTGATGGTGATACCTTGCCACAATTGTTGGAAAGGAAATTAACATCTTGTGCGATCTCCTTCTGAATTGATCCTGCAATACCTTTGCCATCGATTACCTGCGCCATTTCTTCCCAAACTAAATGCAATGATATTCCGTTACTTATATAATCATATAGGGTGAATGTGAATACCATAAAAGCTGCTAGACTCGGGTGAAGTTAATTTATATCAATCAATTACTCAAATAAATTTGTGATCAATCGATTATTGATTGATTTGGATATGAATATCTATCAATTCTGCTATTGATTTAATGTTGTATTTGCAACATTTATTGTAATGTTGATAATGTTTAAACTATAGAAATGAAAAATTTGAAAATTCTTGTTTTTATTAATTGGAAAATTCTTGAGATGCCTATAATTTTTTTCCGCCAATCGGAAAAATCAAATCAATTTTTGAAAAATCAAATAAATATATAATTTTGGAAAATTATATACAAATGATATAAAATATTATATGCATAATTGTGATTGGTCAGACAAAAAGTGAAATTAGTTTTGTTGAAGCCTATATACCCCTGCCTTGGCCTAGAGCAGAAAGGATAATAAGATGAAAACACATATTTAAGACCAGAAAAACACAATTATTTGGCTCCACAAAAACAAGAAAATTCAAAAATGTTAACTCAAGCAGGAGTGTGATGAAAACTTTAAAAATGTTAATGTCAAATCAAGTTGGGCTTCATGAAATAAAGCATAAAAACTTTCACTATGGATTTGGTCGGAGACACAGTTGCATAGCCGTGCAAAGAGTGAAAAAGTGAGACAATGTATTGGCAATGGGCGCGTCCTTCCCTTCCAGAGACCCGCGCAGGGACAATTTTGTTGAGGTATGCGGTGGATAAGGAGCTTTATCTCACCTCACTCTACAGAATGAATGAAAAATCCCGACTTCCCTGGTATTTCTGGATGAGCATGCTCAAGAACGGAAATTACGATCTGAACGAAGGAATGTGCCCTTATGCCGACCTAACGAAGTTGTCGAAGAGAAAAATAGGGGTTGCAGCAAAAATTACTTTTCCTGTTTCATCCCTTGGTTTTCCACAATGAGGTTTTAGGGTTTTCACTCGTTGGAACCTTCTACAAAACGTATGATGTTCATGAGCAATTCCATGACGGGCACGATCACAATATCTCCAATGGGAGAAAAACCCCAAGACTGGAGCTTGAATATTCAAGCACAAGCTTTATCCATGGCTCATGCTTTATCTCAAAGCAGATGCAATTTCTGGGGTTATCCCTACAAATAAATAGGCGTCATTAAGGTACATTATTCATTGTGTTAAACCAAATCAATTCCAGAATGTTGGATTCATCGGCTCCTTCCCCGCCAATTCAAACAGCTAACTAAATACATAGGTTATCCTCACAAAGTAGTGACGTCGTTTCACTAAATACAACCAAAAGGTGTCCACTCGTAGCCTTGTATACAAAATGTGGAAGATTACAAAAGGCATGTGAATTGCTTTGAAAAATGCCTTTACAAAATGTAGTCTCATGATAATGTGAGTAAAAATATGGGGCAAGTAAAATTCAGAATTAGTTATTCACCACATGCTATATTTTTTATCGAATTGCTCCTAATTCGTGGAAGGAAAGGGGTAATACATAATGAAAGTCTTATTGGTAGGCTTAGTAAGCTTTAACAAATATTTCGCTTTGCAAACTATCTTCCTTCAACAAGGCTCCAATCTTTCACAAGTTTCTTTCTATCAACTACTCAACATTCAGATTTCATAGTCACATTTCAAAGATTGGGAGGCCGTCATGTCTCATACATTTCCTTCATATCACATGTTGAACTTCTTGTTTTCCACTTTCCTCACTTGTTCGCAAAGAATGAATTTGTTGACAACCACAAAAAAATCTTGTTGTAATCATTGATTTTCCCAATTGCACGCCACAAAGCTAAATACATAAGATAGATGACCATTTATAACCAAAAATATTTTTGTAAAGATCAAAAGGTTATGCTTAGAGTTGACTTATGGGTTGAAGATGGATTGGTCAACAATGCAATCAATCACATCATCCCAAATGTCATCGTGTCTCATACTGATTCCTTCATATCACATGTTGAACTTCTTGTTTTATGTTCCCCTCACTTGTTTGCAACAAAAACGTCTTTGTTAACAACCACAACAAAGTAATGTCATAATCATTGATCTCCCCATTTGCACGACACATGTTAAATAAATAAGACGTAAATCCCAATTTAATCAAGATGGCCATTTGTAACCAAATTTTTTTGTAAATATCAAAAGGTTATGCTTTAAGTTGACTTATGGGTTAAAGATGGCTCATCAACGGTCAATTAGTCACGTCATCCCTTATGTCTACCAACTTGCACTTGGACCACTAGAGTTGTCATCCTTTGTGGTTCGAAAAACATGAGATCCGTCTTAGGTTGTGTACCACCCTTTCATGTGCTTACCTTGCCCGTTATTTGGAATGGTTGCAAAAAGCATCTCCTCAAAATAGCTTGGGATCTTACAATTCATAAAGCACAAGGCCTTATATTACATAAAGTAACTATTGTTATTAGTGGGACTAAAAGACGTGGTTTTCCTTTTATAACTTTCTCTAGAGTCTGTAGGCTACACAACTTGGGAATCTTTCGCTTTGCAAACTATCTTCCAACAACAAGGCTCCAATCTTTTACGAATCTCATTCTATCAACTCCTTGACATTCGTGATTCATAGGCAAATTTCAAAGATTGGGAGGTCAATTAGCGTGTCTCATATAGATTCCTTCATATCACGTGTTGAACTTCTTGTTTTCCGCTCCCCTCACTTGTTCGCAACAAATGACTTTGTTGACAACCACAACAATGTAATGTCGTAGTCATTGATTTCCCCATTTGCACGCCACAATGTTAAATAAATAAGACATAAATCCCAATTTAATCAAGATGGACATTTGTAACAAATTTTTTTGTAAAGATCAAAAGGTTATGCTTTCATTGTCTTATGGGTTAAAGATGCCTTGGTCAATGCTGTGCAATCAGTCACATCATTTGTGATGTCTACCAACTTGGCACTAGACCACTAAAGTTGTCATCCTTTGTGGTTTGTAAAAACGAGATCCATCTTAGGATGTGTACCACCCCTTAATGTGCTTGCCTTGCCGTTATTTGGGATGGTTGCAAAAATCGTCCCCTCAAAATAGCTTGGGATCTTACAATTCACAAAGCACAAGGCCTTATATTACATAAAGTAACTATTGTTATCGGTGGGACCGAAAGACATGGCTTTCCTTTTATAACTTTCTCTAGAGTTTGTAGGCTCCACAACTTGTGAATCTTTCGCTTTACAAACTATCTTCCAACAACAAGGCTCCAATCTTTTAAGAATCTCATTCTATCAACTCCTCGACATTCAAAATACATAGGCACATTTCAAAGATTGGGAGTTCGTCGTGTCTCATACATATTCCTTCATATCACATGTTGAACTTCTTATTCTCCGCTCCCCTCACTTATTCGCAACAAACAACTTTGTTGACAACCATAACAATGTAATGTCGTAATAATTAATTTCCCCATTTGCACACCACAATGTTAAATACATAAGACGTAAATCCCAATTTAATCAAGATGGCCATTTGTATGCTTTAAGTTGACTTATGGGTTAAAGATGGCTTGGTCAATAGTGCAATCAATCACATCGTCCATGATGTCTACCAACTTGGCATTAGACCACAAGAGTTGCCATCCTTTGTGATTCAAAAACACAAGATCCATCTTAGGATGTGTACCACCCCTTGATGTGTTTGCCTTGCCCGTTGTTTGGGATGGTTGCAAAAAGTATCCCCTCAAAATAGCTTGGGATCTCACAATTCACAAAGCATAAGGCCTTATATTACTTATAGTAAATATTTTTATTGGTGGACCGAAAGACGTGACTTTCCTTTTATAACTTTCTCTAATGTTTGTAGCCTTAATCTTTCACTTTGCAAACTATCTTCTAACAACAAGGCTCCAATCTTTCACAAATTTCATTCTATCAACTCCTCGACTTTCAAAATTTATAGGCACATTTCAAAGATTGGGAGGTCATCGTGTCTCATACATATTCCTTTATATCACATGTTGAACTTCGTGTTTTCCGCTCACCTCACTTGTTCACAACAAACGACTTTGTTGACAACCACAACAAAGTAATGTCGTAATCATTGATTTCCCCATTTGCACGCCAAAATGTTAAATACATAAAATGTAAATCCCAATGTAATCAATATGGCCATTTGTAACCAATTTTTTTGTTTGTAAAGATCAAAAGGTTATGCTTTCAATTGACTTATGGGTTAAAGATGGCTTGGTCAACAGTTGCGCAATTAGTCACGCCCATTGATGCACTTGCCTTGCCCTTTATTTGGGATGGTTGCAAAAGCATCCCCTTAAAATAGCTTGGGATCTTATAATTCACAAAGCACAAGGCCTTATATTACATGAAGTAACTATTGTTATCAATGGGACTTAAAGACATGGCCTTCCTTTTATAACTTTTTCTAGAGTTTGTTACCTCCACAACTTGTGAATCTTTCCTCCTTTCTCCCACCAAAGATTCTCTAAAATGACTCTTCCCGCATGTTCAAATTTGAAAAAAGAGGAAAAATGACTCCATCAAATGCATCATTTCCCCAACCTAAATATTCATCACTTAGTTAACTCCTAAGACCTTTCCACTTCATCTACACCTCTCTTCCCACCAATTCCACCATTGTATTTCCCTTCCCTTCCTATTAACATTACCCTTTGCTTTGTGCCATTGTTGGTAATTTAACATTACAAATCTTTGTAAAATGCATTTTATAACTTGTAAATAAGTCCTTACCTCTTTCATTTGAATTGGTAATTAATTTCAATTTTCATTGATGGGTAAAATAAAAAGTACCATGGGAAGCTTCATTTTCTATATATATATATGTGTGTGTGTGTGTGTGTGTTGTTTGTTTTTGTAGAGCGCCGCCCCATGTTAAGGGTTATAGCTCCTATTTGTATGGGAAATGTGGTCCCATGTTTAAAAAAATTATTGTTGTAAAATCCAACAAAAATTCTAAAATTTCTCAACATTTACATTTTACGGAGAGGATTTCCACCCAGGAACAAAAATACATTTTAATGTGTTTTTGTGATAGTTGCATTTCAATTTAAGCTCCCTCTCAATTTTTCCATTTAACAGGACAGAAATAAACATTTTAGAAGATTTTTGTGACACTTGCATTTCAATTTAAACTTCCCTCAATTTTTCCTTTTAACAAGACTCCTATTTTATCATACGGCATAAAAATAAAAATTTATGACACCGTACTGCTAGAATATCATATTTTCTGCTTTCCCTTTACATACGTCCGCAGCTTTAAAATGCCCGCTGTGAAAGTATTGTCAAAGATACCCCACGGACAAACCTAAAGGCACCCCCGCATGATACACAGCTACTTACTTAGGTCACCAACTACATTGAGAATGAAGAAATGCCTTCAAAAGCCACTCCAATCACCACGTCCGTGCGGACGAACGAATCGTCAATGTCGACAGAGGCTCGCATATTTGCTTTTAAAGTACCGCGAGAAGAGGAAAAAAACACCCCAAAAAACACATAACGAAACCCTAAAAAAACCAAATCCTCATCAATGAAGCCCTAAAACACTCGCAATCACCAGCAAACACTAACCCTAAAAGAAACATGAAGATGCCACATCCCACACACCGCCCGAAAACACAACATAACAATTCCGCCGCCTTGATTGGCGTTTCTTAATTTACCCACAAACTGAATGAAAACAGTAATGGTCTCACAGAGGTCTTAAAAACGTTAGTCAACCAAGAGAGTAAACCCTAAGACACAGAACCTAATCGTTATCAGTAAATTATTTTTATTCTTGCCGTGTACGTAAAGGGATCAGAAAGGTATTGGGTGATGGGTGTCCATTAAGCGTAACAAGGAAATATTTGGGGCGGACACCCTTCTCGCATCATTTCAATACTGCGAGTAACTACCTCTCATCATCGCCCATTGAACCTGCAATATCTTTATTAACACCCTCGCTATACTTTATATATACCATACCCACCCTTGTTCATTCGTCTCCTCTTCAATGTGGGATAAGTATATCAATTCTGACAGCTGACATTGCATCCGGTTCCTCGATGAGCTTTTTATTTTTATTTATTTCTATTTTTTCGGTTTTGTTATTGACTGTTTTAGCGAACGGGGTATTTACGCTGGCACGCTTTATGAATTTAAAAGTTTTATTACATTTATCACTTTATTAAATTATTATCTTGGTTGGTGCAAACCCTATGGTTCGCCATAAGTACAAAGCCGAGATCCCCTAATTGTGGTAAGGGAAGGTTATTTGTTACATAGGATTGGTGTATTTGTGTGTTTATTGATTATTTGTCATTTGATATGGTGTTAATTTATTTGTGTGTTTATTGATTATTAATTTATATTAGGTTCTTAATGGTATGTGTTGTTTATATGTGTTCGATTTTTAACATTTTTATGTTGTCATTCTCCTGTATTCATTATTTTTTCTATTTCATCTTATGTGTTTCTCTTAGTGTATTTTCTTTGTACTCTTCACATTTTCTCTCTTTTGCATGTTTCCTTAATTTTATGGGCATGTCACGAGAATAGTAGTAATACAATATTGATCGACCAAAACATTAGCATTAAACTTGTGGGAACCCTTTTTGTGGTCCCTTTTGACCCTCGATCCGACTACCTCAAGATTTTGTGGGCCTTCTTTGTTGGCCTTTCTCATATGTTGTGTATCGGCATGTGCAGATGCAACCCTAATTTGAATTCAAGAAGTATAAAAATACCTAGTGTATTTAGGACGATAAATTGTCGCGAAAGGAAATCTATTTGAAGTCATAAAAGCAAGAAATTTGTTTATTTTCAAGAGCATGCTCATCCTAAAATCATAATTCAAGCACATATAGAAGAACATATAACATTTAGTTGTTTTATTTATTAAAGTATTAAAAGGATAAGGTTTGGGACACTTGAATTACAAATGAATGCTTGCTAAATTACTTTATACTTGATGTCTTGTTTTCCAATATGTTCACAAACCTAAGGGGTATAATAATAATGGAGTGATAAAATAAGTCACAATTAACGTCCTATGATTTTTAAGGTTTTGAAAGATGTTGTGGTTGATTTACCCTAAATTAGAATTAATTGGTTTTCTAATTATGATTGAATCTTGAATAAATTAATGTGCAAATAATAAATAAATGCTCTAACATTCATATGTGAGAGTACAAGTAATTGGGCCTTCTTTAGTGGCCCTTCTCGTATATTGTGTATCAACATGTGCAACGTATAACCCTAATTTGAATTCAAGAAGTTTTAAAATATGTAGTGTATTTAGGACAATAAATTATCATCAAATGAAATTTATTTGAAGTCTTAGAAGCAATCAATTTATTCATTTCAAGAGCATTCCCATCCTCAAAGCATAATTCAAGTATATAGACAAGAGCATCTAACACGCAATTGCTTCATTGATTAAAGCATTAAAGGATAAGGTTTAGGACACTAGTATTACAAATGAATGCTTGCTAAATTACTTTATACTTGACATCTTATTTGTCAATATGTTCACAAACCTAAGGGACCTAATAATAATTGAAGGATTAAAATAAGTCCTTAATAATGTCCTTCGATTTTAAAGATTTTGCAAGGTGTTGTGGTTGATTTACCCTAAAATAGAATTAAGTGGTTTTCTAATTAGGATTGAATCTTGAATAAATATATGTGTAATCAAAATAATAAATAAATGCTCCAACATTCATATCTGAGAGTACAGGTAAAAATATGTAAAGAAGTTAGTTTTGATTTGATCACAACATTTAGGAGTAGACTAATTTATACTCGATTTTGCATCAATGTCCCTCAGTAACAACCTCGTCATAACCATAAATTTGAAGTACTAATATGGTGAATGGGTGAAAGAAATTGTATGTGAACAAATTTTATGTTCAAAATATCAAAAGGGACGTGATTCTAAGGGCCACCCAAAGTACAAGAAAAGTGTGCATGAATGGAGAAAGATTGCAATTTCTCATAATCCCTCTATAGAAGAAGTGTCTAGAAAAAAGAAGGATATATCAAGTCCAAACCAAGAGGAAAAACATAAGGAGGACTCCTATGTGGGTAGGGATGAAGTGGTTGATACTATAAGTCATGATGTGATTAATGATGACGAAGAGATTTAGGAGTTCATGCGAGGATTTTCTTTGGGGATGGGGAAGGATCTTTTTAGATGGTCTCAAGGAGGGGAGATTAGAGATATAGAGCCATTTTAGGGGCAACATGGGAAAGAAGGTCCTTGATGGAATTTATGTTACATCCTTAATCCTAGATTATATATTGTATATGTATAGTCAACTTGTGGCTAACATGATATATTATCATGTCATATCATATTTATGTATGCTTTCATATGGTTAGTAAGTCGGTCTTAGTGCTTTGCATAACATAATAGGGTATATATAAGAGTTGGTAACTAGTAGACTATCATCGTATAAAGAGCACTTGAATCATGTTATATAGTTTGGAGGTTGTCATGTTGATGTGGGTAAGTCATTATACTTGCATATTATGATCTTATATATTTATTTTGGCATTCTTTGGTGTTTTGTTGTTGTTGATAGTCAAACCTATCTAAGTAATTTCCTTACAAAAATAATCCCTTGTAATTTGAATAAGCTTTGGGCGCTTCCAAAGAGCTCACATGTAAGGTCAGGGAAGGATGAAGATGTGGATGGTGAGAATATTGAAGCAAGGGTAGAAAATCTAATACAAGATCTAATCAACAGGAGGAAGAATTTATCATTGTAGTTCCCACTTTAAACGGGAAAAGTGGCAACTACAATGATAATCAAACACCATGATCTATAAGATGAAAACAATTTGCACGAATAACTTTACATAAAACATTTGCAAACAAATGAGCAACAAAATCATATATTATTATGGAAATCAATGAAATACAATGAGAATTGACCTTTCTTATATAGGCAAGGAATAACAATCTAAGAACCAATCAAGGTCGTAGATCAAGTCATAAATCAAGGAAATAACTAGCCATCAAAGAACTAGTTAAGACCATAAATTTAGGAGAGAACTAGACATCAAGGATTTGTTCAATACCATAGATCAAGGAAAGAACTAGTCAATACCATAGATCAAGGAAAGAACTATACCTAACAACTAGATAATATCTCATAATATCTAAATAAGATAAAATAAATATTCACACACATAAGTGGGTGAGGATAAATACAATAAAGGTAAATAATGTACCTAGGTGAACATGAGCTAAGGTAAATACCTACTCTAACACCCCCTCAAGTGAAGCTAGGGGCCAAAATAGAAGTGGCATGTCCACAGTATGAGTCCCGACAACTAGGCCTGATAAGGTACTCATGTACAATAACTGGGAAAAAGGGACAACACAAGGTACCCAAAACTAGTAACAACAAAGTAGAGAGTAAAAACCCGATGCTGCAAGGCATCCCAAGAATCTTGGCTCAAAAACTCATACAATGTTGAAGAAGTTTGGTGTGCACTGTGGTCTAAATCCACTACTCGATCACAAAACTCAAAAACAATGACACTAGGCTTAACCAAAATAGCTCCATACAAGGAGACTTTCAACGGAGTGATGTCGAAAGTGCAACAAAAAACACCAAACATAATTCGATCAACTGCTAAAAATAGGTGTGCCACGATCCAAGAATAATAACCAAAGCAAACAAGGCAAGGACACAAAATCTAGAGTGTCACGATCCAAGAAAAGCCAAGGTAACAAGGCAAGGACACAAAACCCGAAGAAGCGGGATCAACACCACACCCTCCCATATTGCTGAATGGGTGGAGTGATGCCACAAATCTGTATGAGTTGCCCAAAATCAACTACTCAAACATTGACAAAATAACACTAGGCTTCACTAAAATAGCTCCCCACAAGAGAGATTGTTAACATGTCAAAAGTGTCAAAATATAATACAAAATCTCTCAACAAACAAGAGATACACTACACCTGCTAAAGAAAAATGCTCAAAACAAGAAGCATTATAATGCGTAAGGTAGGTATAGAAAGTGGAGCAAGAGGTCGAATGGTGGAGGAGCCACGCCTGTAGAGTCCTCTCAATGAATGCCTATGTCGCCACCACGAGTGATCAGATATCCACCCCAAATCAACATAGATGGATAAAGAAGATGTCTGCATATGACTTGGTGCAAAATGCACAATGGGTGCATGCAAAGGAACATCAAAATGTGTGTCAGGTTGATCATGTTTGATAGCTGAAATCTCAAGTTTCTCAAGCTTGAGTGAAGGTACAGAACTCATGTGTTGCTCATGATCCTCAAAAGAGGCAAGAAAACAAAAATAGGAGCTCTATCAATGTGTGATCCCAATGAAGTATCTGCTCAAAAACTAATGTCATGGCGAGAATTCCACTTAACATGTGGAATAGGGGAAACAATACCCTGTGAATGTTTATCAATACCTCCACCAATGAAACCCATAGAATGGAGCATGTGAGAACTGAATGTAGTGGTATGCTTCTCAAAAGAGCCATGCATATGAGTAGAAGTAGGATACACAACATGTGTTACTGTAATAGGCACAAGATGTGGAAGAGCATGCAGTAATAAGCCTCATAGGCTTAGGAGCATCAAGAGTAGGAACAAACTCAAAGAATAACAAAATCAATGTCAGGGGGTACAAGAGCAACAATTACAAGTGGACTAGGAGCATGGATATGGTTGTCCACAATATGATGGTGATGTTGTAGGCTAGCAAGTTTTTTGTTGCAGGGAGTGTATTAGTGTATCCTTATCGTGAATGAGTGATTGTAGAAGAGAATTTCACTTCTTGAGTGATCTATTTTCTTCCACAAATTTTACAATATCCTCTTGAATTCCACACACTTCATATAAAATCATATCATTCTCAGAATCCATACAAGAATGCAACTCCCAAAAGTTTAGGACGTCAGGCTCAACCGAAATTGCATCCACAATTGATTACAACACTCCTCCATATTTGACACTTTATAATGAGTGCGTGTTACAATATGGAACTTTATAATTATAGTGTAATTCTCAAAATAAATATTTCCAATGGAAAGAGCATTAAAAAAATCAATTTTACAAAAACGGCTCTCAAAACCGAGTTACCGATCAAAAGATACAAAATTTTCAATATTATGCTCTGTTATTTATTTTAGTACAAAATAAAATGCTTTTGCCTTCACCACAAAAAAAAATGAAAGGGGCTGGAGTTAAGCACAAGATTTAAACCCTCATATGACCATCTGATACAAGGCTAAGGATTTCAATGGATGAACTTACTTATGGGGGTGTGTCGCTTGTTTTTAGAAAGTCACATCCAAAGTAAAAATTACTATTGCCTGGATAGTGACACAAGGCATGAAATTTCTTGAAATAGCAAAATTTGTGCATGGTCGTCTTGGTACCCTACCAAAAAGGAAAGATTCACTACCAAATTTGGCCCTTTTTGTCTTTGACCCTCGAATAGTTTGATCGAAGACCAACCCGAGGGTGATTTCAAGGTGACTTCGGTTTATTAGTTTTATTATATCGTGCTTAAAATAAAATAAAGTATCACTAAAAGCACATATAATGAATTAATAGACTTAATAAGTGACTTCGACTTAGGAAAGTACATGGAAATTAATTAATAAATTATTTAATGTGCTTTCCTAGGCAAAAAGTGTGACTTGCTTTGGGAAGTAATTAAATAAGCCAAAAAATGTGACTTGCTTTGGAGATGGGGAAAATTAATTAAAAATAAATTATACTCCTTTGGAAAAGTGCGACTTGCATTTTGGAAGGGTTTTTTGGCTATAAGGGAAAAGTGCGACTTGTGCGGCACTATGCAGATTATTATTATTTTTCTTCCCGGCAGTTAGCTCTGAAGCTTTGCAGACAAAATCCAAGGATGAAACCCTCTGGATTATTCCTCTTGTGGATGAAACCCCAGGAGCAGTGAGAGGAGTTCCTATTCAGGGAACTTCATTGTATTCACAGGTTATTTATCATTTCAGCAGTTCAGAAAGAGAAATAAAATTGCAGCAGTGGGCATTCAGACATCTTCTAGAGTGGGGCGACTTATTCTATAGTTGTTTTATGCAGTATCTGAGGTATTCTTCATGCTAGATTATTATTGTAGCTTCCAGTCTCATTTATATATCAAATCGATTTGGTTTGAATCATTTACGGTTGGGTTTTGGACAATCTTTTGTTATCATTCCATTTGCAGATTTATGATTGTTTTGCCGTAAATATTTGTCATCATAAATCATTATTAAATTCACTGCTGAATTATTTATGAAGAAATCTACCTGTTTAAACCCTAGGCGCCTTTTCTATATTCACCCGGTTTGCAGGGTTTGCATTATTTAATTTGTTTATGCAGTATGAGAGTGTTGTTCCATGGTTTCCTTTGATATTATCAGTTCAGTTCCAAGCCTGAGCAATCTATAAAAAAAATTCAGGCAAAAGGGGGGGTTTGGGATCTTTCAGTGGTATCAGAGCAGTGTATCCTCCCAGCTTGTGTGGGAAGGAAGCAGAGAGTAAAAAAAAAATCAGCTTTGAATGCAGCATAGAGAGGTCGGTTCACACAGATACTACACCCGCAGGCGGGCACGACTCGAAGTTGGTATTGTAGGAGGTGACAAAATGGATTTTATGGGTGATAGACAGGAGAGTCCTCCTCGGGATGAGCATGCAGACCCAGATAGAGACTTCATTAGGGATATGGCAGCCACTCAGAGGCAGTTGTTACAGACTATGGAGCGCATGGGCTCTACCTTGGACAGGTTGGCATTGGATAGGCCACGGGACAGGCATGGCAGAAGGGATAGATCCGTATCAGTTGCCAGTGGTTACAGGGATCACAATGAGATCACCTTCGAAAATTGGAAGTGTTAGGGGATCGCCACGCCGTGAGAGGAGGCACACCCATACAGATGAGAGGACTACGCGGACTGCAGATAGGCCTATGCAGCCTAACTTCCTACCTAGAGATGACCCACCAGAGATTGAGGTGCGGCCGGAAGAAGTAGCTTTTCCGGATACTATTATGGCAGTCAGTGATGAGTGGAGGAGTTTTCCACAACATGTGAGGGACGTCTTTCCCCTCCCATAGTATTGTGCTCAGAGGAGAGATAACATGAGGGTTGGACAGACAGGAGGCCTAGAGCGCAGCAGAACAGGGAATTGAAGTTACCAATAAGGTAACCCTCTCCACTTTTGATGGTAGCGGAAAGATCAGTGCCAGGGCTTGGATTCACAAGCTC
The DNA here is from genome assembly GCA_018340775.1 of Taxus wallichiana var. yunnanensis. NCBI lineage: Eukaryota > Viridiplantae > Streptophyta > Pinopsida > Cupressales > Taxaceae > Taxus > Taxus wallichiana. Next base: position 729,351,567 of record CM031239.1, on the reverse strand, counting down.
GACACCTATCTTACCCTCAAACCAATGAGGGAACAGAGGCTATACAGTTCGCTACTTTACACCTTGAGGGGGTGGCTTATGATTGGTGGCACCATGGATTAGTTACACAAATCACAAACTTCTGCGATCATACAAGGACTTCAGCGAGAGGTTGATTGCGAGATTTGATCGCAAGGATGTGGAGCTTTATTACAGGGACTTGGCACACTCTCGAAAGTGGACACGTTGATTCATACATCAACGAATTTCAGCGTATAGCAGTCATGGTTCCAGAGATGCCCGAGAAGAGGGTAGTGATGTTATTCATAGAGGGCCTTCATGACAGGATGAGAGGATTGGTCAAGGCTCTTAAGCCTAGGACATTGCATGATGCCATCCAGAACGGCATTGGACTTGGACACATCCCCCACTTCTTACCAGCCCACTTCTTATCAACCCAATAAGAAGTTTCCCACGAGCTCCAAGGCCATTTCAGCTCTACCATTCAGCAAAAGAGTGCACCACCTCCTAAGGTGGATCAGGAATCTCGTAATGAGTTGAGGAGGAAGAAGCTTTGCTTTCATTGCAAAGATCATTGGGAGCCTGGACATCGTTGCCTTGGTAAAGGCAAGGTGCATCTCATTGAGGTGATTTCAGATGAGGATGATGACCACTCGCCGGATACAAATGCAGAGGATGAGGACGGTGGCCATGATGCACAGGGGGAGCAGCCCCAAGTAGAGCTTGGCGAGAGTGAGGCATTGGATTCATCCGATGTCACTATTGCTACACTCTCAGGAGTTCCTAGGTACCATCCCTTTCGGCTGAAGGGAGTGCTTAAGGGACAACAGAATTGTTTGTTTGGTTGATAGTGGAGCTACGCACAACTTCATTGATGAGGGGTTGGCTGCGAAGCGAGGATTACAGTTGAGGATTTTGAGGGGTTTAGTGTACGAGTAGCAGATGGGTTTGCTATTAGTTGCACTAAGAGGATTCCACGGCTTAGTATTCAGATGGGGGACTACACATTGACCGATGACTTCTATGTTATTGGACTTGGTGAGATTGATACAATATTGGGTATTCAGTGGTTGCAATCCCTTGGTAGATATGTGCAGGACTTCCGAGGATGGAATTGGAGTTCATGGTGGATAGGAAGAAGATTGTGCTTCGGGCTCTTTCTGACGGTGGGCCTAGAGTTGTTTCAGCACGCAGGATGGAATCTATAGTCAGGCATGGAGAGGTTGCATGGGCAGCCCAATGTTTCATTTCATCCAAACCTTCTTCAGATAGTGAGCAGCCCTTTCATATAGATATCCAGTCCATACTGGATAAGCACGGCCCAGTGTTTGGTGACATTCCTCCAGGTAGACCACCAGATAGAGGGTTTGAGCATGTTATAGAGCTTGAGGAGGGTGTTAAACCTGTGATGACTATGCCTTATCGCCATCCTAAGACATATAAGGATGAGATAGAAAAGGCCATTAGAGAGCTCTTGGAGATGGGACACATCCGTCCTAGTTCTAGTCCCTTTGCTTCTTCAGTTGTTTTGGTGAAGAAGAAGGATGGGACCATGAGGATGTGCATTGACTACCGTGCACTAAACAAGAAAACCATAAAGAACAAGTATCCTATTCCTCGCATAGATGAGCTTTTAGATGAGTTGCATGGAGCTATCTATTTTTCGAAGATTGATCTTCGATCAGGATACCATCAGATTCACGTTCGGGATGAGGACATTCACAAGACAACCTTCAGGTGTCACTACGGGCACTATGAGTTCTTGGTGATGCCATTTGGACTCACCAATGCACCTGCTACATTTCAGTCATGTATGAACCATCTCTTCACAACCAAGTTGAGGAAGTTTGTGTTGGTCTTCTTTGATGATATTTTGATATATAGCATGACATGGGATGAGCATTTGAGGCATCTTGATGAGGTACTTAGCATAATGGAGACTCAGTCTTTATTTGCTAAGATGTCCAAGTGCGAATTTGGACTTACTGAGATATTGTATCTTGGGCATGTCATTGGGGCCAATGGGGTCAAGGTTCATCAGGAGAAGATACAGGCAATGCAGGATTGGCCACCACCCAGGAATATCTCTGATTTGCGTGGATTCTTGGGGTTATGTGGTTATTACAGGAGGTTCGTGAAGGGCTATTCTCAGCTGGTAGCTCCATTGACAGATCTTACATGGAAGGGGGCATTCAGATGGACAGATGAGGCACAGGTAATATTTGAGAGGCTCAAGGTAACTATGAGCACCTGTCCAGTTTTGGCTCTTCCAGATTTCTCACGACCCTTCATTTTGGAATGTGATGCTTTGGGATTGGGGATTGGTGCAGTTCTTATGCAGGATCGCCATCCTATTGCCTACGAGAGTAGGAAGTTGAGAGATAATGAGAGATTGTATTCCACCTATGATAAGGAGATGCTTGCCATTATGCATGCTTTGGCAAAGTTCAGACAATATTTAGTGGGTGGGAAATTTGTGGTGAGAACCGACCACAACAACTTGAAATATTTCCTGGAACAGAAGGAGCTCAATGAGAGGCAACAAAAATGGGTTAGCAGAATCCAAGCATATGATTTTGACATTGAGTATGTCAAGGGGACGAAGAATGTAGTGGCTGATGCACTTTCCAGAAAGCCCCATCTCGCTGCCCTATGTTCTTTGAGCGAGATTTCAGCAGATTGGAAATCTCAATTGTTAGTTGAGTATTCCAAAAATACTTGGGCATGTGACATTATGGATGGAAAAATTCAGGATGACCGATATAAGGTAATAGCTGATTTGATTTTGTATAAGGGCAGAATTTACCTAGTTCCTGAATCTGAGCTTAAGGAGAAGATTATGCATGCTTTCCATGATGCACCACTTGCAGGACATCCAGGTACTTTAAAACATACAGGCAAATTAGAGAGATTCTCTTGGAAGGGTCTCAAGGATGATGTCTTGCGCCATGTCCGCGAGTGTATGACTTGTCAGCAGAACAAGTCAGAGCATACTTTCCCAGCAGGTTTGTTACAGACCATTGCCGATTCCAGAGCAAAAGTGGGAGAGTATTTCGATGGATTTCATTACAGGTCTTCCCGTGGTGCAAGGGAATGATCACATTTATGCGGTAGTTGATCGGTTGACAAAATATGCACACTTTTTGCCGTCCCTACCAGCTTTAAGGCACCTCATGTGGCTGATTTGTTCTTCCGTCAGGTATTCAGGTTGCATGGACTTCCGAAGAACATCGTTAGTGATCGGGATAGCAGGTTTTGAGCATATTTTGGCAGGAACTTTTCCATTTGGTTCACACTGAGTTGACTCCGAGCACTAGTTATCACCCTCAGACTGATGGGTAGACAGAGATTGTGAACAAGTGGATAGAGGGTTATCTACGTAACTATGTTGCAGGACAACAAAAGGCATGGGTAAAGTTGTTATATTTATGTGAGTATTGCTATAACACCACTTACCATATGTCTATTGGTATGACTCCATTCCGAGCATTGTATGGATATGATGCGAGATCTTTTGTTGATTTGGCGTTTGGGGACAGTAGAGCTCCCAAGGCTCAGGAGAGTTTACAGGATAGTCAGGACATCCTTAAGGTACTTAAGGATAATATTCAGCGGGCCCAGAATCAACAGAAGATGTATGCAGATAGGCACAGGGTAGAGAGAGCATTTGAGGTAGGAGACATGGTATTTCTACGTCTTCAGCCTTACAGACAGAGTACTCTCAAGAAGAGTGGAGCTGAAAAGCTCAAGCCTCGATTCTATGGACCATACAGGGTGTTGAGGAGAGTTGGTGAAGTGGCATATGAGCTGGAATTACCTTCTGAGAGTAAGATACACAATGTCTTTCATGTATCTTGCTTGAAAAAGGCTTTGGGGCAGCACATTGTTTCTTCTGCAGAGTTACCACCTTTGGATGAGGAAGGGAGGTTGGATTTAGTGCCAGAGGAGATCTTGGATAGCCGAGAGAGGAGATTGAGGAATAGAGTTATTCAGGAGTTCCTGGTGAGGTGGAAAGAGTTGCCAATAGAGGATGCTACATGGGAGGGTGAGTCTATATTACAACATCCAACTTTGCAGTTGCTTGGGGACAAGCAATTTGGGAAGGGAGGACTGTAATGTCCCTCGTTCTCGAATAGTTTGATCGAAGACCTTTGGCCCTTTTTGTCTACCCGACGGCCAAAGGGTGATTTCAAGGGTGACTTCGGTTTATTAGTTTTATTATATCGTGCTTAAAATAAAATAAATTATCACTAAAAGCACATATAATGAATTAATAGACTTAATAAGTGACTTCGACTTAGGAAAGTACATGGAAATTAATTAATAAATTATTTAATGTGCTTTCCTAGGCAAAAAGTGCGACTTGCTTTGGGAAGTAATTAAATAAGCCAAAAAATGTGACTTGCTTTGGAGATGGGGAAAATTAATTAAAAATAAATTATACTCCTTTGGAAAAAGTGCGACTTGCATTTTGGAAGGGTTTTTTGGCTATAAGGGAAAAGTGCGACTTGTGTCGGCACTATGCAGATTATTATTATTTTTCTTCCCGGCAGTTAGCTCTGAAGCTTTGCAGACAAAATCCAAGGACGAAACCCTCTGGATTATTCCTCTTGTGGACGGAAACCCCAGGAGAAGTGAGAGGAGTTCCTATTCAGGGAACTTCATTGTATTCACAGGTTATTTATCATTTCAGCAGTTTCAGAAAGAGAAATAAAATTGCAGCAGTGGGCATTCAGACATCTTCTAGAGTGGGGTGACTTATTCTATAGTTGTTTTATGCAGTATCTGAGGTATTCTTCATGCTAGATTATTATTGTAGCTTCCAGTATCATTTATATATCAAATCGATTTGGTTTGAATCAATTACGGTTGGGTTTTGGACAATCTTTTGTTATCATTCCATTTGCAGATTTCTGATTGTTTTGCTGTAAATATTTGTCATATAAATCAATATTAAATTCACTTGCTGAATTATTTATGAAGAAATCTGCTTTTATTTAAACCCTAGGCATTTTCTATATCCACCCAGTTTGTAGGGTTTGTATTATTTAATTTGTTTATGTAGTATGAGAGTGTTGTTCCATGGTTCTTTTCTTTCCTGAGATGACGTGGATCCCAGATCTCAGGCAAACCAAGGTGTACTTCTTCTTTTTTTTCTGGGTGATGCGGATCAACAAAAAAAAAAAAAATGACTACCTCAGAAAAGATCAAGTTTACATTGATCTTAGGGTTTTTCCACCTTATGGATCCAATGGAATCCTCTATTTTACATAAAACCACATGCAACAAAAAAATATGACCAAATACCAAATATATGAATATACAAAAAGAATTTATTTACAAAATAAAACTTACAGATAGATGTCAATAGCAATCTCATGCTTTGATACCATAAAATGAATGATAACCGGATCGTACTCAAGGTAAAAACATAGATTTTAATCAAACACCATGATCTATAAGATGAAATCAATTCGCCAGAATAACTTTACATAAAACCTTTACAAACAAATGAGCAAAAATATCATATATTATTATGGAACTCAATGAAATACAATGAGAATGTGCCTTGCTTATATAGGCAAGGAATAACAATCTAAGAACCAGTCAAGGTCATAGATCAAGCCATAAATCAAGGAAATAACTAGCCATCAAAGAACTAGTTAAGACCATAGATTTAGGAGAGAACTAGACATCAAGGATCTAGTCAATACCATAGATCAAGGAAAGAACTATACCTAACAACTAGATAATATCTCCTAATATCTAAATAAGATAAAAAAATATCCACACACATAAGTGGGTGAGGATAAATACAATAAAGGTAAATAATGTACCTAGGTGACCATGAGATAAGGTAAATACCTAATCTAACACCAAAGAGCACGTGTAAGGTCAGGGAAGGATGAAGATGTGGATGGTGAAAATATTGAAGCAAGGGTAGAAAATCTAATACAAGTTCCTAATCAACAGGAGGAAGAATTTATCACCGTAGTTCCCACTTTGAATGGGGAAAGAAGAATGCATGTGTTAGCCTTCATGAGGGGGAAAGTTATAGGATTATATTCAAGGGAGTCAAAGGATGATGACTTAAAGCCTCCCCTATAATATTTGTATGAAGATTAACCCAAATTTGATGGTTGGAATGTTGTGTCTCGTAGAAAATGTAAAGCTAAAAAGGTGTTGAATATAGTCTATCCTTGCGTTGGAGTCGCAAGGAGTTCCAAATCAAGGAGGGTGCTTAGATCGAGGAACTCACCTATTATTTGGTGATATCAGGTTTTTAATTTTTTTCTAACTTTTGGTTGATTATTTGATATGCCCTTAATCCTAGGTCATATATTAGGATATGGATGGGTGACTTGTGGCTAACATAATCTCTTATCATGTAATATCACTTTCATTTGTGCTCAGTGCATATTCTCGATGGGTTAGCCTTGGTGTTTTGCATAACATGAGTAAGGTATATATTGGATTTAGTAATTAGTAGATGATTATCATATTAAGCACTTGAGTTTTATTGTATGGTTTGGAGGTTGCCCCCTTGAAGTGGCTAAGTCATTCTACTTGCATATTTTAACCATTTCTATATATTTTGGTGTTCATCGGTGTTATATTGTTTTCGATATTTGGATCTAAGTAATTTCATTACAAGTGGTTATAGAGCTTTGATTTGGGTCCTAATTAGGTCAAATCCCTAATTGGGAGTATTCAGCTATATCTCCAAAATGGTGATAAATTTTTATGCAATTTTTAAACTATGGTTGTGAAATCTATCAAGTAAGGTTCTCTCCAAATTTCAATATTTTTTACTTGTTTTGCACAAGTTTATCCATTTTTTGTTTTTTCATAAATTTGCTCAATAGGCTACAAATTTTGGAATTTTTCTTTTTCTCATATTTTCATAAATCTTATCAAAATTCATTTAAGGATTTCTCTTTGTGTTTCTCTTTATTCAACCAATAACTTTACGACCGCCAAATCCTATAATTCTACCCTAATCCTTATGTAGCCACTCAAATTTTACATTGTTAGTTTTGACAATGCCCTCTTGTTAAGAAAAATACACCCTTTTATTCTCGCTCGGTACATCCCTAGTTCTCTTGTCTAACTTATTTATTCATACACTCGATATGTCATCAACTTCTAAGAATTAAATGTATAAAATTCATTAATAAAGTCAACTTAATAGGATGTAATCCTTAGTTCTTAGATTTTTCATCCATGTGCAAAACCGTAAGGTTTGGTCGATTTGTGATATATGGTCCTAGATGACTTGTATGGTTTTGAACCAACATATCTTCCATCTTTGCTTTCAATTTCACATTCTTCTTTAGATCATTTACTTTTCTTAAGTTAGCCTTTTCTTGATAATTCACCTTCAGAACCCTATATAAGTAAGTTTAACCTACCTCATTTGCTAACCTAGAAATCATATGGAACTACATTGATACACTCACTTCCAACACTTATAAAAGGCACCAAATGATCCATAAATCCTACCAAATTTTTGTACATTCGTTAGGATAATAACCACAACAAGTCTAAAGCATCTTACCAAGTTAAAGGATCAATCTCTATCATTTTCAAGCACTTAAGCATCCTCATTGCAAGTATTAACATGAGCCAAACTCGCTCAAACATTGTCAAGAAGTTTCCAATTTCTAAATCTAGTTGCATTCATTCAGATATCACATGTTAGGTTGATAAGATGTGCGCTTTGAGGCCTTGTTGAGTATTCCTAATGTTGGCATACCAGACACGTGGGTACCTTAACCCAACTAATGTTTGTTTTATAGGGTATCCCTCCCATGGATATGTTTAATACCTCATTCAATATGTTTATATTGCTTCACAACATGAGCAATAATTAGGCTTTGACAATGTTAAACATTTCCATGAAGGTGACAAATCCCAAAAATGTATAGAGTTTGGTATCGAGTAGGTGTTTCAAACCTAATTTAAATTAAAAACTAGGTATATATTTGATAATACATCAACTTGTTTATAAACACAATCAAATTTTCATCTCATATCAGATAATAAGGATGTACATCATAAAAATCATAATGAAATTAAGCTACGAGAAATTGGAATTACAATTGAGATAGATAGAATCACTTACTAGTACAAAGGATTGTTGGGGTGCATCAATGAGAGATTTTGAATAAGAATAGGAGCTAGAAACTAGATGAATCAACTTCTACACTTTTGAAACTTACTAGGTAGAACCGCACAAAATTTCCAAGACTAGATAGCAATTCCCCAATTAAGTTGTATAGTCTTCGACTTGTAGACAAAGGGAAATGTGTAACTTTTGGTGTCATCGTGTGTCATTGATTTTTAAATATCGATATATTAATCTTCACATGTAACCCTATATTTCACACCTAAACCTTGGTGGTCACCCTATTTGTGAGCCACCAAGTGATGCACTACATTTCGACTTTAATATAGTTATCCTAGTGTTTTTACTGGATGTGCATACAACTATCCCGACCTACGTTGGCCCTTGTGCCTGAAAAATGATAGCATGATATGTTATTCCATCCCAATGGAAACCCTTGTGTGTAGATGAAAAATTCATATTTATGCCCTCCTATGTTATGTATGTAGTATGTAGATGTATCTCTTGCTTCTTTAGCTCAGTAGATGGTAGATAGATAAGTGCTTGCTAGATGATAAATTCCTACATTAGAATTGTATATATATGAGTTCTTACTTTGAAATTCATACCTTATTTATAGAGAATTTCACCCAAAAAAACCGAATTGGAGAGATAAAAGAGTAAAAATGAGCCAATGAAGAGAGAACAACCAAAAAGTGAGAGAGGTCAAGACTGCATAAAAGGGTTAGGACCGTATGTGCGGTTATGACCTTGTTGTATGGTTTTGGACTAGGCTTAGATATAACAAAACAATAAAAGGGAACTACCAGAGATCTCTATAAGGTAGCTTAGAATCAAACCAAAAAGGTAAAACAATAAGAGATAGGGTTAAATCAAGTCATAAAGAGCAATACAACAAAATATTGATACCACTAAAACCTTGTTTCATTGTTCAAAAATCACATACATATAAGTCCAAAAAAGCATTGTGTGATAATGGTTTTTGCACATCTTAGTGTCTACATTTTCCTCCCATGTATGCTAGTGAATGAAATTAACTAGTGTAAAGGAGATAAATCCATACCCGAAAAGTGTTCAAGCAGAGAAATTGTAAGCATATCGACAGAAAAGTAACTGCATAGTGAACAATGTGATTCATCAGTTAAACCACATGGAAATAAGGGAGAAGTGTGTCGTAGGTGTTAAAAAGGAGATATCATAGTCACAAAAAAATGTTTGGAGATATGGGGATTTATACTTAGGATGGTTGAGAGTTGGGGGTGATCAAATCCCCAACAAGGTGTTAATTTTGAAATAACGTGGGCATTAGGTGTCCTACCATTGAGGGAAAAGTGTCACAATATTTCTAGTCACTCCCTATAATGCTTCCCAAAATGGGACCACACTACTACAGACGGATCTAGGTCATAAGGATTTGAAAAAATTGTGCAAAGGTAAAAGGGAATGCTTTGTCTCATTTCCCCACCATATGACACATGCGTACATAATTTTCAACCTGTATGTACTATTGATTTTGTTTGTTCAACTTTCCCACCACTTTTTTGAAATGTAGTGGCATGTGTTTCTCACAATTGAGTGTGTTCGATGTTTAGTGCATTTTATAACCAAAGTTGACCACGTCGTTCAAAGAGAGAGAGAGAGAGAGAGAGAGAGAGAGAGAGAGAGAGAGAGAGAGAGAGAGAGAGAGAGAGGCCATGCATGGATAATTTTTCTTTATTTATGTGTAATTTTTGTAAAAATCATGACCTTGTATAACCAATCGAGTTTGGCTTTTGATTCATGCCTCAAGTGATGAGGAGTAGATACCCTATATGGTCATCATATAGAGTTACCCCCTTCAACAAAGGGGTGAGTGTGAAATAGTGTCTCTTGAGATGAATGTGGTGCACATGAATCAAGATTGAAGTATTTTAATTTATAATATAGGATGGAGTGATTCATGAGAGACCATAGAGGAATATGGGTGTAATAGAGTTGGATGCAAAGTTTTGGGACAACAACGTGCACACAACCATAAAGGGTGTGTAATATAGTATAACAATGTATCAACACGGAAGAAGTTAGAAACATGATTGAAATGCTACAAATAACGTGTAAAATGGGGAAACATGGCACAAGACATGGGTTGTACCATCAAAAGGTTATTATTAGAGGAATAAGGAAGGTAATAAGTTAAGTTTCTTAATTCCACAAGTGAATATTTCTATAAATAGTGAGTTGGAAAAATGAAAAATACTTTTCATTTTTTCCTACAAGTGATTGTGATAAGAGCGTTGAGTTCGAGACAATATCATGCCCCAAAGAGGCCATTCAATTGATATTTTAGTGGGTAGGAGACATCATTTAGGCACATAATACTTATGAGTGGTGAGTGTAATTAATGTTGACATTTGTGTGAACATTAGCCAATGCACAATCGTGTAGGGCCAAACCTTCTTGTCAAGCACAACTCTTGGAAGATTTTTTTCCTCCACTTAGCCCTCATTCTTAGGAAAAGGGAGCTTACCACGAGGCCTCCACATGGATGAGTGGAGAACAATGGATTTCACTAGGAGTATTCCTTAGAGACTCTAACCTTAATTGGCGGGTCGGTATTGTTAGATGTGATCACTAGATGGTCTATGTTGCTCGGTATCTTTCACGGGAGGAGCTTCAGAGACCAAGTACCACTAGTGGTTATGCTATCAGGCCTGAACCTGGAGTCGAGGAGTGATTCCTCGAAGACTACGCTTACTGGCATGTCTGAACAAGGGACTCTTCTAGTTCAGGAAAACAAGTATAAATTTTTGTGAATTTTTTGAAAAAAATATTTAATCAAAATTAGTATATATAGGTGAAAACATAATAAATGGTTTGGTTTGGATCCATGGTGAAACTATATGGATTGGTATGGTCTCAACCAAGAACTATATGATCATATCCTAATCCATACGGTTTAGACTAGGGTAGTAGAAAATGATGATAAAAATATTTTCTAAAGAGCTTACTTAGATTTGATTGATTTGTGATGATTTTATCAATATCGGTGTATTAAAACAATGTTTTGATTAGGTGTTTTGTGTTTATAGAGAGGTTTCCATGTATGAGAGTTTTGTGGAGGGAGAAAAAAGGAGAATTCATTCTCATTAGGCTTGGATGATTCCAATTGGGATATATTTGACAAGGCTAGATTATGACATGTAGTGAGATTGGGGGAATTTCCCCCAAACATGCATTTGATAATTACACCATGTGAGCACTGGAATGTAGATACATGTACTTCCGAGATCCTACCAAGGGAGATGATTTTTACATTGGAGGATCTATACCAAATTATGTGGTTTGTTATTATAAGAGAGATGTTGCAAATATTTCCCCCATATATGCCATTTCACATGAGGCATGTACATAGATTTTTGTTTTGGCATGGTGGTATTGGAGAGTCATCTATTATATTGAGTTCCATTGTGATGTTTCTACAGTTGTGAAAATATATTTATGTATTGTTGGCATCATTTTATGGTTATGGATAATGGTGGGATTTTTCCTCATACTTGGATGTGCGAGATATGTCACCATATAGGAGCATAATACATAGTATGTATGGGGTTGTGTTATGTTGACCCAATTGTATAGGACCTATACAAGTTTTATTTATAAATTTGGGTGGCATTGTAGTGGCATTACATTGTTACACGTGTGGTCCTATAAGTATATTGCAATGGTGTAACTATTTGGTGGGCGCGTCTGGATTGGGAACATCATGATTTTGTTTTTACAAGATGGGTCTTACCTAAGCGGTGAGATTTTGATATGATGACGTATAGGTCTATGCTAGATAGATTAACACTAGGGGATATCATCCTGGAGATCATATATGGAGTTCATAGGTTGGCTTGAGGATGTGGTAAAGATGTAGTGTATACGACACATTATGTGGCTAAAATTTCAATATGAGTGAGCGACATGTCAATTCATAATTATGCAGGAGTTTCCTCTAGCACCATATACATGGAGGAGTTCAAGTCATATGACCTATAAATATGGGGCTTGTCAAGGGTTAACCCTAGCCGAACTACTTCCCATGTCGATGAGGAAATTTATCTAGTTGTTGTTGTGAGTGACATGGATGATGCAGCTACATCACCACTTATACATAGTGGTGGGTAGAGACCCAATGGGTGTTATTATTTCCCATTTTAGTTGGGGGTCTAGGAGATGATGTGACACCCAAATGAGGTGGAAGTGTAGAGATCCCACCACCCACAGTGGAAAATATAAGGGAGAGATATGCCCTTGACATAGATGTCATAAAGAATAATAGTGGCATGACACACAAGTATCATATGATTATTGAGTTTATATTTTTGATATATAGAAAGAATGCGTTGACATGGTTTGTGTTAATGTATATGTTTTAATGATTGTAGGAGATGAATATTAAAACATTATTGCATATGCATAAATGCACACATTATTATATAACATTATGAGGGATCTTGTTACTTCAGAGGCTTTCTTGAGCATGTTGACAAGATTATGGGCGAGCATGCATATTTTTTTAATCAATTGTTGTGGTCACAACCACATATATAGCATTATAGACTAAGTGAGATAAGAGCTAAGAAGAGATTTCTTGTCACCCAAAGCTTTTGACTAAGTTAGAAAAAGATCTAGTGGCATATTGGTGGAGTCACATGATCAATATTCACAAGTTTTGGTGTAGAATCATTACGCGAGTGATTGTCACATTAGCAAGTGAGGTCATGCTCTAGAGACCATGGGGATATAGGAGGATCCTTTAGCTCTCAATCTCTAATGTCTATTAAGATTAGTGGCGAGTATAATTGAATGAATTTGAATAAAGGGTGATGCTTTGGGCGTATTGTATTAAAATTCTTTTTGACACTTTGCAAAATATATATACATTTGGATTTTATAGTGTAAAATTTTGTGTTTTGGTGTAATGATGATAAAATTTGTATCATAGTTGATGAGATGTATATATATATATTGATATCATGGTTGTGAGATGTATGTGTTTTGGTTTTTATGTTGGCATTGTTACTAGATGTGATGATGGACATTAAAAGTGCCTTTCTAAAAGGATATCTATAGGAGGAAGTCTACATAAATCTATCGAGTTTTTTCGCGAGGATCAATGTGGAACCTCATGCATATCGAAGAGGATTACACTTCCAATGGTGATGAGAATGCTTCATGTAATTGTTATCCTGTAAAATTGACAAGGGCAATTTTCAAGTAACCATACCAAAAATTCTGTTTTGGTCCCCTGGAGAAGTCTAGTAACGTTCAAAATGGCCTAAAACTCCCTTTTGAAAATCAAGTTTTTTAGAACTTAGCCATTTTCAGCTTCTTTAAACTCGGCGCAAGAAAATGGTGTGTCAACACTCTCAAAAGCGCACCTTTTTGAAATAGGCGCAGGAATTCTCATGTCGACATACCAAAATGTGCGCCCTTAGAAAGCCCTTTGGTGCAGGAAATGTTGTGTCAACATCATTAAACATGCGCTAAAGGCGCTGAAAACATCGTGTTGACACCTTCTAAAATGTGCGCTTAGCGCTGGGAGAGTTGTGTTGACATCCATGAGGTTGTGCTAAGGTGCACTTTTTGTTGTGTCGACACTCTTAAAGGTGCGCCAAAGAAAGTTGGTGAAATAATAAATGCCAGGTTTTCTTATAAATAGGTGCCCGACACCTGTCATTTTCACAAATTGAAAATTGAAAAAAGTGTTTTCTTTGCACTGTCAGCCATCCTTGTCACCCCATGTGTCATTTTTGAGCTCGTGGACCCCAATGTTGTCTTTCGTCTTTTATAAAACCGGGTAAGTGGCTTCATCATCCTTGTTGTTGTTATGGTTTTTGTTTTTTGGTTGTGTTAGGTTTTAGGGTTGTTAAAAGGATTAAATCTAAAAAGAACTTAACAATCTACAAATCGACTAGAAATCCCTTTTCCTCTCCTTCTAGATCTACAAATCTGGAAGGCCCCTGCATCTATGAAGAAAACCAAGGCCATTTTTCCTGCTTATTATCTTGTTGAAACCCTCTCTTTACCATTAAAGATATCCAAAAAGAGAGAAAGAGAAAGAAGGAAAATAATCTAAGCTTTTAAAGTTGAATTTGAAGCATGGCGCACTATCCTTCCCTGCAACATATTTTGAAATTTCACCTTGGCGCACTGTCCTTTCTTACAACATGACCCTAACCCATGCCCAATTTAAAAACACTTAGCAAATTTTATAGGGCACAGGTGTGCATCCTACGCAACATCGACATAGGATGTTGTGTGATTCAAATTTGCGCCAAGTGCTATTTCCTTAGCGCATTGATTTCCTTTGCAACATATTTCAAAATTGTGCCTTGGGCACACTTAAAACCCATGCAACATAGACTTTTCTTGTGCCCCACTAAAGCAAATTTCCTAAGGTGTAGGTGCATATTCCTTGACATCAACATGACATGTTGCATGTTGTGAACCCGCACCCTGCACTTTACCCTTTGGCACCCAAAATTGCATGTCAACACCCAGAAAACCGTGCCCCTTCTGCTAAGCGTAAATTTTCTCCTATCAACACTGGCGCACCTTTTTCCATGTCGACATCCTCAAAAGTGTGCCCAACATTTTTAAGCCTCTGCAACATGCTATGAACCTGCGCCTTGCGCCCTAAGCCTTATAATTGCTCATTCTTCTTTCTGCAAGCTTTTATTATGAATAACATGATGGTTGACATGGCTCTTCTATGTTGGACCTCCTTGATTCTTCTTGCAACAACAACAACCATCCTCGAGCTCACACATGTCTTCATGCAAGCAAGAAACCAAAAATTCTAAAGCTAAAGAAAAGCGGTCGAACAAGAGATGAAGTACAAATATCAAAAAGTTAGGATGCCTGACTCATATGTAGAGAGTGATCTTGACATCGAGACTCGAGTGGGCATATCGATATGGATGTATTTTGGTAGGACCAACCAAGGCAAGTAAGTGGCCCGTGGATGAACAAACTGTGGCGATGGATTACACTTTGCAGTTGGGCTGCCAATAAGTGATGTAAACAACAAGTTCATCATGTTGGTGGCTCGGTGCTATAACAAGGACACTAGATGTGTCGAGGATAAAGAGCAAAAGACGATCATTGACCTCACAACCCGTCACTTTGAAATAACCCTGGGCATTCCTCATCACGAGACAATATGTTTCCATAAGTCTAGAAGACTGCAAAAAGGTCAGGATGAAAATGAGGATAAATGTATGCAGATGATGAACAAACTTTACCTAAAGAACAAGAAGCTAGTAAGTAGATGTCCACGCACCATCCACCACGGTGACTTCAATGAGGAATTGAGTGATCTGAATCATCTTCCTGAACATAGTATTTGGGCTTCCCGATGCCCATTATTTCCACAAATGGATGCTGAGGTACCTAGAGACCATGAGTAAGAATATGCCCGATCGCATTTTTTGGTCTGGGCAAAATCATTAGTGACACCATCTCCCAAAGCAGCCTTCAACGAGTCCTAATAATTGGGAAGTTCTACATGAATTCCTACGTTGTATACGCTGCAAAGATCGACAAGAGATTTCACAGTCTAACTCGAAATGGGGTATGGCCCCAGGTCAAAGTATATGAATTCTACCCAAAGTTCAAGCTTGAGGCCAACATCTCCCAGTTCTCCAAGATTAATGATGCCTTTTCTACGAGGTAATCTTCTTATTAAGGCCAAATATGAGACACGGTCAGACCAGCCCGAGCGTGATTACTGCCACGAAGAAATGGGGAGCATTGTTCACACAATTCCCCACATTCACATATCTCAGAGTGGTGAATTTTGAGGGTGAACTAACAAAGCTACCAAGGTATGCAGGGCCCAAGCTGATCCTCTTGGAGTTGTCAAGGCAACTGATCACTTACCATGAGAAGTGCATGAAGAGAAAGAAAGGAGGAACTCCATTCCCCCTTATAGTTGGTTGATACACCTGCACCACACTTGCCAAAGCACGGGAGATGTATGCTTTGAGCTGGAATTGCTAAATTTGAAGCACAAATTCCTAGCAAGGCCCACCTTTGATTGCTGAGTTGTCTCCCAAAGGTAAAAATTGATCCCATCCATGTTCTTGAGATTGAGGACATTTGGATCAACCTGACGCATGAAATAGATATCAGGTGAAAGGATCACTCCCGGATGGCTCTGGAAGAGATCATCCATTATGGCGTAGCCATCATTCTAAAGGGATTCCAAGAGATTGATCAAGAAATTGATCAGGTTTACCTTGACACGGATGGTGACGATTGGCCGTTCGTGGAGGTCGACAGAGCCAAAGTGCCGAAAACCATTCAGAAAGAGTTAAGCACACGTTACAGTGCACCAAGAATTGGTGCAAATAGAATGGTCTCACCTACCTTGGAGTAGATTTCACTACTTCCCCTTCAGGTAGAGCACCTCCAAGACCGGCCCAAGTGCCAAAAGGAAAAGGGAAGGACAAGGAGGGAGAATCAAGCAAACAAGAAGAAGCTCCTCAAAGCCCTCCTACTACTTCTGAGAAACAAGTGGTTGACCTGGTGTCTCCAGGTAAAGAAGAAGAAACAACGAAGTTTCCACGAGATACATCCACCCAGGATGTTATCACAACTACAACTACTGAGGTACCCACCATTCCTTCTTCCGCTCCTTCTCCTCCCCCATCATTGAAGCATCTATTCCTATGGATGTGTCTTCTTCTCTCCCTTCCTCCCTTCCATCTCCCACCTCTTCCATCTTCTCCTCTTTTGCGGTTCTCTCGCCCAATGTTCCCTCCATCCAATTATAGATCCCTTCTATTTCCATGTCCTTTTCTTCTCCTGTAGTAACTCTAGGCCCCACAAGCAACAGCGCATTGGACTCCTTATCGATGCCACCACCAAGTGTTTCAACGTTCTTCCCTGCGGCCTCTACAGTTGCTTCCCCTTTCACTCCCATTTCTTCTTCTATTCCCTCTACTCCCACTCCCATAAGTCCTAGCTGGATTTCTGACCATCTGGGTCAACATAAGAGAAAGGTTCCCATCGCACCCATGGACTTCTCTGTCATTCCGAAGAAGGGACCCAAGAAGCAGAAAGTGATAACTCGCTTCTCTAAGAGCACTTCGGGGAGAGAGTCATGGAGATTGCATACCCAAATCCCACCAAGGAAAAGAAGGATCTGTCTCCCACAGATTTCACAGTGACTCAAGTCACAATGGGAACCTCATCTGAAAGCCTACAAGGAGAGGCCTTGTCTGCAGTAGATGCTCTTTGCAAGAAACTTCAAGAAGCAAAAGAGGAGAAGAGAATACTCAAGGAACAGAACAAACATCTTCTCCAAGCATTGTAGAGAATGGGCAACGCTCCTCCTGTGACTGCCACCAAACCCACTGAAGTTCTCAGTCAAGATAAGATAAATGAGTATGCTAAGATTGGTGAACAAGGCGCGGTAGTATCCTCTTGGATAGAGCAAATCCTCAGAGATAGTGAGGAAATGATTAAAAAATTCATAGTACTCTACCAGGATATTGATCAAGCAAATAAGGAGCTACAAGTAGTAGCAGGTTCCCTCTCTGAGGAGTTGGACAATGCTAGGTTACAACATGAAACATTCCAAGCAATGGCTAACTGCTCACCGACGACCTATTGAAGGTCAGCGTCATCAATCACCCGCGAGCACATAATAAAGCTCTCGTTGCATTGGATTATCGGGTTGATCAAATGGAATATATCCTGGAGAGGATAGATAAAATCAAGGATGAAGCCCTGGATGCATGATACAACATGGAGCAGATAGTTACAAATATGTCTCCAGGGATGCTCAGAATCGTTCACCTTGAGAGAAGCAGACATGACACATTCCAACACTTCAAGGCTATAGTCACTCAAGGTTTGGCACCAGAGGTCACTTTCAATCGAGAGTCAATCAATAACCTCTTGGCCTACCATGATTTCATTGGCTTCTTGATCGATGCGTGCGAGGAGTTCACCGAGTTACCTGACAAGCTAAAGAATGAAAAAGAGACTTGTGAAGTCATTGGTGACCATTTCAAAGGTCCCGATCATAATCAACTTCATCAATGATCAACAAGTTTATGGAATACCGAGCTATGTTGGCATTTACAATGACATCATCCATGTTGCATCATGGGATGTTGCCATCCAAAAACTTGCCCAAAGTCAACTTTTGAGTTTTTAGATATTTTGTAAATAGTGGTTGGTTTGTTTTTGTCTTCTTTCCTCTTCTCCTTCTATAAATCTTTGGAATACTTGTTGTATTCAAGGTGGACATTTTTTTATGAAAAAGAAGTGAGGAGAGAAAGACTTTGTGCTTTCTTGTAACAGAAGAAATATTAATACATGTATTCAAACTTTGTGCTCCATATGTGTGTTATTTGCATCAAATATTTCTTAAGTTAGATCTATGTTTTTATTCTATTGGATTCATTCCTACTATTGTCATTTGTTCATCAGTATTGCTTTATTTTTTATGCAAGTAAGTTTGGCTCTATTTACTACTAGCCCAAAGCATAAACCCTCTGACCTTTCTGTCTTTGGAATTCATTTCTTTTCTTCCTTTAGATCTACCCTCCTCCATTCCTTCCCTCCTACATTTCTATTCGCAGTTGGAACTACCTCTACTGGGATGAGATCCCAAACCCCCTAAAGTTAGAATAGTGTAGATTTGCATAGATTCCTACTTGATAGATTAGCAATAAACTAGTTTCGCTTTGTTGTCTCAAAGAGGGGCTATGCCCTACACACTTTGTTGGCCTATTTCCCCATGACCTACCTAACCGATAGTTTTCGGACCAACAAGAATCAACAAGAACACGAATCAAAAATGAGAATCAAGTAAAAAAGGTAACGATGTGTCCGGAATACTCATAGATAAAAAATAAGAGGTACATATATGAGTGTTGTGTAAATCTTGTGCATGAAACATATAAACAACCTTATTGACCTATTCAACTATAACTTATTCTCATTAAGTGAGATGACTAACCATCTAGGTGGACAAGTCATCAAATTACAATGAAACAAGTCATATACACCAATACCCCCTTCATCAAAGCTAAGGTAGAGGTCATGGAAAGTCGAATTGAAGAGAGATCCCTAAACAACTAAGAAAGACGTGTCAATGGGGTCCGACTACTAAGCTTGATAAGGTACACATGTACAAAAAAACATCTTCTGGAAAATAAGAAGAGAATAGTGGGTCCCACAACCAAGCCCGATGAGGTACCTATGTACAATAAGGATCTCAAGTAATAGAAGGAAAAACCCTAAGCGAAAACATCCACTTATAAGAGATAAAAGACTCCCTAAATAGCCTAAGAAATATGGGTCAAATGGGTCCCACAATTAAAGGCCTAGTAAGCCTAATAAGGTATTCATGTACAAACTACAATATTTCTAGAAGAAGAGAAGAGAACTAGAAATCCCAAAGAAGATGGGAAGCTGCAACAAACCTTACCCCAAGAAGAGACCATAAGTGAAGATACTTTTCCTCAGTGAAGGGCTTTGTAAAAATGTCTGTAACCATATCAGACGTCTGATAGTACTGTAATTTGATGATGTCATCATGGATTAGATCCCAAATGAAATGCATATGTATCTCGATGTGCTTCATCCATTAATGTTGAATTGGATTTTGGAAAATTGAGATGGTGCTCATGTTGTCGTAGTAGATGATAGTAGGCCACCAATAGTGAATACCAAACTCTGTCAAGATACCCTATAACCAAACATATTTTGTGGTAGTGTTAACTTCTCCTTTGTACTTTGCCTCTGTAGAAGATATCACAATTTCATTTTGCTTCTTGCTAGACCAACTAATAGGACCCAAACCAAGAGAAAAATATAGCCTGAGGTAGATTTATGATGATCAAGATCACCAACCCAATCAAAGTCAATATATCCAACTAAGTCAATATCTACTCCTCTTAGATAGTGGATGCCATTTTTATAAGTGCCACAAACGTAGTGAAGGATCCACTTTGTTACTTTCCAATGTAACTCATGTGGCTCTTACATGAATCTATACACGATCCCAATGACATATGATAGATCCAGATGCATGTGAGTAAGGTAAATCAATCTCCCCACCAACTATCGATAGAGGCTACCATCAACCAATGAAGTAGAGCAATCAGAAACCAACTTAACCCCATAAAGGAAAGGAGTAGGAGAAGGCTTACAATCAAACATATGAAACTAAGCAAGCAAATCAAGGGAGTACTTAGGCTACAAAATCACAATACCTGAGTTAGATTGTGAAATATGAATCCCAAGAAAGTAATGAAGCAATCTTAATTCAAACATAGAAAAATTGTTGGATAAGGAAATATTCACATAATCGATGATAGAGGAAGAATTCACATGATCAAAAGTCATCAACATATAAAACAAGGATGAGTATGGATTCATCTTGCTCTAGAATGTAAACATTTGGGTCAGAGTGACATCGAGTGAACCCTGATGTAAGTAAAAAGATCCATCTTGGCATACCAATCTCAAGGGGCTTGTTTAAGACCATAAAGAGACTTATTTAACTTACAAACAAGGGAGGGATCATGGACATAACCCAGAGGTTGTTCCATGTAGATCTCTTCTTCTAGGTCCCCATGAAGGAAGACACTCTTAATGTCCATCTAATGGACTTCCCATCTATTCACCGCAGCTGATGGTGAAGGTCAATCGAATAGAAGTCATCTTCATGAAATGGAGCAAAGGTTTCTAAGTAATCAACCCCATCTACCTAGGAGAAACCCTTAGCTACTAGTCGTGCTTTAAACTTATCGACGTCTCCATTTGTACCATACTTTGTTGAACACCCACTTACACCAAATGATTTTTCTTCTTTCAGAAGAGGGTGAGATCCCAAGTATCATTCTTCATGAGTGAGGAATAATCCTCATCCATAGCACAATCCCACTTAGGAATACCGAAGCCTCCCGAGAAAGATTGAGGTCGAAGCGAGGTGAAGAAGGAGTGAGGTCCAAAAAACTCTGAGTGAGTCCGCCTCTTTTCGAAGGATCTCCCATCCACTCTCCAACACTTTGTAAATTTTCCTAGCCCAATGAGGACCAAGAGGATTAAGATCAGAGTCGAAAATTCTTCACTCGAGTGAGAAGGAACAAGGTTCCACTCAACACTATCATCGAATTGAAAGACTCTCCGAATTATGAAGGTTGGGAGGAGCAGGAGGATCAAGAGGAGGAGGAGGAGCATGCTCAAAAACATCATCATCTGAAGAGTTCAAATCGAGCATAAGGACCTCAAAGGGTAGAGAAGTAGAAGTTCGAAGAAGACTCATCAAATTTCACACTTCTCTCAATATAAAGCTCATGAGTATTAGGGTTCAATAATCGATATCCCTTCACTCCATCATGATACCCTATAAATATACAAGGTTTGGATTGTGGTTCCAAATACTTGTGTTTCTTCTTGGGAATTTGAGCCATAGCCTTAGATTCAAAGACTCGAAAGTGCTCAACATCAGGATTGTGTCCAAACCAAGCTTCAAAGGGTGTCATCACTCTTACTGCCTTGTGTGGAACATGATTCTAAATGTAACAAACACAATTCACTACTTTGGCCCAATACTACGGAGGAAGGGACTTCAAATAAATCATACAAGTGGCCATCTCCTTAAGTGTTCGGTTCTTTCTTTCCACAAATCCATTTTGTGAAGGGTTGTAAACAACTATACACTTCAAGAAATCCCTTGAAGTATAGAAATCCTCGAACCTTTCTCACATACTTGCCTCCATTGTTAGTTCGAAGAACCTTGATAGACCATTCCGCTTGTTTCTTAACAAGATCCTTAAAGTCCTGATTTTTTTGAAGACTTCAGACTTATGCTTAAGAAAATATACCCAAGTATAACATGAAAAGTCATCAATGAAGGTTAGTATATAAAGAGCTCTAGTAAACAAAGGAGATGGAAATGGGCCAGAGATGTCACTATGAACAAGATCCAAAAGATGAGTAGCTCTCCAGGATTTTCCTTTGTCAAAATCTTTTCAGGGTGCTTCCCGAGGGCACAACCCTCACAAAGACCCTTAGAAAATATGACGTGGGTAACTCGTTGACCATTTCGTTTTGGCTCAATTGTTCAAGGTAACAAAATTTAGATGCCTAAAATGCTCATGTCATAGCTTACTAACCTCATATGCATGAGTGAGCAAGGAAGTGGGTGTAAAATCAGAAGTAAAGTGGGAAAAGGTATAAATCGTGAATGATGATCCACTTTTCCATCATCCATTGTGTAGTGTCATTGTGAATCTCACAAATAATCATCGAGTTAGGACCAAATTCCACTCACATTTATTCACCAAGGTGAGTGATTTGGTAAATCGATAAGAGATTGGTAGAGAGATTAGGAACACTCAACACTTGGTTAAATGTTCCCCATCCATCTCTATCGATCCACTACCAAAACCAACTCTATCATATCATCACCCAACATGATTTAGGACATGCCACATGGTTGGAGAACTCAACATGCGAAGAATCCATGTTAGTGTGAGGCACTGAAATCTATAATCCATGTCGATGAAGGAGAAACTCAAGCTACAAGGGCCTTTCCTTTCTTCTTATCAGATTTAGACTCTCTTGTAGTGGAAGACTCAGCTTTCAAAGAATTTTGTTTGATAGACTCAAGAACACCTATATGATTTTTCTCAAGTAAATGAGTAAGGTGATCAATTTTTTTCTCATACATTGATGCTCTTCATGACTAGTCTTCTTGCAATAGGAACACTTACACTTTTCTTTCTTCGCTTTAGGCTCAGAAGTTGAAGCATTCATGTTAGGTTTGGTTTTGGCTTGGTTGGTCTTGGTTTCCTTCTTAGGTTGGTCCTTTTTCTCTTTCTTCTTTTCAATCTTCTTTCCCTTACTAGTACTTGCTACAAGGGCATGTGACTTGGACTTGAGAGACCCCATTTGAATGAGTTTGTCCTATTCTCGAATGAGTTGGGACGAAAAATTGTCAAATGAGGGCATATTCCAAGAATCGCTGAGCGACTTTAGAGAGTGAAAATTTGACATGAAGACGAAGTATTCGGACCTAACTTAGAGAGAATTGAAAAGATCAATTGGGAATATTTCTTCTCAACTTTACATTCCTTTAACAACAATCTAGTGTGTATGAACTTCAATAAGAATGCATGTAGGTTTTCAAAGTCACTAGGATTTAATCCTAATAGTTTATTTTCTAACTCATGCACTCTCATGTCATCTTGTTGTCCAAACATATTATCTAACGTTTTCCACACAGAATTGGGTGTTTCAGATGAATCAATGTAGAAGATCAAGTCAGGAGAAACAAAAATACAAAGTATACCTAAGGCTTCATCACTTTGGTTCAACCAATTAGATTTTCAAGTTCATCGTCGGTTCGGTCTCATCTCCCATGGTGATGTGAAATAACCATTTACCCCTTAGTTTTTTTACCATTTCTAATCTTCATTCAAGAATTTGAACGACATAAACAAATGGAATTGAAAGCACGTCCATAGAAAAGAGAGAAAGAAGGAATGTAAAAATAAAAAAAGTAACACAAACACCTAGACAATATTATAACCCCCTGCTTTCGACACTTTATAGTTTAGTGCATTGGATACAATCTAGTGTAATGTGCCAAGTCTATGAAACATTTGGTCACTCATTTTGAAATCAATGTAAAAACATGTAAGAGAGGATACCACAATCAATTTTCATGGAATGCAACAAATCGACACATTTTGTAAACAATCACACCAAGCTAAAAAATAAGATAAGGGGCGAAATCAAGTCCTATTGTGAGAGAAAGTGTCTCATGTCGCAATAAAAACCCCCATTCTACAAGACTATGGTGGACACGATCATTAGTCCTCAAGCAATAATAAGGGATATTACAAAACATAAAAAGGCTCAAGATGAGTCCTCAGGGACCTCTAGGATGCCAAAAATGCTCCCAGAAGGCAAAAAAATGCTACAAGGGTGTTACACACTTCAACGGAAGGATTAGAGAAAAACAACCAATAACGCTTAAAAATTACCCTTTTGCAATGTCCTATTCACTAATTTTAAAGCAAAAAGGACTAGAAAAGAATAATAACGCTAAATATGACTATTTTAAACTATTAATCGGAAAGAAAAAGAGCTAATTTTAATAACTTAGATACCTAATTTGAAAAAATAAAGCTCTTTAAAAGAAATTAAATTTAATTAATTACCACTTTTAATATTGTTAGGAATAATTAAATGTGCATATATTATGTGTTAGTTAATGTTTAAATTAGTATTATTATTATGTTGGAAAGTAATGTATGCGAAATTGAGAAAACAACTCACGTAGGATTTTGGAGAGTGATTTTAGGGAAGGTTGAGTGAATGTAGGGTGTGGTAGTTTAGGGAATAAAGGTGGTTGAACTACCCACCTAGATTTAGTGGGAGAGGTTAGAGATTCTCTCCTTTATATGTGGTATGTATTATTTTATGGAAAATGTTGATTGAATTTAATTTGTGCGTATGCTCTTTTTAATATGAGGTAAAACCCATTATATATATATATATATATATATATATATATATATATATATATATATATATATATATATATATATATATATATTAAAGGCCACCTTTATTAGATCTTAAATTAATAAAACCTAACTTTAAATATTAAAGTTACTTTAATTTGAAAAAGCCCACTTAGTTTTTTTTAAAAACCTTACTCTACGAAGACTTGACCCTTTTTAATTAAATCCACTTTTAAGTGCCACCCACTAAAACAAAACAAGACCACCCTTTATAAATCCAACGACTTAGTAAAATCAATCCACACTTATTTAAACCGGCCTCTTTGAAATAAAAATGCGAACCACGTTTTTTTAAAAGCAACAACTTTTAATGAGCCCACACATAAGTTTTAAAATCACCGCATGAAATTTTATTAAAACAGTGTTAAAACGGATATAGAAAAAGGAGAAGTGGCCAAAGGCGAAGGACGAGGTAGAAGTGGTTTAATGGATCACGCAAAATCTAATGCAGACTGTAGGGTTTAACGACGAGGAAAGAGAAAGTCACTACCATGCGCATGGAAGAGGAAAGTCAGGAGGTAAAAAACACAAATGACCCAACGGTTCACGCAAAAACCACCCAACAAAGATTCAACAAAAAAACAAGATCACCCACAGGAAGAACAAACGCAGATCCCATAAGCAAAAACACCAAGTTTAAAAAAGCGAGTCGTGTACAAATAAATAAACCCCAAAGAGACAAATATAAACACATCCAAGAGCTCGATAAAGAAGGAAAAACACTCGACCAACGAAGTAACCCTAAGCAAATAACATAAGCCTAAATGAAAACATGGATAGGTCAAACTTGAATGCAAACAAGGGCAAGCAAATAAAAAACAAACAGGGGAAAGAAACCCACATACAAAACACGACCAACTCAAATAAATACGCAAATCTAAACAAAGTAATTTGTAAGAGAAAAGACGCAGGTTAAAGGATGGGCTGAAGCTTGGAATGTAGAGGTAAAAATGATAACAACAAGGTGAGAAAAGCCAAGACACTCAATTCGACCTTACGCAAAAAAGAGAAGAACTCATACTTAAAAGTAAATCCGAGTAATGCAACCCCATAACACAACATGCAAAGCTACCTGAGACCAAGTCAGGGGTAAAATAATGCAAATAGCAGGGACATAGAGCAAGATAGAGCAGAAATTCAGATTTTCTAAAAAAATTCACTTGCATTTAAAAAATCTAATTAAAAACTAGAGATGAAGACCCAACCTCTAGATTTAGCGGTGCCTCCAAATTTCATTTGTAGCTTGCTAGATCCGGTCAAAACCCTAAAACTTGCACATGCAAAAAAAAACAACACAAACTCCAAGAAACTAGATTGTCAAACCTATTAACAAGATTCCAAATAATGAACTAAAAACTTGCATGAAAAGCTATAAAACCAAAAATGAAGTAATCAACAACTAGATTCAAACAAGTGCACGTTTACTGAACATCCACTTTGATACCATATAAGATTATTTTGTGAGGATCAATGCAGAACTTTATGCACATCGAAGAGGGTCACTTCCAATGGTGATGAGAATGCTTCACGTAATCAACAAGAGCGTGAATCACAAAATGAGAATCAAGTAAGAAAAGAAATGGTGTGTCTGACATGCTCATAGATCGAAATAAGAGGTACATATAGGAGTGTTGTGTAACTCCTGTGCATGAAACATGTACACAACCCTATTGACCTATTCAACTATGACCTATTCTCACTAAGTGAGATGACTAACCATCTAGGTGGAAAATTAGGCGAATGACGCATGAAACAAGTCATATACACCAACAAAATCAACTCTGGGGGTTTTGTCATACACCAAGAAGAAACAAAGGTATGTAGACTTAGAATATCTTTGTATGACCTTAAACAAACACCCCAGCTTAGTACATCAAGATTGATGAGCATCTCATTTAGCATGGATTTGTGAGAAATCCATATGATCCTAATCTCTACCTCAAGAGGCAAGGAGGAGAGATTGTGATAGTTGTTGTATATGTCGATGATCTAGTCATCATGGAAACACAATGAAGATGATTGATGCTATAAAGAAATATCTTAATCGATCATTCAACATGATAGATCTCAAGATCATGCATTATTGTCTTCAATTGGAATTATGATAGAAGGAAAATCATGTATTTGTTTCTCAATGAAATATATCAAGAAAATGTTCAAGAAATTCAAGATGATGGATTGCACACCGATTGCTACACCCATGGAGACGAGACTTCAGTTATCTCATATAGATCCATATCCTTTGGTAAATACAACTCTCTATCGATAGTTGATTGGGAGTCTCATTTACCTAACATATATTAGACCAAATATTAGCTTTGCAATTAGCTATCTTTCCCGGTTCATGCAGAACCTAGAGTTTGTCATTAGAAAGCAACAAGGTGGATCTTGAGATATCTCAAGGGTACTATGGATCTTGGTCTAGAGTACAAGAAGAATGATCATTTCTTCTTGACTAGATATTCAGATTCAGATCATGCAAGTAATATTGATGATAGGAAATCCACTTCTAAATCTATATTATTTTTTGGATATGGACTGATATCATGGGGAAGAAAGAATCAAAAATTTATTTCTTGCTTCTTTTACATAGGAAAAATATTGTGTCAGCAGGGAGCTATCTCATGGCAATATGGATATGTCACATACTTGAAGGTCTCTGGAGTACCACATGAAGAAATCCACTACCTTGTATGTTGACAATGAGGTTGTTCTCAAACTTGTTCGCAATCTAGTGTTTCATGAGAGAACCAAGCATATTGAGGTAAGGGATTATATTGGTTATTCTCAAATTTCATTTTCATTTGCTAGTCCGATTTTGTATTCACTCTTGCTTTTGATTTCTCATTTTCACGTTACTACGATACCAAATTGATTCTTGATCATTCCCGGCTCTCCATTTCCATAACTAGTCTTACGCTTTCTAATGGGAATTCACTCTTTTCTTTTCATGCTCTGCAGACCATTGTTCCCATTAACCGGTTCTTGGTATAATCTTTGATGTTTCTAACACTATCATAGGTTTATTAGTGCTTCATGTTTACCTACTACTCCAAATGATCCTCCATGTATACCGACTCATTCTTGACCTGATGCTCACTATGGTGTGACTTGCACAATGCTTCATCCTCTTGAAAGGGAATGAGCACAAGGTTGGTGCCGAAATATCAAGATCGTCAATTTCTTCATCTTGATCATCTTGAGCTACAATGGTAATATCCAAGATAGTCTCAGTGGAATCATCCTTAAGTAGTTGAAGTATCTTTTCATCTATCTTTTTTTCACTGGGAAGGTCCTCTTCTCCAAATGGAAAAGAGAAACCTTAATATTCATAATCATACTCACCAAAAAAATCTTCATGTTGGATTTTGAGAATATGATTAAAAATTGAGACTAATCTACTGTTGATGTAATTTCTCGTTTAATTCAATTTAATGAGTTAGATACTAAAGAAAGTACACAACTCAAAACATGGAGGGTTTATAGTACCTCAAAAGCGTGATGTGGATGAATGGGTCATTTCACACGGAATGTTTCAACTTTTGGGAATAGAGTTGTTTCTATCCTTTCATTCCTTTAAGAAACAGATAAGGTTAGGGTTAGGAGGAATACCTGTTGAATGTCGAGAGGGTGTGCGCATACCGTAGAGAAAGATCAGATCGACTGCGAAGAACTCCTTTTTGTCTGGGAAGGACTACTAGTTATTGATGGAAAATGCAAGTGCACGGGACTATGATGACGAAGACATGGCTCAAGTAGGATGATCTCGACAACCCAAGATGAGCTATCTCCTCTCCCGATACTCGATGAGTGTCATAAGGCTCTGTTACTCGATTGCAGTTTTGGGCTTGATGTCCTTCTCTGCAAACTCTTCTTCCTTTTCTTTCACTTGTCTCTTCGGCCAAGTAAATTCCGGATTCTTCCAATGATTTCTCCTTCTGGATCCCTAAAAATCCCACCCTTATTTTTGGTTGGGAGTGGTCATTTATAGGGAACCGATGGCGGTTACGTAACCGATGGCGGTCGAGTAGAACCCAGTATCGGCCGTGTCAAAGCTGGGCTATTTTTAGTAAAATAGCCACCTTTTCCTCTTTTTCTCCCGAGGGATTAGTTGCGGGCTTGGTCAAGTCATTATGAGGTTGTTTTAGGTGCGGATGAGGAATAATTAGTCATGGGTGTGGATGTGGACCAAGTTATAGGTCTTAATTAGGTTAATTTAGGGTTAAGACTAGGTCATGATGAGGTGGCGAAATGAGGTGGCGGTGTATGGCGATGTGGATTTATTAATTATAAGGTAATTAATAAATAATTGTGTAAGGTTTAGGTGATGAGGTTAGGTTGCATAAATGAGATGCGGGCACAGGGGGTCGTAAGACACAAATTTGGTGTCTACATTAGCCCTCATTGTCGTGTAGCTTGTCTTTGTTAAAGTTCACTTGGACATGATAATAAGAAGTGGTTACCCCTATTAAGGGTATAGGTAATCCCCCTCAAATCTATCACGATTGAGGTAGGCGTGAAATCGTGGATAGGGTTGATAAAGGAAATGTTGTGGAGATGATGGTAAGATGGTGGGGTAGGTCCAAGGAAGCGGACACACGTTGAAATGCGAGAGTCGCAACCAGTGGTACATGATTTGAAGAGCAAACAAGCAATTCATAGTGCAAAGGTCGATAGTTTATCCAAACAAGGGTGATATAATCCCCGTATCCAAGGCATACGAAGTAGCTCCAGGGATATAACGAGTAAGGTATAGGAACGTTTAGGCATGTTCGGCAAGTACCAAAATGGTTGGTTTGGTTGAGATAAACGCCACGGTCTTGGTCCAGCAAAGTTGGTCGACCGATCAAGTCAAGGACCCTAATCATGCTAAAACATGAACAGGTGAGCTCGATTGAACAAAAAGCTACATGATGGGTGGATAAAATTGTATTGTGTTGATGTTGGGCGAGGTATTTAATCGGTGCGGCCTCGGGTCGGGCCAAATGGTTGGAGTGCGCCTTGGGTCGGGCCAATGGTTGGTCAGGCCTTGGGTCGGGCCGGATGGTTGAAGCTACGGCCTCGGCTCGGGCCAAATGGTCAGTGCGGCCTTAGGTCGCCAAATGGATGGTCAGCGGCCTTCGGTCGGGCCAAATGGATGGTTGCGCCTTAGTCGGGCCAATGGTTGGGTGCGGCCTTGGGTCAAGCCAAATGGTCAGGTGCGCCTTGGCCGGGCCAATGAAGTTAACAAAGGGTTTTCACCAAGGTGGATATAAAGCGATGTCATGTGAGAAAGGGCGATTAGTAAATAAGGTCGAAATTGGGGAAGAGGTGGGATAAAACCGATATCGATTATCTATGACCGATATCGGTTAAGTGACCAATACCAGCTCAGTAGGGCATAATAGAACCGATATCGGTTATAGGTCGAAAAACCTATAAAAAGAAAAATACGACGGCTACCGTCATTGTCATATTGTCAATTTAAAACCAATTTTAGTCATTCGAGGTGTCAGGCGAGATTGTTGAGTTTGTCGGCTGAGGTGACACTATTTGAGTGGAGAAGTGAGTGATCGGTAGGCCCCCAGCGAGGAGGAGGCAAAGATTTGATTGGTGGAGGACCCAACAGAGGAAAGTTAGAGCCATGGCACAAACCTGGGAGGAGCCGGAGGTGCTTTGGACCACTGACCACCACCACCCATCCCACCACGACGACGTGTCGTCATTCTGCGTAGGTTCAAACCTCTCATTGTGTGAATTTGATGTTGTTAAGCTATTTTTGGGGGTTTGGGTAGGAATCCATGTTTTGGTAAAATAATGAATAAATTGAAGTTATTTGAAAAATGAAGAGGATAGATGAGTTAAATAGGGCAAGGCGGCAGGGTGGGTAGATTTTTAGGGTGTTTGGGTGGGTAAATAGGGATAAATAGGGAAAAATGGATTTGAGGGGCGCGCCGGGTTGCCCGCAATTTTTCAGTGACCGATGCCGGTCACTAAGCGACCGACATCGGTCAAGAAGTTTGGGGGCAGGGTGGGTTCGTGGGTGACCGGTGTCGGTCGTACGTCGACCGGCGTCGGTGGAGAGGGGACCGGTGGTGGTCATGGGTGACCGGTACCGGTCCGTAGCTAGGATTATTTATTTGGTTGGTTGGGTTTGGTTGTTGTTTTGAATGTGTGGTCGTTGTTGGGGTTGTTGTGTGGGTGTTTTGGTAGTGTTTGGGTTGTTGTTTGGGTGTGTTGGTAGTGTTTGGGTTGTTTTGGTAGTGTTGGTATTAATGGTTGGGGTTTTGTGTTTATTATCGGGGTTGAAGAGGGAAGGGGTAGAGGTGGAGAGGAAGGGTGATTAGTAGGTTGGGGGAAAAATGGGGCGGTTGTGTGGTCGGTACGGGTAAAAGGGGGTATAGAAGGTTAAAGGAGTTGTTGTTTGAAAGGGTAGGTCTAATGAAGTGAGTTGGTTTTGCAGCACGTCGTGAGCCGACGATGCGGGATAGGATGCCCCCATTGTTGAGACGGATGCGGCCACACGTGTCCGCAGCTGGGCCATCATGCGCGAGGTGGGACTCGGCAGAGTCCAAATAAGCGTTATAGGGCGATAGAGAGGATCACAGCCTTATGGTCACCCTCATCGAGAGATGGGATCCGGCGACTCAATGTGTTCCATCTCCCGACCGAGAGATGACCATTACATTGGAGGATGTGTATCGCATCCTTAGATTACCGATTGATGGAGAGGCGCCTTCCGTGGATGTAGAGACAATGCATGGACAACATCCTGGTATTCAGGATGCAGCCGCCGCTTATTGACTTATCACAACATGCGAGCATCGCCCTATGGGGATATGTATCGTGCCCACCGACATGAGACACGACTTGCCGTGTTGATGATGATCGGCATTACATGCTTCGCCCTCCTGGACTCAGAGGGAGGCCGCTTTCCACGGGCGCTGATGGGGGTATTACATGAGATGGTTGAGGAGCATACATGTTATGCTTGGGCACCCGATACCCTCTCGTGCGCTTATACCGAGAGTCAGGGGCTACCACGGATGAGGCGATTCGGGATTTGCTCTACATTTTTGTTACACTGCTGGGCATATGAGCATATCATATGCATTCGACCAGTAGGGCTGCCCCAGCAGCCAGGGCCACAGGTGATTTATAGATATGGCTTTCAGAGGTGGTGGGGGTCGTGGGCCGCCACTTGTGCGCTTCTTACCTGACGGGATGTAGTGTATTACCGGCATGTATTAGAGGGCGTGACTGCCTTGGATATTGTATGGAGGCCTTACGAGGTCATCACCCGCGGAGGAGCCCGATCACGGCCAAGGTGGATCTAGTATACATTCCGATAGCGGGACTGAGGTCGGGAGAGTATGAGCTGATACCCCTGAGAGGGTATGATAGCTATTAGCTACGACAGATGAGCCACCTCCCTTCCCTCGTACCACGGAGGGATGATGTAGAGGCTCCACTACCTGCACCACAGCCTATGGACCCAGATTGGGTAGCCGAGAGACCAGCAGATGATACTGTAGACGATGCCGCCGCACAGGAGCATTTTTGGTATGGTGGGCAAGGAGAGAGCCACGAGGAGAGCACAACCCGCATAGCCCAGACTTAAGCACTGCATAGAGCAGAGAGGGACCGCTCAGGCTGTGCAATGGATTATTATAAGGCCAACTGTCACGCACAAGCACAGATAGGTGTCTTATAGTGGTCACTAGCCTGTGCACAAAGTGTGCATAACAGTGCCCCACCACAGCACTACCAAAGTGACACCACCAATGCGCACCAAAGACAGCACCCACAGAGCCACGTGCACCGGCATGAAAGGGGCACTATTATTAGGAGTCGGGACCAGCCCAAGATGAGCGATGGTGGGCACGGGCCCGCTATATGGAGGCGAGAGCAGAGGCCCGGCAGATTATCAAGATGTTCTCGATGGTACCTGGCCGACTATCACCATATCGCTGCACACACGTAGCCGAGACATCGCGTAGCTCAGAGATCCCAAGGGGTGCAATGACAAAGTGGTGGGTCCGTTACGGTGGAGGAGGCGAGAGGCAAAGACAAGGACCAGCAGGGAGACATGGGGAGGGTGGTGGGGAGAGCCGAGGATCCCCGCAGAGGAGATAGTTTGTGTTTGTACGGTGGATATGGGCACCTGGTCTGCATGAACCTATTATGTTTATAGAGGCCTCGCGTGCCTACATATGATGTATTCATTCATTTATTCATTTATTGTATATACTGCCTGCGAGCCGAGTACAGTGTGTCAGTTGTATAGGTGATACACTGGCTCATGAGCCGAGTATATTTTTGATAGAGAGACCGGCCATGAGCCGAGTCGAGATTATTGATAGTTATCATGCGCGTCTGCGTATGCCGGCTTTGTATTATTATGAGATCACAGAGGCTCTACGCAGGCACATTGTATATTTGAAACTTTTGATATATAGATATGATGATTTTGACCCACATGCTATGTTAAAAATGTTTTAAGTGTTTTGTCGATGGTTTGTGATATTTAAGGTATGATGAGTTTGATCCACATGGTTTATATATTGATGGTGTTGATGTCTTTTGTTGATGGGATGTATGTATATATAGATGATGAGTTTAATCGACATGTTGTGTTATGAAATGTTGTATGTGTTTTGTCATTTGGTTTGTGAAATTGAATGTATGTAGCTCTGCACCGAGTCGGATCAAAATGGTGTATAGATTGATGCTTTTTGATATCTTTTGTTGATGGCTTGTTTGTTTTTGTAATATAGATAGATGATATTGATGAAATTGTGATGAGATATGGATTTGATGAAAAATTATAGATAATGGTGTTGTTTATGCAGAAAAAGGGACTGGCGCCACAAAATTTTGTAAAAACGAAGAAACGACTTAGGTTTAAGCAAAAAGGGGACACATGACCGATATCGGTTATGTAATCGATGTCGATGAGTTAGATGACCGATAATGGTTATGTAACCGATATCGGTTATTCCAGAATTATTTTCCTAAAAATAGAATTGCTTGTCAGTTGTGACTTAAGTTCTTATTTTTAGCATTCTTATTTTTAGATGCATGTAACAAGTTAAATATGCGAATGCGACGCTATTTGACGACGATACGATAATTGCATGAAAGAATTTGAGTGATAAGGAGGAAAGAAACAGTGAAGTGAGTGTGGGCTAAGATTCATAAGGCGTAAAGACAAGTTATATTTGAAGAGGGTGGTGAACATGGTGAACAAGGAGAAGCATCCAAGAAGGCGAGGTGACGAGGGGAAGACATGTTCCGCCCCAAGTCAGCGCATCCCGAGAGGTAAACTGTTTGGTTGTAATTTGATTCTTGATGTTTTGTGAATAGGATGAGAGAAGTGTAAGTGGGTAAAGAGGAGAAAGAAAAGGTGATAGCAAGGGTTGGGGACGGGGTGAGTGCTATGGGGGTAGGTAAATAGGGTGGTCACGTATGTTTTTAGGTATAAATAGGAGTAAACGGGTAAAATAATTATCATAGGTGTATGTTTTAAGCAAGGTAGGTACATTTTTGACAAAGGACCGGTATCGTTTAGAGATAACCAAGATCGGTTAGCAAACCGGTACCGGTTATCTATAACCGATATCTCGATTCATCGTAGGAGTTTCCGCAATTTTGAGAAAACCCGTGGAGATTTGTTTTATTGAATAATTATGTGTCGCTTTTGATGTACGCAGCGGAAGCAGGTTAAGGTTGAATGATACGGCACCAATGTTGTTGTCACGAATCCGAGCGGATGTAACACCACCTAAATGGGCATTGATAAATCGTTTGGGGTTAAGTGGAATCCGCTATTATTCAAGAATCACACGTAACCATGCTTATGTTGCAGTGCATTGATTGAGAGATGGAATCCAAAAAGAATACCTTTATCCGCCAGCCAACAGGGAGATGATAGTGACTTCTGGAAGATGTGTTCCGTATTTTGAGACTCCCAATGATAGGAAAAACAGTGTATCAGGCGTTGCCTAGTGCGGGGCGGGCAGCGATAACAACGGTATTTGGTTCAGCTACACGAGATTTGACACAGCGAGGTTTATCATTTACGTATGGTACAATGTATACAACACACCCGAGGAGACAAGGTCGGGCCGTGTTATTAATGATAGCGGTGGGGTATTATGCATTACCGATGGCGGAAGGTGGAAGATTTCCCAAAGCATTGATGAGTGTTATTTGGGAAATGATAGAAATGAGCGTGACTTTCACATGGGCACCGCATATCCTGCAGAGTTATATAGGGGTTTATGGGCCCTGCATAAAAAACACAGACGACACTGGATTGTTCGTACTTATTACATTGTTGGGCCTATGAGCATATTGTTTGTGTGCATCCAATAGGCCGACCCATCGAGTCGGGAGAGGCAGGAGTGTAAAGGTTGGGATTCAGACGATGGGTCCAGACAAAACAAGAAGCGAGATCCCAGGCCGTGATAGATGACATCGAGTATTATAGATAGGTATGGGAGATGGTGACGATTGCGGATATTTGTTGGAGGCCTTACAGAACTATATGGTGACAGAGAACATAGCTGAGGAGTTGAGGGGTGTAGAGCGATTGAGGTGGATCGCAGGGCACAGGCCGGGTGAGTACGAGAGGATTCCTCTAGATCGCGTGCGGTGACAATTTGGGTTCGTTCAGGATATACCTATGACATATAGACCATACATGAGGATTGATGCCGAGGCAACATTCTCACCTCCCCGCCTACACCTCCGTAAGGGCCGAAGAGATAAGCAATGATCGTAGGGTAATGGATGCGGAACGACAGAGGCCTATAGAGTATGGTGGGTAGCAGAGCTGCGAGGTGCACGTGAGCACCCAGACATAGCTGTGATTACAGCTGGAGAGAGATCGTCTGCAGGATTTGGCTCACCAGCTTCAAACACAGGTGAATGAGACAATGGGATTGTTAGAGGTTTCACAGTTATGAGTGGAGAGACTGGAGGCAAGATTCCTCCACGCGAGAGGACGTATTCGTATGTTACAGGAGATGTTGGCGGATCAGTGGGAGGAACCAATGGCAGTGGCACCTTTGAGGATGGAGAGGCCAACTGAGGGGCATCGACGATCACGATCACCACCTGATTCGGGAGGAGGTGCAAGGATCTAAGTGAATTTCATAGGAATATAAGAATAAATAAGGATGCCGACCTGCGAGTCGATGATAGAGAAGATGTATTTGTTTAACATCTAAAATAAAACTAAAGATGTATGTGGTTTTGAGTGATGAGAATAATAAGAATGGTTGTTTTTTTTAATGTTGTTTTTGTTTTGTTTGAAAAAGGATAAAGATGAATGTTGGCAAATAGAAATACATAAAAAAATATTTATATTTACAACACCCGATAGGGTATGGTAGGGGATGTTCGAGCTAACCTTGGGAGACCCCGTGTCTCCTAAGTGATGCCTACATAGCCTATCGCACAAAGCAAGGAAGGGCCTCGGGCCTGATGATGTAGTTCTCCCTTAGAACCCGGGAGAGGTGAATTGAGCAATTTGGTTGTGGTTAGGCAATTTGTTGGTTGGTAAAAATTTGATGTTGGTAGGGTAATGTTGTTGGTGTTGGTAGGGTAATGTTGTTGGTGTAGGTATAGGTGAAGCGGAGGTTAGCATACCCGAGTAGTAGGGAATCGTGTCCTGATTAAAGTCAACACACAATCCTAGAGTCGAGTAAAAGAGGCGAAAGTGTCTCATAGTTGAGAAGAGCCAAACAAACCACATATTAACGTAGAATGAGCTTGAACCTCTAGGTACCTTGCATAGACGAGAAGTCGATAGGTGAAAAGAGTTGTATAATCACAACATATCGGGTATTACGTCACGTCCCTTGAGTTTTGTTGCTTTGACAGATGGTGAGGTGAGGTGGTAGATATGGGCGAGGGTGCTGAGAGCGTGTTACAAGGTGATTATTCTGACGAAAGAGGACCAAAACCTAAATAGACAAGTCCATGACTCAAAAGTGCTTTTTTGGAATACTGCTTTTTATGTTTTTGGACATAGACTGATCGATGCGGGAAGTCTACATGGGATATATATTTTGTTGTTCTTGAGGTCTTCACGAAGCGGATCAATGTGAGAAGCTTCTGATAAAGGCTGACTGTGTATAGTTGTCCTTCAAGGGAGCAGTCTATTTATAGTAGCAGATGCGGTGTTTATGTATAGCTGTCCTTCGGGGGAGCAGTCTATATATAATAGTAGCAATAGTTTGGCATATAGTTGTCCTTCAAGGGAGCAGTCTATTGTATAATTTAGAGGTCTAGATGTCCATTGGGCATAAAGCATCTAGTTTTGTAGGAAGTTTGACTCAAGAAAATCCCATAAGTGTTTAATTAAGAATGTGTCATTTTGATACTTTGAAGTCATGGACTAGACTAAAAAGGGGAAGGCATCTTTTAAGGGGAGGTGATAATCAAACTATGTGAGCCTGATTTGATTTTGAGATGTAAGAAACAAAGTGTATGCGGTGGTAAATGAGCTCAAGGGACGAGCGTAAGGTAGATAAGAAGTGATATAACACTAATTTCAACAAGAATGGTCGAAGATGCAAGGCATTAAGGGGCTCAGTGCTCGGAGTTTACCATTAAGCGAAGCTAAACGATAAGTGCCTGATCCATAAGTGTGAGTGATAATGTAAGGCCCAATCCAATTAGGAGCAAATTTTCCACGTTTTCTCTTTTCTAGTTTGGTTACATGTTGATTCTCTTTGAGGACAAGATCACCAACCTTAAAGGTATGCTCATGAAGTCGCTTATCATAAGCACGCTTGATGCATTTTTGGTAGATTTGAAGGTGATCAAGAGCTGTAAGACGACACTCGTCGAGAAGCTCCAATTGGGCTAACCGCTCTTGGCGGAAATCGTCGTTGGTGAGAATATCCTGAAGAGATATTCGGAGGGAAGGTATTTGTATTTCGAGAGGCAAGATAGCCTCGGTACCATATACCAAAGAAAAAGGTGTGGCATTAGTGGAGGTACGAATGCTAGTACGATAAGCCCAAAGGGCAAAGGGGATGTGATCATGCCAATTTCTTCCGGACTCATTGACAACTTTCATGAGGATTTTGGTTAGGGTTTTATTAGAAGATTCAACTTGACCATTGGCCTGTGGATAGTAAGGTGATGAGAAACTAAGTTTGATACCAAATTTGTCACAAAGGTCTTGTAACAACTTATTTTTGAAAGATTTACCATTATCTGTTATTAGGCGATGAGGAATACCAAAACGACAGATAATGTGATGGTTAACGAATTCGACAATTTTTTCTTTTTGATTGAAATGAGTGGAATGGCCTCCACCCATTTTGTGTAATATTCGGTTCTTTGTGATTATCCAACGGTGATGTTGCGAAGAGGGCGGTGAATCTCACCAATAAGGTCTAAACCCCATTGTGAGAAAGGCCA
The DNA here is from genome assembly GCA_018340775.1 of Taxus wallichiana var. yunnanensis. NCBI lineage: Eukaryota > Viridiplantae > Streptophyta > Pinopsida > Cupressales > Taxaceae > Taxus > Taxus wallichiana. The sequence goes on along the minus strand of CM031239.1, from coordinate 729,313,434 downwards.
AAGATCTCGTGTGACTCAGTAGCGGATGGCTAGGAGTATGTTGAAGGTTGGCATGTTGTTGACACATAACACAACGCTTAACATATTCGTAGATCGTTATTAAGAGTAGGCCAATAATAACCTAGGTGAAGGATTCGTTTAGCCATGGCAAGGCCACTAAAATGTCTCGCCACAAATACCGTCGTGGATTTGTTGGATGGTATATGTGACCTCTGCACCGGTTAGACATCGAAGGAGGATGCCATAAAAGCCACGTTTATAAAGGAGTCCCCCATGACAACATAACGAGAAACAAGTTTAAGAAAAGCGCGTTTTCCAGGTACTAGTAAGGTCGGTGGGAGAACGGAGGTTGTAAGGTAGTCGTGAAATTGGTGAGTGGTATCCTGCGAATTGCGAGACACATTATTTATCATACAAACAACTTGAATGAGTAGGATGGGGCAAAGAGTTGTTGGACCAAGATAAATATGTCGAGTCGATTGGTGAGGCGAGAATTTGCAAGGCTCTAAGCAAGCCATAGTATCCATAAATTTGTTAGTGGAGTGGGGAATGAATGCGGATAGAATAACAGTAAATGAGGTCAAAAGTGAATCCACGTAATGTTTGTACTTTTGAAGTTCCTCATTTTTACATTGGTAGATGCCCATAACTTGATTGACTACCAATTGAGAGTCGCCAAAAATATTAATAGATTTGACACCTAAGTGTAACGCAACCTGGAGACCCAAAACAAGGGCCTCGTATTCTGATGTATTATTAGTGCAAGGGAAATCGAGTCGGAATGAAAGAGGCATAGGCTTAGCGTCGAGAGGAATGAGAACAACGCCGGCTCCTTCACCGTGCACTGGCATTTGGATCCATCGAAGAAGAGGGTCATTGGATACGACTCTTCCCGAGTGAAATAGTGGCAATGAGTTCATCGGAAATTAAAATTGTAAATTACGCCCCAGCATACGAGGGCTTCGCAGTTGATCGGCAATGGTTTGTCCTTTGATTGACTTCTGGTGTATAAATTCAAGATCGAGGTCAGTGAAGGAGCATAAGCCATCGGGTGATGTGTTGGTTTAGATGAGGTTTGGCATACATATAATGAATGGGGTCGTGTTGGTGATGAAAAAAATTTTGTGATTCGGAGGTAGTGTCGGAGTTTGGTGGCTACGAATGATAGGGCTAGGCACATTTTTCTACATGTGTATACCTAGTCTCATAATCCATGAGAGTTCGAATTATATAATAAACGGCTTGTTCTCGATGCTCGAGTCACGATGTGCGAGCATGGCTCCTGGCGTGGTCGGTGGCGGAAAGGTAAAGGTAAAAGGGCGATCGTCTGTGGTGGGATAAGCACGAGTGGTTGCGAAGAGATAGGCTTTGAGAGCTTCAAAGGCTTGGTGACACTCTTCGCTCCATTGAAAGGCAATGTCCTTTTTAAGAAGGTGATGAAAAGGTGACATCGATCCGAGAGTTGGGAAATGAAATGCCGATAGATGAAGTTTACCTGCAAACTACGCAATTGTTTGAGGTTTTGGGTGGAGGCATTTGTAGGATAGCTTTGACTTTAGATGGATCGACCTCAATGCCACGCAAAGAGACGATAAAGCCAAGAAGTTTTCTCGAAATAACACCAAAGACACATTTCTTTGGTTGAAGTTTGACCGAATATTGTAACAAAGTGATTGAAAATAATGGTTAAAACATCAAGATGTTCAACGCGATGTTTAGATTTGCCAAGAAGATCATCGACATAATCCTCAAGGATAGTGTGCATAATGTCATGAAAAATGTAAGTCATAGCCCGATAGGTCGCACCAAAGATTCTTAAGGCCAAACGGCATGACACGATAACGAAGGTTCCCAAGGAGTTATGAAGGTAGTTTTATGTTGATCGGCGAGGGGCAACCAAAATTTGGTTGTATCCCGAAAAGCCATCCATGAGAGAAAGCATTTCATGGCCGCAGATAAGATCAACAAGTTGATCAATACTTGGGGGGGAAGTCATCCTTGGGGCAAGCGAGGTTAAGGTCTTGGAAATCCGTGCATATCCGAAGTCCCCCTGTCGCTTTAGTAGCAGTGCGATGTTAGAAATCCATTGAGGATAGTCAATAGGCAAGATGAAGGAAACATAAAGAAGTCATTGAAGCTCTTCTTTGACCAAGAGGGCAATGCGTGGATGCATTTTTCTCGCTTTTGTTTGACCTGGTTTGGAATCGGGATTTAGGGTGATGTTATGGACAGCAATGTCGGGATCAATTCTGGCATGTCATTGTAGACAAGCGAAAGCTTGGTTGTGGGTACTGAGAAAGGTAGTAAAGGTGAATTGTTCTGATGCGCTAAGGGATTGTCCGATCTTCACAATGTGAGGATCCTCCTCTGTGTGGATGTTGATTTCTATAGTTGACTCGTTCAACATGGTTTGAGTTTCAGACGGTAAGGCGCGTTGAATATAGGACTCGCTCCGCACTGCGCAAGGTAAGTGAGTATGGAGTCGTCATCCTGGCACTCAACAACATTAATCGAAGGTGAATCCTCTTCAATCATGTCGGGATACAGAAGGGGAAGAGAAGATGGGTCCTCATTATCGCGTTGATAAGTGAGAGGACCTAGGAAGATAGCATTTATGAAAAAAAAAGTTAGGAGGGATAGATTCGTGGTCTATCGACTCGTGGGTGAAGATGGCAAATGGGTGATGATGGTTTGGTAGGGGTGACGTCGTCATCTTCCGGGATACAAATGACATGAGGTTTCTCTAGTGTAAGTGTTTCAGAAAAGCTCGAGACCACTATGATCATTGTGTTTGCGTGTAGTCACGGAATGAGTGTACGTCGGCCTTGTTCATAAAGACCAAAACCAAAACCTTTCCAAGCACAATGAGTCAAGAAGGTGAGGGCGAAATGACAATTTGTCGTATTGAAAATCGGATTGGAAGGGAACCACCTCAAAAGGAGGTTCGGGGTAACAGAGGATGCGTCGACACCCCATACGTTAGGTTGGTGCTGCAATGAGGTGGTCCGTGAGGATTACCTCCCACGCGACGGTCGTAGGTAGGATGCGCATGTAACTATCCATACTCCTGTGGGGTATGGAAAGAACTAACATTATATAGGAGGTATTCCCCAAAGTAAGGCGTTAAAAACATCTAATAAGGGGTGAGAGGTTGGGATGTTATTTACGGGAAAGGAAGTGGTATTTGTGACAACGTTTCATTGGTTGAAGGTGTGGGTGCGGTTGAGGTAGATGGTTGAAGTGCGGTCGAAGTGGATGGTTGGGTTGGATGAATGGGTGTCGTGGATTGTACAAGCACATCATTAGGGCGGTACAACATATTGTAGGTTTTGAAGGGGAGGATCAGATTTTACGGTGTAGGACTTCCCCGTACTCAAATTTTATGCACCTATGTAAGGTGGAGGAACGCATCCCATAGCCCCGAGATCCAGGCGGCTACTAACAAAGATATCGTATTGGAACTCTCCCTTAAGGACATAGAAGAGTTTGGGTAAAGTACGTGGTCCTACCACGAATGTTAAGGATCATGGTGCCTAAGGTAGAAGTAATAGCATCATTGAATGACCGCAACATGATGGGGTTGGCACACATGCAAATAGAAGGGATATTCATTTGTTGAAAGGCTTTTGAAGAGATGATGTTTAGGCTAAATACCAGCGCCATCAATCATAACACGATTTGTACCCCGAATGTCTCGGACATATGTTTCGAGATGAAAAGAGCAGTGGTCGGGATCTTTAGCACTAAAGTCGATAATTTTGTCTTCGAAGAAACCGACAAGCTGCTTTGCCAACGAGAGGCAAGTAGTTGGGAGATAGGTTGTTTGGTGAGCGAAGCCAACGTGATTGGGTGTTAGAATAGAGTAACAAGAAAGGTTTCATTAGGTAAGACCTCTATCCCTTAAAGGATTTCAACGAGAACTCCACAATGAGATTCGAAGTTTGAATGAGATCATACAAAGGTGTCATTTTTACAGGCGATTGGTGAAGTGCTGTTTGATCATGGTTCGGTGGCAACTCCATTAGAGACGGGGTAAGCGGGTCCTCGAATAACTACTTTAGGTGGTGGTACGATCGGGATGGTGGACGGAGAAAAGAGAGGACGCAGGGTGTGCTTTCTTTCGCTTTCTCATTATTTTTCTACGCCTCGAGTAGAACACTAATCATATTGATCTCGTGAATATGAGAGGAGGAAGACTAGTAGGGATATGTCATGGTCTTCGAGAGGTGGGGCTGTAATAATGATAGATCTTGGTGAGGCGGGGACAGTGGTATAGGAGAGGGAATTGAAGCTAAAGGTCTCCCTCTTCGTAAGTTGTCTTTCTTAACTTTTTTATCTGAGAGAGGTGACTAACTAAGTATGGCTTTCAACGCTTTGCATCCCTCTATGTCATGTCCGGGTGTGCGGTGGTAAGTGCAGATTTTAGACTCATCATAACCTATAGGTCGAGGTTTAGATTGATCATAAGGTCTAAGTGGGGTAGGGAAATGGTCGCATTCTCCACCAACATAGCAAGGATTTTGGCGTAAGACCCTTTGAGTGGGTCAAAGTCAGAGGAAAATGAGGCTATTGATTGGGTAGTTTGTGGTAATGACGGGGTATGGTTGGTTTGTATGGTTGGTGGTTTTGATAATGGGTTTTAACTAAACGTGGCTTCTTTGGCGCGAAGCTATGTTTAAGGTTAAATGATGAGGCCACGAGATGATGTGGTATTAGAAAACAACCACGGAGAAATAGGAGTGGCAGAAAAATTCTTTTGATGATGGAATTTGTTTAGGGTTGGTAGGTGGACGAGATACGCGGTGATGGTGTTGCTATACCCTTGGATTTCAGTATGGGTGCAAGGCGTGAGGTCGCTTTAAAGAAAACACAGGGAGGTATGATATATATATGAAGGTAGAGGATGGGGTCCCAATATGGAAGGTAGGTGTGACAACGAGGGTTTTAGTTGTGATAGAGGCATAGGTTGAGGAGATTGAGTCTGCTCTAATGGGATGGACGACTTTATTTTTAGATAAATCAAGCCGCTTAGGTGGGTGTGTTAGGCTGGTATTGGTGAGGTCCCAAGCGTAGGGAAAGATTTGGTTAGGTTAATAGAAGTGGATGAGGTATTTGTTAGAAATGAGGGGGTGAAGATGAGGACATAGGCATTTTAAGCTTCGTAAACACTTCGGGTATATGGTAGAGGCATCCGTATCGGTCATCCGCATTTGAGTAGAATATGGCGTACTCAAACGTTCCCATAGGAATCATCTATCTTCCTCGGGAAAGGACAGTCCTCACGTGTGAATAGGAACTTTTGTATGGAAGAAAGGTGGGTTGTGATTCCAGTCCATTGTGGGTGTGATATAGGGGTAGATGAGGCACTTGTATCAATGGGTGTTAAGAGGTCAACCTATTTGAAAAGATTTAGGCGATGAAGAACTAATAGGTAGGAGGGCGTGTTTGAGAGGATCCGTTGTGTTTAAAGAATGTGGTGATGTTGGTTCAAGAGGTTTCTCATCTAAGGATGACAAAAGAATTGGCGAGCCTTCCTCTTGTATAGCAAGAATGGTAGAAGGAGACGTTTGGGAAATAGATAAATTAGATAACATCCGCTCACAGTCTTGCAAGGATGTGGTGTAAGAAGGCTCATTTGTGAGAAGGGAACTCTGGGCGGTTAATTCCTTAATGGGTAAAGGAACGGCCAGGATTTCATCTTGTCTTGATGGTGATGAAGGGGGTTCTGGTTCCTGCGTTAGTGAAGAGGCTTGATTCAAAATTTGTTCGATAGAGGTTTTTGGCTGGGAGTCGAAGACTGCATGGATCTCGTGAACGCTCTCCTCGGCTAAGATATCTTGGTTTAGGTTACTGTTAGAAGAGTGGTTCGGGAATGGTTTGTTGAATATTTTCAAATTTTGGTTAGCAGGGGCGTTAGGATTATCGAGGGCTATATCCCCCGCATCAACCATTTCCTGCACTATGTTTTTCAACATCTTGCAGTTTTCATGACTGTGTCCCTTCACACGGTGGAAGTTACAGAAGTCATTTTCTTTGTACCAAGAAGGTATGGCACGAGTGGAATCAAACCCGAATGAGGTTTAACAGGAGGTAAGGTAATAGCTCCTGCTTTAAGCAATTTTTCCAATATCACACCATATGTTTCTCCCAAGGGAGTGTAGTTGATGGGCTCTGCTTTATACTTATAGGTGGTTTTTGGCGGGGTATTAGATGGTGGTTGGGATTTGACCATCACCGCGTGCACGGCTCCTTTTGATTTCGAAGCAGTCGATGGGTGAGGATTGGTGGTGTTAGGTTTGTTGGTAGAATCTTGGGTTCAAACTGGGGTTTTGTCTGCGCTGACCGCAATTTCTCTTCCTCTAAGGCTTGAATCTCTAGTTTTCGAGCCATAGTAAAGGCCTCGTCAAATGTACGAAAGTTTGAATTTGGAGGGTAGGAGAGATGTGCTTAGTGCAGGCCCGCGTAAAGAGTTCAATAAGTTTGGCCTGAGGCAAGGCATACGTAAGTTGGTTGATAAGGCCCCGCCATCGTCCAACGAAATCTGCGATAGATTCATCTTCAAATCATTTGGATGGCATAGAGGTCGGTGATAGATACTTTCTTGGTAATGTTAATGGAGAAATGATCTAAGAAAGATTGGGCTAGCTGGTTAAAAGAGAAGATTGAGTCTTTGGGTCAAAGCACTTTGCACCGCTCAAGGTGGGTCCTGATAAGGACATGGGAAAGGTGCGGAGTAGTAAAGCGTCATCGTGAGCAATCGGATAAGCGAGGCATGTCTAAATGATCGCAAGTGTTGTTGAGGGTCCTCCTTACTATTAAAACGGGTAAATTTTGGTAATTCCCATTGAGGAGGATATGAATGAAGGGGACTTGAAGGGTGGATAGGCTCCCGACAAACTTGCTCGTATGTCAAGCACTACGACTTCTCAAACAAAGCCTCCAGTTTTGCATTTTTTCCATCATTTGTTTAATTAAATCAGTAGTTGGATAAGATGATGGTGTGGTTGTGGTAAATGGAGGCAAATTGGGCCAAGGGCCACCGCTAGACAATGGTGGGGTTAAATGTTGATAAGGTATGGAGGATGAATGTGTTGAGGCGACCGAATAGGGATGTCCTATATAAGACGTTGAGGTTACCGGATATGTGTGTGGAAATGAAAAGGTGGGCGGAGCTTGAGAAGGAAAGCTCGTGTGGATAGGTGGCAGAGAGCAAGTCATGAATGGAACAGTCTGCAAGAGAGACAAGGTAGGAGCAGTCGGCGGTAATGACATGTTGGGCCCAAGATTAACCAAAGGAAAGCCAATCATGCCCGTATTATGAACCCCTGAAGGCTCTTGAGTTAGGAGACAGGACTAAGGATGCGAAGGGAAAGCGGAGTTATCAAAGCGAGAAGGAGCTAAATGAGTAGCTATACTAATAGGCATGCCAATAAGGAGTTGACCATCGGGCGTGCGGTCGAGGGCATGAGACAAATAGTATTGTGCAAATGCAATAGGATTAGCATCAAGAAATTTGGCAAATTTCTTATCTCCTACAGGAATTTTAGGAACCTCGTTGGTATCCGTAGGATTCCCTATAGAATGTGAAGGGGGTGATTCAAGAAAAGACACAGAGCAGGCATGTGAAACCATGGCGGTGGCTTGCTTTCGAGTGATAACAACCATGGACAAGAGTACACAGTAGGGTTTCAATCTATCAGGAACAGAAACAGCCTCAGAATGTTGAAATTGGTAAGTTGCTGGTTTGTCGAACTGTAAAAGACAGAACGATATCGATCATCACTAACTAATGTCGGTTAGACTATAGCCGAAGTTAGTCGAGTTAACCGATGTCGGTGTAATAGGACCGTATAGTAAAATATAAGAAGTGCTGATTTGAGTTTTTAACAATGTTTAGTACATCTATCAAATTGTTTTGAAGTGATAATTGAAACAAAAATTGAATGTATGACGAGAAATAGAACTGAAAACAAACAAGATACACAAACAAATTAAGACTAACCCTAGGGTTAATTTTAATCAATTTGGACTTATGCCTTTAGATGTAGAATGATGTCAATCCTAAACAAAAGACCTAGGGAAATGTCAAGTTCGCTTTGGCTTATAAGGTTACCTTAATCGGGCGGAGGAATACCGCGGAGAAGGGGGATGTTTTGAGTCATTGTGTTAATTATGAAGTGATTCGGTATGTGTTGTGCAGCGCAAAGTAAGATTAATTTCCTGTCAATACCGTGAAATCACCCCCACGTGTACGACACATTACTTAGTCTATGTTCACTAGAATTGAAAACAAAGAAGCAAGAATGTAATGCACGTGTTTTAAACCCAAATCGAAAATGATATTCGATGAAGCAAAAGAGATGACTTTCACTAATGCAAAGATGTAAAATAAAAGCAAGTTCTTTTACCAAAATAACAAAATACCTTGTGAATATCTTTAGAAGAAGAAAATGTGGCAATGCAAGTATGCTCCCTATATGAAAGCAAGCAAGAGAAACAGAAAACCCGAAATGGGTCCCATCAAGGCGTACAAAATGTTTCGCACGGAATGTTTCAACTTTTGGGAATAGAGTTGCTTCTATCATTTCATTCCTTTAAGAAACAGATAAGGTTAGGGTTAGGAGGAATACATGTTGAATGTCGAGAGGGTGTGCGCGTACCAGAGAAAGATCGGTCGATTGCGAAGAAATCCTTTTTATGTCTGGAAGGACTACTAGTTATTGATGAAAAATGTAGGTTACTGGACCTGTGATGACGAAGACAGGGCTCAAGTAGGATGATCTGACAACCCAAGATGAGCTATCTCCTCTCCTGATACTCTGATGAGTGTCACAAGGCTCTGGTTACTCAGTTGCAGTTTTTGGGCTTGATGTCCTTCTCTGCAAACTCTTCTTCCTTTTCTTTCACTTGTCTCTGTTCAGCCAAGTAAATTCTGGATTCTTCCAATGATTTCTCCTTCGGATCCCCTAAAAATCCCACCCTTATTTTTGGTTGGGAGTGGTCATTTACAGGGAACCGATGGCGGTTACGTGTCAACTGGCGGTCGAGTAGAACCAAGATTTCCAGTCCAGTCAAAGCGGGCTATTTTTAGGAAAATAGCCACTTTTTCCTCTTTTTTCTCCCGAGGGATTAGTTGTGGGCTTGGTCAAGTCATTATGAGGTTGTTTTTAGGTGCGGATGAGGAGTAATTAGTCATGGGTGTGGATGTGGACCAAGTTATAGGTCTTAATTAGGTTAATTTAGGGTTAAGACTAGGTCATGATGAGGTGGCGAAATGAGGTGGCAGGTATGGCGATGTGGATTTATTAATTATAAGGTAATTAATAAATAATTGTGTAAGGTTTAGGTGATGAGGTTAGGTTGCGAAATGAGATGCGGGCACAGGGGGTCGTAAGACACAAATTTGGTGTCTACATTAGCCTTGTTGTCGTGTAGCTTGTCTTTGTTAAAGCTACACGAACAATAATAAGAAGTGGTTACCTCGTTAAGGGTATAGGTAATCCCCCTCAAATCTATCACGAGATTGAGGTAGCGTGAAATCAGGGATAGGGTTGATAAAGGAAATGTTGTGGAGATGATGGTAAGATGGTGGGGTAGGTCCAAGGAAGCGGACACACGTTGAAATGCGATAGTGCGACTGTGTTAAGATATTTGAAAAGAGGACCCTGTTCAACAACGACCGTGGTGGGTCGATGATGACTATAGCAGAGTTAGATAAGGCTGAGGTCAAAAGGATGAAATGGGAGACCTACAAGTGAAGAGGTTGGAAAATAAGGTTGATGACATAACTCTAAGTGTTGTAGAAGTTGATATGAACCTGCAAAATGTTAGATTGAATAAGATAGCAATAGAAATGATATAGATAGCATAAAAATCAATGAAAAACCTCTCATAGTTATGCAGATGATCAAAATGAGACTCCAAGGGCCACAAGAGGATTGTTGGGATGCTCGGTTTGATGGTTGATTTACAGAGTGCAAGAAAATCAGAGATGAGTGACACCTATGTGTTTTATGTGTTGTTTTGGAAAGAAAGACCTCAGTCTTATAGGGTTGGATTTATAATGGGCTAGGTCACCACCGACCACGGGAAAATTTCCCCAATGGGGTGGATTTTTGTGCTTTGAGTTGGGATTTCATGTTTTTAAGGAGGAAAAAGCTCTTTAAAGCTTATGTGTAGGATTAGGTTGTTTAGGGATGAAGATTGGGTAGTTAGAAGATAGGGATGGGTAGAAAAAGCATAAGGATTTATATTTAGGATAAAAGCATCCTAAATAGCAAGTTGATTAGGGCAAGCTAAGATTAATTAATTAATTAATGTGAATTATATGATGATAGGATAATAAGTAGGCAATTTATTAACTATGGAAGGGGATGTATTTAATTAAAGGGAGGACCTAGATAGGACCCTAGAAAAATATGCACATGTGGGTAGACAAGGGTAGAGATAACAAATTTAGGTGTCTACATTTTCCCCTTTTTGTTGAGTGGTTTGCGCTAGCAAGCCATGAGAAAAAAATAGTGAGAGGAAGAGTATGATGTAGATTGATGGAAGGTTGATGATGAGCTCCCCTCAAACGAGGGATCGATGATGCCAAGGGAAATCGATGACACATTTGAAAAAGGTAGATGGTGAAGGGCGGGTGGGTGAAGAAATATGGGTAAAAGGATAGTATAAGGCAAGATGCCCCAAGCAAAAAGGATCGCAATAAAAATGAAAACCATGGTGGTGAATCCAATATCACATCGGTAGAGGGACAATTGTGGTCTCAATGGAGATGGGCAACAATGCTCTATAGGCCAGCGAGTGGGTGAAGATCATTGCAAAATGGAGAGAATCCAATGGGAAAGATCTCAAATGGATGCAATCTGAAATGATCACGGTTCATAGGCGAGCATCAAAGTATGCACAACTAAATGCAAAATTATATGAAATCCTTCGTACACGAGGAATCAAGTGAAAAATTATGCATACGCAGAGGACATGGGTGAAAATAATGGTGCCCTAGCACATGACATGAAAAAAGGCCGAAAAGGTGAGTAGTGAAATAATATGCGCCAAGGGGAAGATAAATATGGACACGAAGGTGGAATTTGTGCACAAATTGGATGAGATTGAAAAAATAAAATGCCCAAAGCGGGAGTAAGTATGGACATAAAAGTGGATTTCGAGATTACAAAAGGATAGGATCAAAATATTGAAATAGAATGCCCTAAAGGGAAAATAAAGATGGCCACAAAGGTGGACTTTGAAGAATGCCCAAGAAGAGGTCATAAAAAAGACCACGGAAACCAAAAAAAGGCTACTAAGGTCAGTTGATGACGACCAAGGACAATCGACGATGATCCAAAGGGGTCAATGGTGACCAGGTGTCAATGGCTATATAAGCCTGGGGGTCGACTAACGATGCTCATTTTCACACGTAAAATTGACGAGAGAGAGTAAAGAGATTAAAGATAAAACTGTAAAATGAAGGCCGTAAGAGCTGCAAGGAAATACCAGAGGGTGTGGAGGATGGCGAGTAACAAAACTCAAGCTTGTTTTTAGTTTAATTTTGTATTTATTTATTTTTTTGCATTTTTTAAGAAAAGTGGATGATAATCATCAAATATAATAATCCACTTGAGAAAAAGTGGATGATGATGGGAAAAGTATAAGATGAAATGATTTACTTTTACTTAGATTGTTAGATTATGATGTTGGATATGATGTTGTGCTACTTGGGATTTGTATATGCATGGATGATTGATGATGTGAATTTTTGTATGGTTAATGAGGATTAGGATTACATGTTCATTTTGAATTTGATCATGGTAATGAGATGAATGGATAGAATGTAATGTGGATGGAAAAGTAATGTGGATGTGATTATCAATTAATGTAAGTAAAGATTGATGTATTTAGGATAGATAAATAGATTGATAGGTGATTGAGATAATGAAAGATGTGTTTAATCATAAATCATAGATATATGTAAAAAGGATTGGAGATAGAACACAACCAAAATATGGAAACCTATAGGTACGAATGACATTACATTGTATCAAGGAATGCAAGTAAACAAAAATGCCTCTAATTGCATTGGAGGTAAACAATAGGGATCTCGAATAATGCAAGGCACATGTGACAAAAACATGTGTTAGAATGTAACCAACATTAATTAGTTATATCAAAGATCATAAAGAGACAATGGATGGAATTAACTCATAGACTTGATGTCGACATGAAAAAGGGGTTTGAGATGTAACTTGTACACAAGAAGAGGGTTCTCTGTTAGTGGTGTTCCCTAAATCTATGCCCTAGCTCTAGGAAAGGGGGAAGAGCAATGCTAAAATAAAGTTGATCAATGTGGGAAGATTTCTTAGAATGCGAATTAAATAGAAGGTTGATCAATATCAAAAGCACTTAATGCCATGATAAAAAGAGTAACCATCCTTCAAGGGTATGGTCTACTTTATACATATGTAATATGGATGGAAAAAGATAATATATATGATATTCGTCCTTCATGTAGTCACAAAATCACGCACTTACTATTACATTTATACCACTGGGTATGTTATTTCATATATGGATCTTGCGTAATAAAAGTATTCACTAGTGACCCATCTCTTGGTCTTTTTGTCAGTTAGTCGATGCGTCATCGTTGTTTTTCGATTCAGCCATCACTTTTCTTTAGAGTTTTAGGCGTCTTTACGAGTCTAAGGTGTCATAATTTTCTTAGTTGTTGAATCTAGGTCTATGTTGGGGCACCTAGGTTTGCACTGGGTGTCCCCAGGGTGCCTCAATCCATGATTTTAGGCACCTATGTCTTCGTAATTTGTGGTCTTAATTTATTTATTCGAGGTCACTTTTTACTACCCCATGCATTCCCCTAGGTCTTAGATCGGCAATTTCAAGTCACTCGTGTCAAAATTTGAATAAGGGGTCCCTATATAAACATAACATACTCACTACATTATGGGAAAACATATCACTATCAAGGGAAGCTATCTACTAAGGAAAGGGACTGCATTTGGGCATCTTCTACATCTACATCACACAAACATAGGGGAAAGGGTTGTATTCTTTCCATTCCATCCACCATTTGCATCTTTACATCTAGTTCTTTCGCCCTACTTCTACATCATTGGAATTAGGGAATCTTAGGCTCAAAATTACACACACACACACACTTAGAACTTCATGGGGTTTGAAATGTAGTACAACACACACTTGTAAGACCAATAGTTTGGGCAGATGAGGTCATCCGACCTATTCATATGCATTTTTATTTTTAGGAATTGGATCTTTGAATACGGTTTTGTAGGTGGGTCTTCACACAACATTTGTAGTGACACCAGTGTGATAGGAACAAAGTTATTATAGAGACATTGTGACCTTTACCGCCAAACTCAGGTCCTGAGATTTTCTGCAGCCTACAACGCCCATATTACGCAGACTAGGGAACCATGGGGTGCCCCAATATCCTCCCAGTGCATCAAGTATAGGTAAATATCCAGCTTTTGTCCTTTCTAAGGCCATTCATTCACAACTTACCCAGTGCGCATATCAAATTGTTGCAGTCCAACACATAATGAGGTAAGTTAAATTAAGGTTAGTACCATGTCCCTCTTATTTCTATTATTTCAATACATTCAAATATTAAAATAAAATATTTAGATCTAACATTTCAATATAACATTTAGTTTCTATTTAGATTAACTCATAAATAAGAAGAAAAACCTTTATTTCTATCTATTTTTAGTTAATCACTTGAGGATCGGTCTATTTATTTCCTTTTGATTCGACTTGTTTTCTTTCTGTCTTTTTTTGTACCGAAAAAAATTTCCTTCGAGGGAGTAGTTTAGTTTTGAGTGCTTTGACTTTTAATTGGAACATCCTTTGATTTTGATTTTGACATGGGGAAGAGTGGTGATTGCTAAGTAGACCACTTAGGAGGGGACAATGAATGTATAAGAGACACCCACTGAACCCTTTGCATGGTTCTAATAGGAAAATGAGAGGGTGATGGATGTAATGATCATGGAGTTCTCACCAAAAGGAGAACCTATCCATAAGGAATATGCTATGAGCAAAGCTGTGGTGCTCATATTTAAGGTCACATCTAGGAAAGTGACGGATGACCACATAATTCCAAATCACTACAATGAAAGATGGACAAGGCTAATGATGGAGGGATGATCCAAGGATATGACCAAGAGCTCACTAGAAGACACACTAACAATATAATGGTCGCAAGTGCAATGCATTAAGAGGTTCCACTTTCGGTTTACCATCAAGGGAGGCCAATCAATAGGCTTCCAACCCATACTTATGCGTGATAATGTATGGTCCAATCCAGTTAGGGGAAAAATTTCTGTGTGGATCCTTTCTAGAGTAATGACATTCTAATTTTATTTGAGAACAAGGTAACTGAAATTAAAGTCACATTCTTTGATTTTCTTATTGTAAGAACATTTGATACACTCTTGATAATCATGATGATGTTCAAGAGCGAGAAGGTAGCACTCATCTAACAAATTAAGTCACTTATCTTAGTTAGACGTTGTTGTAATAGTCTTCATCGAGAGATGAAGTTACTTAAGGACACGTGTAAAGATGGAATTTGAACTTCGAGAGGGAGGATGAATTCAAAACGGTACACAAGTGAAAAGGGGGTAGCCCCTGTGGAAGTACATATGCTAGTACGATAAGCCCAAAGAGTGAAAGGAAGATGGAGATGTCAATCACGACTTGATTGATCAATATTTTTACAAGAATCTTTTGAAGAGTTTTATTAGTGGCTTAGTTTGGCCATTAGCTTGAGGATAGTATGGAGAAGAGAATCTGAGTTGGATGTTAAATGAATCACAAAGATTTTTAAGATATATTTTTAAAGGAATTTCCATTTTCTCGTGATGAGCTTGTGAGGAACAATCTTGAAGCAACAAATGATATCTTTGGTAGATAAAGTTAATAATTGGACCAGATTTGGTTGAGGTGAGGGGAATTACTTCCACCCACTTAGTGAAATATTCAGTTGTAGTGATGATGGAGTGATGTTGTTATGAATATCGAGGATTAATAAGACCGATGAGATCAAGACCCCATTGTGAAAAGGGCCAAAGGTCATGAGCTGGATGCAAATATTGACTAGGAATGTGAATAAGATTGGAATGCTACTAACATTTTTCACATCTCTTAACATATTCACAACAATCATGGTTGAGAGAAGGCCAATAATAGCCAAGATGAAGAACACGCTTAGCGATGACTAAGCCACTAAAGTGTCCACCGCAAATACCATCATGGAATTCTTGGATAACACGAGGAGATTCATGGGATTTAAGGCATTGAAGAAGAATACCATCAAATCCATGTTTATAAAGGATGTTGCCAAGGATTACATAGCGGTTAGTGCATTGAAGGAAATACCTCTTAGCATTCTTGGATAAATAAGGGGAATGATAGATGTGGATAAATAATCGAAGATTTGGGAGTACCAAATATCCGACGAACTAGATTCAACAAGATTAACTTGGGGTTACTCATAAAATGGTTGATCACTATGATGAATGACAATAGAAAGCTTGGATTCCTCCATTGTCCAAGGAATGAGAGTTGCAAGAGATGCCATCGTATCAGCAAAATGATTGGTCAATCGAGGAACAACTTGGATAGTGTAAGAATCAAAGGCTTCAAGGAGAAGATGAACAATGTCGTGATACTTTTGAAGAGTATCATTTTTACACTGATACTCACCCGTGACTTGTTTGATGACAAGTTTAGAATCTCCATATATGTCAAGGACTTGAACTCCTAGGAAGGTGGTGGTTTCAAGACCTAATATAAGGGCTTCATACTCTTCCATATTATTCGTACACTCAAAATTGAGTTTGTTGGCGAGAGGAATAGGAGTATCCCAAGGAGGAATGAGAATGACACCAATGCCTCCCCTTATTGACACTTGGAACCATCGAAGAAGAGGGTCATCTTAAGGATGTCATACTCATGATGAAAATGATTGATTGATTCATCTAGGAATTGTTCATGAGGGAGATGCAAACTAGGAAGAGGGGCTTCAGCTAATTGATCTACGATAGCTTGGCCCTTAATGGATTTTCGAGGAATAAACTTAAGGTCAAACTCAGTCATGAGCATGAGCCATCGAGTAATGTGATCATTGTGATAAGGTTTATAATGCATTATATTAAGAAGATGAAAGTTAGTAATGACATAAGTCTTGTGATTGAGAAGATAATGTTGAAGTTTAGAGGTGGCAAAGAAGAGAGCGCAACACAACTTTTCATCTTCAGTGTAGTGAGTCTCACAATCATGAAGGGTGTGACTGATGTAATAAACAACATGTTATCTCAATTTTCACCCCCACTGGAAAAATTAGATCGACATGACCACTGCATGAAGAAACCAGAGAAATCACATTCAAATCCTACAATCAGTGCAATGAGAGGACTCTACAATGGAATGACGGGTCTGCAAAAGATCAAATTACCCAAATAAGAAGAAGTTCAATAAATGGCCCCGTCAAATGAGCTTGTACTTCAAATCCAACATATAATTTACTTGTGAGACTCTATAATGGAGTAGTAGGGTTGGGGAAGGAGTAAACAAAAGGAAGAAACCAAAATCTCAAAGGAAAAGAAATGGTGAAGGTTCAAGTTTTGGGCTCTGCAAATGACTCAAAACGAGCCCCAAAATTGGCTAAGTATGGAGGAGATAGTGGATGCTACCAAGTTTCCAAACGATGCACCTCCAAAGATTAAATCCTAGGCTAGAGACTCAAATAAGCGCCAAACCTCCATGCGTCTAGAGCCCCAAAAGTTGCACCGCCATTGAAAAGTTTTCGACTCAATAGAAGGTGCCAAGTGTTGGCTTGGTGCAATTCCAAGATGGGAGTCTTGGGTGGAGACTAAAACTTGTGATGCCAATGGTCAACATAGGTAAAAAAAGGAGAGCGGGCCCAAAATGACTAAGTATAGAGTGCAAGCGGAAGGCGCCACATGTCTTAACAATGCTCCTTCAAAGGTAAAATCTTGAGCGGGTTTTCAAATGAGCGCGGGCATTCCACGTGTCCTAGAGTCCAAAAAGGGATAGAGTCAAGGTTGAATAGTCAAAGTAGAGTAGGCCGGCGGAAGGTGCCAAGTGTTAGCACGACGTTGTTTCAAGAGTAAAATTTGGGGTGGGTCTCCAAACAAGCGCCAGGCCTCCACGTGTCTAGGGTCAGAATTTTGGCCCGCCAAACAAAGGACTTAGGAAAAATATAAGGGAACATCATGGAGCCCACGGAAGCCTCCACATGTCAATCCAGTGCTATTTTAGAAATGAAAGGCAGGGGCCAAATCTCCAAGATGCGTGAGGCTGCCACATGGACCTGGTATAGACAGACTCTTTCAAATTTGTGCGCTCGAGACCCTAATCTTCAAATGGCCATATCTTTTGACAGAAAATCAAATTTGGCGGAGAAGACTTTTTGGAAATGTCTCAACACCCTCTACACCATGGAAACATAAAATATCATTCTTAATAGGATTTAGTGGGTGAAAAATGGGAAAACATCTTCCAGGCCATTAATGCAGAATCTATTTGCTCCAACAACTGGATCGGGTTTGATTTGATCTGCTATTCTTCTTCCTTGGCACGCCGAGTAGACATAGGGAACCAGAATTGATAAATTGTGGGTGGATTTGAGAGTGACATTGATTGATGGTGGTTGAGCTTTCAGAATAGGATTCAATGCGTCACAGAGGTGGTTGAAGCAGGATTCAAATTTTCCCTCCTCTCTCTCTTATTCTTCCTATATATTGTAAAGGAGGGGCATATTCAAATAGTTGTTGATCTTCCCTCTTCTGCCCCCTCTCTCTTTCTTCCTTAGGGTTGAATGTGGAGTCTAAGCCTCCTCCCATGGCTCTGTAATGGCGTTTTCTTACCTCTTTCCCACTGACAATGTACCGTGTAACTTTTGGAGCAATAGAATCTGTTTCGTGATGCATCTGTCCATCCTTGGCTCATTTTATTGTCTCTTCTTACCTCTCATTATTGTAGGGTATACTTGTGCATACTTTGATGTCTGTTGCAGGTTCTGGGAGTTGTACTTAATGGGTTTTGAAGTGGTGCTCTATGTGAAAACTATCTCTGGTCTATGGTGCATCTTGTCCACCCTCTCCTCTGCTCACCTCTCTCCACTTTAGGTGGTCGGGTCTAATGTGATTCAACCACTTCCTTTTCTAGTGTATCACCACTTAGTGTAGGCTCTTTTACCCTCTCTCTCTCTCTGTCCCCTTGGAATGGTTAGATTAGGATATGATAGGTTCTTCCCGCATAGGAGTAGCTTGTGGCGGGTGATGAGGGTCGTCAATCCTCGCCATTAATAATGTCAATCCATAGTTGGTGTCCGATGGTTTGTATGCATTAAGAGAAGAAGATCTTTGAAAGCAACTCCTTTAAACACAAACCAAACTTGCATAAAATAAATCACACTTGCAGAAATTGAAAGCCACACTTGTAGAAATAAAGGCACACTTGCAGAAATAAATTTTGCATAAAATAAATCACACTTGCATGAAGGAAATCAAACTTGTAGGAATTTAAACACACTTGCATAAATTGAAATTGCTTGAATTAGAAATAAACATAATTAAATGAAACACCTGTAGGTTCACAACAAACTGAATTTTCACAATACAAAAATAAAAACAATACAACAAAATGAATTATAGACAAATGAATAAACATAAACATAAATACACAAATCCATCTTCCTTGAAATGAGTGGCCAACTCATTTCTTGGAAGATAATTTAAATCATACTTCCGATTTTAAAACTACAGAATATTTGAGAGGAAAGAACAAATCTTTATTTCTTGGGAGAAAAAAAATTACATATCTCAGTGTGGAAGGTTGCATTTATAATTCATGCATCCAACCAACTCCTTATTTTAGGAAATAAAATCTGATCTTATCTTTATTCCAATCCTAACAACTAAGATCTCCATCTCCACAAAATATGGAGAGAGATATATTATTGAAGTCAAATCTTATCTTGCTTATTTTAGGAAGATTTGCTCCCAAATCTTCTCCTTGCTTTTCGGTAACAAGAATCATAATGATTTTATTATTCTACATTATTGGAAGGAGAATTTTTCTCAAAATATGATTTTGACCAAATACCTTTCTCGGATTTTCCATTTGACTTTGCTGTTGTTTTTGTGGGAATTTTTGATGCTTGTCTGATACGCTTTTTCCTTGACTACAATTCACTAAAAGTTATATTTCTCTTGATTGGTAAAACTCTGTAGCAAATATGAATGAGGTTTTTGTTAAACACATTTCTATGAAAAAACCTCTCTCATGATTTTCCATTTGAATTTTTTGTTTCTGTTTATGGAACTTTTAGTGCTTGTTTGATACACGTTTCCTCGGACTACAGCTCACTAAAAGTTAGATCTCTCTTCATTGGTAAAACTTGTAACAAATATGAATGAGGTTTTTGTTAAACACATTTCTATGAACAAAAACCTCTCTCATATTTTCCATTTGAATTTTTTGTTTCTGTTTATGGAACTTTTAGTGCTCGTTTGATACACTTTTCCTCGGACTATAACTCACTAAAAGTTAGATCTCTCTTCATTGGTAAAACCTGTAACAAATATGAATGAGATTTTTGTTAAACATATTGCTATGAAAAAAAAATATATCTCATATTTTCCATTTGAATTTGCTATTTTTTTTATGGAACTTTTAGCGCTAAATCGATACACTTTTCCTCGGACTGCAACTCACTAAAAGTTAGATCTCTCTTCATTGGTAAAACTTATAGCAAATCTGAATGAGGTTTTTGTTAAACACATTGTTATGAACAAAAACCTCTCTCATATTTCCCATTGGAATCTCTGAGTTTTCACAATCCCTCAAAAACTGTCATTCTGTTGATGCAAGTTCCGAACTAAAGTTGTCATTCCTTTTATGCAAGTTCGGAACTAAATCTGTAAGTTCCGAAATAAATTTGATTTGTCCATGAATTGAAAGTTCCAGAACTAACTGTCATTCAATTGATACAAGTTTTGGAACTAAATATGTGAGTTCTGGAACTAAACCTGCGAGTTCCGGAACTAAACCTGCAAGTTCCGGAACTAACTCTGTGAGTTCCGAACTAACTCTGCGAGTTCCGCAACTAACTTAAAACAACTATAAATTTTGTGTGTGACCCCAGATTGAGATGATTCTTTTTTGAACTTGTATAATTTTTGAGAGGAATCTGAATATGAAATCAAATTTGATTTTAAATGTACTATTCATGATCAATTCCATTTTTCCCAATACTAGCATTATCTTTCCTTTATGACCTGCATACACAAGACTTTGCATATTTTCCCAAATAATCAATAGGATTAGTCAACAAGATAGATAACAAAATATTTCTAAAGAATGAACAAGATATATATCCTATACTCTATCTTAAGCAAATTATAAGTTCCTAAATTACATTTAAATCCACTTTCAAATGTAATTGTGAAGGATAAAATAATGGTAATTTATGGCATCATCGTAGATTAGGAGGTAAGAACCGAATTTCTCTAGAGGTCCATCTCACGTTTTACAAGTCCCATAGCTTGAGAGATGGTCCCATGTTGTGCAATCACACTTAATGCCCTACTCCACACCCGGCCATTCGGGGTGCTTGTGATTCTACACTAACAATTTTGGCACGCTTACAGTGGGACACTCGAGGTTAGATTTTCTATCGTTCCGAAATTTTCTCATTACAACAATGACAAATCATAAGCCATTATGCGATCCGCACTAATGCAGTTTTAGCACTTAGGTGGGACACCGAGTCTGAAATACCTTACCACTTCATTTCATCAAGTAGATTTGTTCTTGGTGAGATTCAGCCTTATTCAAAGCACATCATCAAATCCATCTGTTAATAACCCATCCTCTCGAGTTATAGACATTTTCCATCCATTTCCACTCATTTTTCATCCATTTTCTTCTTCATCCTCTTTCATTTTCTCCCATTCCATGAAGTTGTGAAGTCATGACTTCATTCCTTCATGGAACTCACACTCTGCAGTAAAAGTAGTGCGGTTCACCTCCAATACATTTCCCAACTCCTCCAAATCAACATTATAATCAGATCTAGACCATTATGCTTACCCATATGAGTAGGGTCAAAGTCAGTTTAGCCATAAAGCTTATCAAGAATAAGGGGATGCATACAATTGTAACAACTATGTGGAGAATGTTGGTTTGTTGAGAAGATTCAAAAATGGAGGCTGACATGGTTCAATCAAGGGCCATAGCACAAATGAAGGCATTCAAGATTGGTTGTAGGGCACCTTGTCCATGGGAAGGCCCTTTTCCAAGACATTACAACCCTCAGGAGAAGCTTGACTTCATGGTTGAAGTGCTGCCTCAACTTACACACGATGTGGATTAAGGACATTGAGACTTATGAGAAAAGCTGCAAGACATCCTTGTCACAATGGGTAAGTTAATCACCATCTCCTTGTCCTTCATTTTCTCTTTCTCAAACTTTATCATTTCAGCATGATCAAGAGTCAAGCCCATCATTTGCTACCCCAAGTGTTGATTTCATTTCTCCATCTCCTAGTCTTCCATCCCATTTCAATTCTTCTCCCCTTTTCCTTCCCAAGTCATCCATTCCCTCCAAATAAGCAAGAAGTTCCACTTCCCTCACCACCATAAAAATTGCAAAGATGGTTGAACCCTAACCTATCACTCCTCTTGCTTTCCCAAGTCCATGTTGGGAAGAGACTCAAGAATCCAGTCAAGTAAAACAACAAGAAGTGGAGCCCAACAGAGAAGAAATGACAGACAATCTGAAGAGTTGGGCTGCTAAATTTGGTTTACAAAGATCCCCCGATAGTTAAGCTAGTAGAGGAGGAACAAAAACAACAAGAAGATCAACAATCTGTTTGCTCAATGCAGTGTTCCTAATGGAATTTTATGTCTCTAAGAGGATACTAATCAATCGATCTAAGCTGAATAACTATGATTGAGGAGGAAGAACAATCAGCTCCAAGTCCCATCGAAGAGGAGCATATGGGAGAGATCAAATTAGAGTTGAATCCACTCAATGAAGAAAGCATCATTGAAGATTTTTTGCTTTCATTTCAAGGGTCTGATTTGATTGATGAACCCATGATGGAGGAGGATCATACAATTTTAGAGGCCCCAAGTGTGGAGCAGGCCACAGAAGAACCTTTAGTTCTTCCTCCCACTTCATCCCCTTCAAGCTCTGATGTTGAATAAGAGTTTGATCTTTCAAACTTCATGTTTGAGGATGAAGGGAACCATGGTGAGCTAGTTATAGATCAGGGACACCATGGAGGAGGGCGAGCACATGCAACATGATAACAAGGAGACAAATTATTTGTCTGACTTGGAGGGTTGCTTTGATGGAGAGGAGCCTGAAGAAATTACATCATTTACTCCTCTATCACCCACCTTCCAAGCATATGAGCCTGCTACCATAAAGGAGGGCATTCAAGAACAACAACCTATGCCTCACAACATCCCTCTGGAACCAAGGTTGGAAGATATGAGTCTTCCATGTTCTTCACAGGAGAAGGAAGAGAAAAGGAAAGAGGATGTCATCATCCCTCTCACACCATCCATCCAAGAAGGTCCATAAAAGACTCCATTTTTGGATTTGAAATTCAGAGAAATGGGCACATCCAAAGGATCAGACCATGCCCAATCAGGTACTTGGCTTCATTGGAGCCAAGGGAGAAGCAAAACCAGTCATGCCTACTTGAGGACATGAGGATGAGTATCAAAATACCAAGGGTCATCATCAACACCTCCAAGAGTCCAATGCCAATCAGCTTGAGGAGGTATTTTTGGTTGATGTTGATACCTTGATGATTTGGGTGGAGGACCGACTTATTATTAGTTTTCACTCATACAAGCAGCCATATTCAATTTCAAATCATGTGCATGGCTGCCCCTTTTGAGAAAGGGAAGCTACTTCTCCCTTCTGTATCAATATTTGTTTAAGCTTTTCTTTCTCTCTGGTTAGTGTAGGAGTAGGAGTAGATTTTTTTTTTAAGAAGAAGTGCTTGTGCACACTCTGCATGTCTCATTTGAGACATGTATGATTTTTATTTGTACATAAGTTTTGTTCACATTGCTCTAGAGGTGCATGAGGCTAGACCCTTCAAGATATTCATGCTAGAAAACCCATAGTTTCTGAAACAGCTACAAATTTCATAAAACACAAATACGAGCAACTAAAATTGGATTTGAAATAGTCCATTCAGGACAGATGGAAGCCCCGGTTAAAAAAATTTCTACTCTCATAAGATTTATTTCAATATTTCTTATGAAAATTGAGAAGTGCGAGACGCTTGCAGACAGGACTCAGTGGTCGAGGTAAAAGTGAAAAGTGGGCAATCAGAGAGTCCATTTTGAAAGAAGGGTCAGTACCAACCCATTAATTATGACTCTATGCCAAATGGATGCTTCAAGACTACTGGTCCCTTCATCTAGCATGTATATGTCCCATGTGAGTCGCCAATTGTTATCTCAAATTTTCCCCACGACAAAATTAGATCAGCCACAACCACATGCACGAAGAAAAAGCAATCTGTAGCAACAGAGGGACTCTACGATGGAGTGATGGGGCCTGCGAAAGATCAAATGACCCTATGCAAGAAGAAGTTCAATAAACAAATTTCAAATGAGCCCATGCTTTAAATCTAATAGATAAGTTCTTGGTATACTCAATGGAGTAATGAGGTTCGGGAAGGAGTAAATAGAAGGAAGAAACAAGAAGCTCAAAGGAAAAGAAACAACGAAGGTTCAATGTTTTCGGGCTCTGCAAATGACTCAAAATGAGACCCAAAATTGGCTAAGTATGGAGGAGACATCGAGATGCTTTGCCAAGTGTTCAAATGACACACCTCCAAAGATTAAATCCCAGGATGGAGACTCAAACAAGTGCCAAACCTCCATGCGTCCAGAGCCCCAAAAGTTACACCGATCAGCCGTTGAAAAGTCTTCGACTCAATGGAAGGTGCCAAGTGTCGGCTCGGTGTAATTCCAAGATGGGAGTCTTGGTAGAGACTCAAACTTGCACTATCCCTCCATGTAGCCAATGGTCAACAGAGGTAAAAAAGGAGAGTGGGCCCAAAATGACTAAGTATAGAGTGCAGGTGGAAGGCGCCACATGTCTTAACGACGCTCCTTTAAAGGTAAAATCCTGAGCGGGTTTTCAAATGAGCGCGAGCCTTCCATGTGTCCCAGAGTCCAAAAAGGGACAGAGTCGGGGTTGAATAGTCAAAGTAGAAGCAGGCTAGTGGAAGGTGCCAAGTGTCAGCATGATGTTGTTTCAAGAGTAAAATTTAGGGTGGGTCTCCAAACAAGCGCTAGGCCTCCATGTGTCCAGGGTTAGACTTTTAGCCCCGCCAAACAAAGGACTCAGGAAAAATACAAGGGAACATCATGGAGCTGCATGAAGCCTCCACATGTCAGTCCAACGCTATTTCAGAAATGAAAGGTAGGGGCCAAATCTCCAAGATGCGTGAGGCTGCCACGTGGACCTAGTACGGATAGACTCTTTCAAATTTGCGCGCTCAAGACCCTAATCTTCAAATGGCCATATCTTTTGACAAGAAAATCAGATTTGGGTGGGAGAAGAATTTTTAGAAATGTCTTGACACCCTCTATGTCATGGAAACATAAAATATCATTCTTAACAAGATTTAGTAGGTGAAAAATGGGAAAACATCTTCCAAGCCATTAATGCAGAATCTATTTGCTCCAACAACTGGATCAGGTTTGATTTGATCCGCCGTTCTTCTTCCTTGGCACACCGAGTAGACATAAGGAACCAAAATTGATAGATTGTGGGTGGATTTGAGAGCAGCATTGATTGATGGTGGTTGAGCTTTCAGAATAGGATTCAATGCATCACAGAGGTGGTTGAAGCAGGATTCAAATTTTCCCTCCTCTCTCTTATTCTTCCTATATATTGTAAAGAAGGGCATATTCAAATGGTTGTTGATCTTCCCTCTTCTGCCCCCTCTCTCTTTCTTCCTTAGGGTTGAATGTGGACTCTAAGCCTCCTCCCATGGCTCTGTGATGGTGTTTTCTTACCTCTTGCCCACTGACAATGTACCGTGTAACTTTTGGAGCAATAGAATCTGTTTCGTGATGCATCTGTCCATTCTTAGCTCATTTCTGTCTCTTCTTACCTATCATTGTCACAAGGTATATCATGCATACTCGATGTCTATTGTAGGTTCTAAGAGCTGTGCTTAATGGGTTTGGAAGTGGCACTTTGTGTGAAAATTATCTCTAGTTTATGGTGCATCTTGTCCACCCTCTCCTCTGCTCACCTCTCTCCACTTCAGGTGGTTGGGTCTATGATTCAACCACTTCCTTTTTTGGTGTATCACCACTTAGTGTAGGCTCTTTTACCCTCTCTCTCTCTCTCTGTCCCTTGAATGGTTAGATTAAGATATGATAGGTTCGGCTGCAATGGAGTACTTGTGGTAGGTAGATTAGGAGGCAAGAACGGCTTTCTGGAGGTCCATCTTAAGTTTTTCAAGTCCCACACTTGAGAGATGGTCCCATGTTGTGCAATCACACCTTGAATTCCCTACTCCAAACCAAGGCCATTCGGGGGTGCTATGATTATGCACTAACACAACCTACTCCCGACCTTGGTAATCACGATGTGTTAACATAGACCCTAAGGCATGACCATTAGTAGATATTTATAGATAGAAGGGCTCCCCCTCACGAGGAGGCATAAGCCTTTACTGTGGAGACAAAAGATATTACTTAAGCTAATTAAAGGAATTTTGGAAATCATGATCCCGATTAAAGCCTATGTCTTTACGAAGAAGATGATGAAAGTGTTGGTAATGATCTGAAAGTTGCGATATGAAACGGCAGAATGATTGAAGTCAACCTTGAATACTACGAAGTTGCTTAAGATTTGAAGGGGAGGCATTTCAATGATTGCCTTAATTTTTGTAGGGTCAAATTTAATGCCCTGATGGAAATGATAAAGCCAAGGAGTTTTCCAGTTAGCACTCTAAATACACACTTAGATGGATTAAGGTGAAGAAAAAGAGAATAATGCACTCAAAAAGGACTTGAGGATGGAAATATGGTTGTGTCGATGTTTAGATTTACCTAAAATATCATCAACATAGTCTTCTATTGTTTTATGGATGAGATCGTGAAAGATATAAGTCATGGCCCATTGATAGGTGGCTCTAACATTTTTCGGACCGAAAGGCATGACCACAGTGAAAAAGGTCCCCTAAGGGGTAATGAAGGAAGTCTTATGTTGGTCTTATGGTGCAACAAGGATTTGATTGTAACCAAAAAATATGTCCATAAGGGAAAACATCTCATGGCCTACAAGTGAGATCTACAAGTTGACTGATGTTGGGTAGAGTGAAGTCATATTTAGGGAAAACGAGATTAAGATCTCGAAAATCTGTACATATGCAAAGTTTTCCTGATGCTTTAGATATGGGAACGATGTTGAAACCCATTAGGGATAGTCAATGGGGATGATGAAGTTGGTAGAAATAAGACATTGTAACTCTTCTTTATAAGGAGGAAACTTCGAGGATGCATACGCCAAGTAAAGCTTGATTTACCATTTTAACATTAGGGTAAGTGATGATATTATGGACGATGATGGAAGGGTCAAGACCAAGCATGTCTAAATATGACCATGTGAAATCTTGGCTATGACAAGAGAGAAATGTGGTAAAAGAATCAAGCTTGTGTGGATCAAGAGATTGACCCACTTTGAGGATGTGAGGCTCTTAAGGAGTCCCAATATTGACATCGATGGTGGCTTTGTTGAGAAGAGTGGATGTGTCAAATGGTAAGGTCTTATGAAGATAAGAATCCTCTACCCCCATGTGGGAAAGGATGGCATCATCATCAACACATTGAATAATGTTAATGGTAGAAGAGTCTTCTTCTATCATCTCCTAGGATGGAAAAGGGGAAGGAACCTAGTCTAGTTCAAAATGATAGGTGACCAGTCCCAAAGTGATGGTGGAGCCTAAAAATGTTAGGAGCAATAGATACAATGTCATCTCGTATCCATGGACTCATGAGATGGGGAAGATGGAGAAGGCATGTCCATGCACATCTTAGATGGTGGGATAGGGTCGGTAGATTTATCTTGATCGAGTCCTAAATTTGTGAGGTTTGCGGCATTAATTAGTGAATAGACAGTGTGGCCCCTGCTCATAACACCCCATGCCAAATCCCTTCCATGCACAATGATAGAGATAGGTGTGGTCGAAGGATGGCTTTTTAAGGAAGGCAAAACCACCGGTATAAGGTTTGGCATGTGGAAGATCAACTATATGAGAAGAAGGGGTGTCAAAACCACCATAGATGTTGTTGGTATGAAGATGTGGTGGACCAAAGGAATGATATCCCTAACATTTGGTTGGTACATGGGAGCTTTGTCGGGTCTACCAAGATGGTGAGGAGTGGGCAAGGTGTTAAGTGTAAGAAGGCGATACTCCCCAACATAATTTTATCCATTACTTTATCTAGGGAATCATTGTTGGGAAGTTTGGAAGAAGAGATAGATGAACTAGTGGATGGTACAGATGGATATTCCTTGGGAACAAGGACATCATTGGGTCGATAAGTCATATTGCACATCCAAAAGGGAGGAACATCCTTGGGAAGTGTCAAAATATTTCCCTCATGCTCATATTTAAGGGAACGATGAAGTGTAGAAGGGAAGCAACACATAACGTGGATCCAAGGTTTCCCAAGGAGAACATTGTATTGAAATTCCCCTTGTATGATGTAGAAGACCTCATGGAGGAGATTTTCATTAATGTAGAGAGGAAGAATGACCATTCTTAAGGAGGGTAGTGACAACTTCGTTAAAAGTGCAAAGGACCGCAGGTGTTTGGGAAACAAAGGACTTTGGTATCTTAAGTTGATCAAAAGTATGTGATGGGAGGATATTGATGCTCACTCCACTATTAATCATGGAAAGTCAGATAAAAATGTCATTATTCTTGACCATGATAAAGAGGAGGATCATGTTCTTCCGATATGATATTCAGGATCTCAGCATCATCAAATGATATGGTAGTGGAAGCCGTAAGTGCTCCTACGAGGATATGAAGGGCTGAGCTTTGGATGAGATCATAAAGTGAAATCTTGATCGGGGCCTAGTGGAGTTGTTTGACTATACTCTGTTCAATAAGCCTAGGTGCTGCTAAGATGGAAACCTTAGGTTTTGAGGATGAGGTTAACTTCTTAGGAGGAGGAATAACGATGAAGGTTTTAGCTTTCAGTTGAAATTTTGTCGATTTAGGTTCACGTTGGCTAGATCTAGGAATAATGTCGATGAATAAGGGGGACTATCCTCAAAAGAATATTCACCTAGAGGTGGGATGGCTGTGAAAGTTTGTGAAGAACCAGGGGAATTTTGCATTTGGATGGATGAGGTCAAAGGCAGATGTTGGAGTGGAAGGAAGAGATTGATTTGGCCTGGGGAGAAGGTATTCTTCCTCAATAAAGCCATTAGCGCTAGCTTGGAATGCTCTGTAATGATCAATGTTGTGTCCAGGTACATGTGATATGCACATATGAGGTTAGGATTAAACCACAATGGATTTTTACTATTTGGATCAAAGGCCTTGATAAGCGAGAAGGGTGATTGTGGAAATTTGTAGTAAGTGTTGGAAAATGTCCGCATATGAATCTCCAAAAGCCTTAAGAGGTGATTTGTCCTTGTGGAATGTCTTGGTCTTTGAAAAGAAGTTCAAGTATGTTGATGTCTTGATGATTTGGGTTTAGTTTTGGGATAGGTTAATGTATTAGTGTTGAATGGTTTTGGATTGGTGGGCTGAAATGTTCTTGATGAAGAGGTTGATGTGTTGGATGGTTTAGAGATAGGAATGTCAAATTTCTTGTAGGAATGTATAAGATATTTTTGAGGTAATGTACTAATGGTTGTGGATTTTTTTGTAAGGGTGTGTCCTTAGGAGGGGTGAAAATAATTTCCACCGGAGGATCTGGAGGTGGTGTCACAGTTGGTATAGGCAAAGGGAGAGACATTGGTTTGATAGAATCCAAGGAAAGTGAAGATGTATTTGATTGTGTCAAAGAGGTATAAGAATCATTTGAAGTTGAATTATTTTCAAAAGTTCTTCAAATAATAAGGATTGTGTTGAGCAAGAAGGTGGTATGGATGCATTTTCAATAGTTGATGTTGGTGTGGGTAAAAGCTTTGAAAGAGGCATCGATTTTAATTCTAAGGATGGTATAACAAGAAGAAGTGGAATAGATATAAGTAAGGTAGCCAGATATGGTGAAGTGGATTTGGTGAGCAACGAAGTGGATATAATAGGTAATGTAGTATATGTGGAACCAATGTCAACTGTAGAAGTAGGTGGGAATGGTCATTTCATAAATACAGACTAGGGGAAAAATGATATATTTGCGAATGGGGTCCTAGTTGTATGAATGGATGATGAGGTAGATGTAGATACGATTGGTACGGTTTTGGGGACAAGTGTTAATGGGTTTATAGATGTAGGAATAATATCAAAGGGGATTGATGTGATTTACGACGAAGGAGGAGAAGTTGTAGGTTCTTAATCAACGTTGTTTAAAGTGTTTATAGTATAAACATTAAGAGTTTGGGTTGTATAAGTGGTGACATCTTGACTTGTTGGTCTATGATTTGGGAAAGGTTGTTTGAATATGTCGAGTGATTGATTGGGTAAAGCATTAGGATTGTTGACCTGAAGGTCACCCTGATCAATGAGCCTTTGAACCAAATCCATAAAATTTTGACATTTCTTTGTGTCATGACCTTGAGTTTAGTGGTATTTGTAGTAATGGTCTTCTCGATACCACACGGGTTTCGGTTTGAGTCATCAATTGGTCGATAGTTGGTAATGTGATTAGATTTTCTATTATCATCTTGTCAAAGATAGATCCATATGATTCCCCAAGGGGAGTGTATTTGGGTGTCACCGTGGGGCTCGTTGCTAAGTCCACATGCTAGATGTTGGTGCAGGAGAAGATTTGACGACCACAACATTGGCTGCTCCCTTAGATTTCTCGTTATGTGTAGATGTTTTAGTGAATTCATGTTTAGGTTTTTTTGATTTTAGTTTTAAATGACCCTACTCAAGGGCGCGTGTTTCAAGCTTGCGAGCCATGGTGAAGGCTTTGTCAAAGGTTTGGAAGGATTGGATTTGTAGGGTAGAGGATATATGTTTTGCACATGAACATGAGAAGAGCTTGATGAGTTCAGTTTGTGGAAGGGTAAATGATAGTTGGTTTATAATGCCACACCACCTTGCGATGAATTTTGTGATAGAATCATATTTATAATGACTAATGGAGTACAAGTCATTGATGGTGATTTTACACGCAATGTTAATAAAAAAAATGTTCTAAAAATAATTACGTAAGATGATTGAAGGAAAATATCAAATATTGAGGGATGTTATTGTACTAGTCTAATGCTAGACCAGCCAAAGACATGGGGAAAGTATGGAGCATCAAGTCTTGATTGTGTGTAATAAGACAACATGCATGTCTAAATGCATGAAGGTGTTGTTGTAGATCATCTTTGATGTTACACTTGGTGAATTTTGGCAATTCCCAATGTGGAGGATATGACTTAATTGGTACGGATGGATGAATTGGCTCGTTGCAGATTTTTTCGTATGATAATACAACTTTGGGCCCTAGGGTGGTGGCCTCAAGGTTAGCTAACCTATTCATGAGAGCATGCATATGATCATTTGATGAGGTGATAATGGGTTGTGGTTGCATAATTTGTGAGGTAGCTGGATAAAATTTTTGGTGAGATTGAATGTGTGCTTGGGGGATTTCTTGATGAATGTGAGTTAAAGGTTGAGTTTGGAATGTTTGGTGTTGTGTCATGGGGATGTTGTATGATTGTTGAGACTGGTAGGCACTTGATGAGTATAAGTGGGCTGAAATTTTTGTTGAAAGGGGTTAGACATTGAATAAGGTAGAGCACCCATAAGAGGAGGTTGGTAAGTGATGATATGCATGTATGATGTGAGGGAATTATAATGTACAAATAGGGGACATTATATTAGGGACTAATAGGAAATATGAAGGGTAGTGGTGATAGTTGTATTGATTGGGTGGAATGGACATGAATAATTGAGTAGTTTGGTGGGGTGGGGGATTGTTAGAAGACGAGGAAAGCTCATTTACTAAAAATTGTTGATTGGCATCGGGATTGATTTGATAAGGATAAATTTGCTAAAGCGGTGGACCATCTATGGGAAGCTGAGTTGATTTCCTAAGGAGATAGTCTTAGAGAGCCACCGAATTGGCATCAAAGACATCCTAGAAATCTAAGTCACCGCTGCGAGGATGACTAGAGGTCTGAAGGTCCGGATGCGAAAGGAAGGGTGACTAGTCTAGACGTAATGGAATGATGGTAGAAGAAGGATTAGTTTCTCCTAAGGTAGTGGTTTGAATAGAGGATTCTAGGTGAGAGACACTAAAGAGAGGATTAGTACTCATGAAAGAGGTAATCAAGGGTATGGATGAAGCAATTGTTGTAGTAGAATTCTCTTGAGTCGGGATGAAAGCTGTTTGAAGGGAAGTTTTGTTCCATTCTTTTGGCTGCTAAACGATTAATTACGGGCATGAAACAAGAACAATTTTTATGCTAACTAAACCAAGCAAGTCAAGCAAACAATTATTTTTATTGTTTTTAATTAAGAAAATGTGAAAAATAGAAAAGGGGATGGATAACGGGGTACCTAAGAGAAGGCAGTCTATGTCTGGTTTCGGTTTTTGGCTTGGGAGAGTCTCAGGCGGTTTCTGTTGGGTGATGAAATCCCAATCGGTTTATGTAGTCATATTTTACACCCTTAGACCAATGTTTTAATCCCATGTGCACCGAACTATCACCCAACGGGTGCTAGGCACTCAACCGAGGCACGTGCGGTGTTGAGTCTCTCCTTTATGTGAGTTTTATGAGAATGCATCATCTTATAACATATTTAAAAGGAAATGAGTAGAAATAGCCATGCCATATCCTAGAACGAGTTATCTTATTGCATCCAGAAAAGGGAAATAATAAGTAGCATAAGGAAATAGCTCATACAAAAAGGAAATACATTAGTATACTTCCAAACACAAATGATTTATAACAGAGCATTGTATTCATATCAAAATATTCAATAACCACATTACAATCCATTGGGTTCATAACAAACCCCGATATAATAACGCAGGACAAGTCATGTATCAGAACTATACCATGTTCATCATATTACAAAGAAAAATCCAGACCCATTCCCTAAATGTGCCATCATCCCTATATGCTCCTATTCCCAACCCATAGAATCCTCCATTCATTTTTGTAGAGCTTCGCCTCTCTTCCACTCTCTATCCTTCTATATAATCTTGTTGCCTCTCATCTCTATGCTTCCAATGGGTGCTTGTATTTATAACCTTAACACCCACCGCCATGCCTTCCAAAAGTTACAGATCGGTCACCAAGTGTCAAAGTGGTCCTCCATGGGAGCATGCCTCCCTAGATTTGAGCTCTCCACTTCTCACAATGATGTCTTCTAGAACCTTCTATCACATGCCCTGAGTATCCCCTTTTTGATCCACAATTGCCAAGTAGGTACCTTATCCGCAAGGATCATGCTTTTCTCGTGTCTTTGCCTGGGATGCCAAATGTGGCTAAGTACAAACCTATTTTACCTTTCATACGCATGCCGTGTGTTTAGAAAAACCATACCAGAACCCTTTCTCTGCATGCCTTTAACCCACATGCCCTTCTTTAATTAGGTCCTACGCACCCACACAATTTTTTTTACTTATATGATATTTTGGGGCCCAATCACCATCTGGGTACAATGTTGTTTAGATGTGTTGATTTGAATGCGTGAGTGTAGTCATTTTACACCCACCAAATAACAAGGGAATCCCATAAGTGTTGACCTATCACCCGGCGGGTGCTCAATGCTCACTAGAGGCATGCACGGGTGCCAGAGTCTCTCTTTTATGTGAGTTAAGTGGGACACATCATCTATGACAGGAGCTTTAAAAGAGTGAGTGGAATCGAGACATACATTTATCGTAGAACTTAGAATGACTTCTAGACAAATGCAGTCATCCCAGAATGAATGATACTTAAAAAATTATAGATAGGAACCAAAACAAAAAGGAAATGCATATTTATTCCATAAACATTCATGAATCAGAACTGTAAGCTATAAAAATGGACTAGAATCACTAATAACCATATTTAATCAAGTTTGGTAACCTCATTATAGTCATTGGATCCATTACTGAGACTACCATTACATGCGCATCGAGGTCAAACATCAAAGTGGATTCATACCCATCAGTTCTCAAGAGAAAATTTACAATCCCAACCCCTTATTACATCCTTTTCCTATAGATCCCTACCCAACTTATGGATCTCTCACAGTATTCTGCATGGCTTCACCTCCTTCTGCTTCTCTCTCTTTTTCCTCTGGCAGGTGCTTGTATTTATAGCCCTTCTTGACATCATCAAGCCTTCACAGGAGTTGTAGATCCATTGCCAAGTGTCCAAGGTGGTCCTTCATGGGAGCATGCTTCTTTAGGTCTGAGCTCTCCACTCTTTGCAATGATGGCCTTCTAGAAACTTCCATTGCAGGGTATATTCCTTCTTAGGCCAACCTGTCACCAGGCTGACACCTTATCCATTCCACATGCGCAGTCAGGTCACAATTTTCTCGTGTTCTACCTGATGTGTCAAATATGGCTAAGTCTTGAAACCTTTGTTTTGTCTTGTGCATGCACCACTTGCTCTATTAAACCCTCCTAGAACCCTGTCCTACGTGCTTTCTCCTTGTGCACCCTTTCTTAACTAGGCCTTGCATGCCCATGCACCTTCTTGTACTTGGCCAATATTTTAGGGGCCCAACATCACCCCACACTACGCATGTTCTCTCGCCCATGGGAAAACCTTCTCAATGAATAAAGAATGACTACGTTTAAATGGTTTGGGGAAAGGGAATGAAGAACTTTGGGGAAGAAAGAAATAATGGGGGAACTATGATCACTTCTATAAGAGGAGAGGGAAATATTTTGTTAGGTCTACCTCTAACTTATTCCAGTATCGACCTCACTCGTGCCCATTGACAAATGTCACTTTGAATAGAGAGCTCACCTCTTCAAAGCTTAGCCCCTCTCCTTGGGTATTCATTGTTTCCATGATCTCCTCAAATTTTTGCCTAAGTCTTTGAGCACATCTATCCTTCAGTGATGCTGGGATACAACTCCTTCATCCGGTTCTTGTTTAAGCCCCACAAGGTCTCAATAGCCTCCTATTTCCTCTCAACTTAGTCTAAAATCTTGTCACGTTGTGATCTATTCCCCTTGTTCTTATCCTGGAACTCCTTGAGCTCCGCTTCATGGGAGGTGACCAAAATGCTTGCCACTCTATCTCTATCGGTGCAATTGTCATAAATGACCTCAACGGCTTGGGCGGAAACTTTCACATTTGTGAGGAATTTCTTGTACTCGTAACAATTTCCACAACCTTCATCTTGTCCTCCTTTTCCTTGCGTGCCGATGCCTCCTCTGCAGAATCTAAGGCCAGTGGTCACCTTTCCATTGTGAGGATGTGGGTCAAGTCCTATAGACACTCTAGGGTGGATCCATACTTCTACGTAGGTGGCATTAGATCTAGATGCTTCAAGAAAATGACATCTGTGATTATCTCTACTTTCTTGCAAACCTTGTGCACCCTTGCCTTCTCTTCTTTCAACTCATTCCTTTTATGTGCATTGATTAGTTCCTCCCACTTTAATTCCTTTGTCCTTTCTTCAAGCTCTTCTTCCTTCTTCTCCAGCTCTGCCTCTAGGAATTTTACCATGTCGTTCCTCCCAAATAACCTAGCTTCTAGTTCAACTAAGACCTTGTTCAACACATTGTAGACTTGCTCATCTGATAGCCACTGAGTGCTCACCAAGGGGTTGTCTCCTTTTGACTCAGGCACCTTCATTATTGCCCCTTGGCTTACCTTGAATTCTGGCTCGTCGATGTGGGACTCAATTTCCCAAGAAAGCATTTTCCTCATCCGAGGGTATGCACCTTCCTCATCAAACAAATTCATAGCCAAGAGTTGCTCTATTGGTACTATGCTTTGGAAACATGCACGCAACACCTTGCTTGGATCATCGATATAGCCCATTCTTGGTTTTTGGGTCTTCATGCACCTTCCTCATGTGTGCGTGCCCTTAGTAATACATACTATCAAACTTGGGCCTCCTCTGTCTTTTGTGATCTTTTCCCAAACTTTCTTCCTTATCTTCATTCATTACTAAATCAGCACTGTGCTCCAACTCTTGTTCTACCAAGGCTTCAATGATTTTCACCACTTCTTTTTCTGCCACCTCGTTTATCTGCTCCTATGTGAGGCTTGGAGTTTTATTTTTGTACTCACTTATTCACTTCCTCCCTTATCTTGGGTGCCTTCCTCCTCCTGCTGCCCTTCCTCCACACAAAGAGATAGTCATTTTTCTCTTCCTCACCTTCTTCCTCTAAATCATGCACCTCAAACACTGGTGGTTCCTGGGCTCCTTTAGGTTCATCTTCTTCGTCATCATCCCTCTCACCTCTGTAGGCCTCCAAGCTCTCTCGTGTCCTCCGAATCAGCCTCCTCCATCACATCACCTTCGTTTCTTCCTAATTAAGGATTCCATTATAGGAGATTCGGCTCTTTTTCTTCCTCCTCTGGTGAATTCTCCTTTGTGATAGGATTTTCTTGTTCTGGTGCCTCCTCTTTGGTAGGGACCTTTTCCTACACGTGTAAGTACTAGTTCTAGCACTTATCACAGGGTGCCCCTTGGGGTGCACTTTGGACACATGGTGCCTTCTTAACTTGCACCACTTCTTTTCCTTTCTTTTTCCGGCATGAGCTTCTTTCTTCCCATGGGGTCTTTAGGGATGGAGACATCACATTCCAGGTATGCGCCCTTCTCAAACTTTGGTCTTATGCGTAGATATACCCTTTCCGTGGTCTCTCTTGCTATTGGCAAAGTTAGGGGCTTTGTCATTTGAACTTCATGGGAGACATACCTCTCCACGTACGTGCACTTCTTGGGGTAAACGAGATTTTTGTGCAGCTCCATGTGGTCTTGATCTACCTCACTAAGGTCGAACCTTAGTCTTTTGGC
Organism: Taxus wallichiana var. yunnanensis; assembly: GCA_018340775.1. Lineage (NCBI taxonomy): Eukaryota > Viridiplantae > Streptophyta > Pinopsida > Cupressales > Taxaceae > Taxus > Taxus wallichiana. The sequence goes on along the minus strand of CM031239.1, from coordinate 729,277,207 downwards.
CTCTTTAAACCTATTTACCCCTACTTGGAAATATTGAGCGGTGAAGGAGAAGGGAGCTTGCACCAGGGGCCCATGTTTTCATCTGTCAATTTAAATCTACCAATGCAGAAATGCTGGTACATCAAAAATTCAACTTCTCCATTAACGAGCGCTAGTAGATGCTATGAGATCCTCCACTCCACCCCTGAATGCATCCCTTAAGCACTTATACTATTTTTCTAGGTGTGCTTTGTGAGAAGCCGTCATGCTATCACAAGTGTACTTTGCAAATCTTTTCATGGGCGAGGGGTCTTCCTCCTGGATATTCCCAAACAAACTTATCTGCTGCATATGGAACTCTGATATCTGAAAACACAATTTTCAAAAGGACATTACCAAAGAGTATCTTGTCTCCTTCTGTGCACTATTGATAATTTCATCTGCGATGAAGGAAGACAAATTGTAGATGGTGCCTTCTGATATTTTCTTGCACACATTTAACCAAGCCTTATTTACCTATGTCCACCTTTCTTGGTCATTTAGCTTTATCACCGAGCACGCAGCCATTCTCATGATAGGGTCTTATATCTCCACAATATCAAAGCACCATGACCCCTTCTTATAATCATATACAACGATGGTTGCTTTGATGGCTTCCTTGTTGCTCGAGTCATCATCTCTACTTTATCCTTCACATATGAGGCATGTGGATTTTGAAATCAGCTGAGGAGTTATGCACATCTTATGCCCCTTGAAGTAAAATTGGTCCTCATGTACACATGACATTAACCATTGATAGAGGTGCTCAGGTTTTCAAAAATAAGGCAACCCCGCCTTCTCCAATTTTACTTTTACCTCATCGCTTTAGATAGGTAAATCCTTTGTTGTCCTCTTTTTGTTGTGCACACCAACTCCAGCACCAATTCCTTTTCTATCGTGTTCATGCAATGGTTGTAATTTCTCACCATCATGTTTCTTAAGTGGGAATCCCATTCTTTCCCAAGAAAAACCCCATCCGAGTACTACATCTCTGCGTACCATTTTTCATTCATGCTTACGGGGTTTTTGGTTGTTTGCCCTTGCCCTTGCCTTTTCCTTCGACTTCTTAGGTTATATAGTGGTTTCTTAGGTGCCATGGTTTAGGTTATATTAGCACTTCAACTTCTCTTACTTGCTTTGCTTTTCTACCCTCTCCAAGCTCAGACCTCAAACTTGTGAAGAAACCCTTTTCAGCCCATGCCCTAGTTACTAAACCCTAATTGGAATAACCTTTTTCACCAGATGGTGCTTCTCCACAATTTTTTTTCTCTACACCCATGAACTTCTTTCCTTCTAGTTTGTAGATCAAATCTAGTCACTCACGCCTTAATTTCTTCACACAGATCAACTCTAGAAACCCTAGTCCTGTAAGAGCTTTCTTTTTCATATTTGCAATGTCCATAATGAAGTGCCCAACCTTCTATTTATAGCTTTCCATTCTTTTTAGCATTAAATGCTACTTCACCTACCACCATACTTCAACACTTATTGTAGCTTTTTCCACTAAGCCATACTCTAGCACCCCAACTCACGTGCCCAACCTTGTGTGGACAATCCTACAACCTTAAGCGCGTGAACAATCTATCGGAGAAGGATCTTACGCACACGTTACCAATCTTGAAGGTACTTCTATCATTTTCCCTATTTTTTCCCTTGCCTACCTCATGTTGTTCCTGCACTCTTCCTTTTTTTTTTTTGTACATGGTTTCTTCAAGGATTTCTTGACACCAACCATTTATGTTCATCTCTTCTTTACGTGCCTATCACCCTTACATGCCTTTCACAGGGCCATTTAATCTGGGCTTTCCAACACAATCCTTCCTGGTACTTCACACCTTGCACTTTCTTTCACATCATTCCACCCCACACTAAAACAATGCACACCCTTTGCATGCATTCACAACGTTTAAAAAAATTTAATGAGGTTACCGATGCCCAAGGCATAACACAAAATAACAATGAGAAAGGGAAACACAAGAAAAGAAAAATGCATTAAAGGAAGTCCTAAACTATCTAGCAATATTGCCTTATTACAAACACCAAGAAGACTTATTTATAGTAGGGATTTAGCCTACTCCCATTGAAGTGTCCTGGTAATCTCGTCCCATCCAACGCTTGTAGTTGGCATGCACCTAAATTAAGGATGTACGAGATGATGTAGGGACCCAACCAATGGACTTTTAACTTCCCAAGATGGCGCAAAAACTTGGAATCATAAAGCAAAACCATCTGCCCAACTTCAAACTTCTTGTTCTTAATGTGACGATCATGCCACGCCTTTTGTTTTGATTTTTCGATCTTACGCTCCACTTTGGCAAGGGATTGTCTTTCGTCTAATTACATTAACTTGTCAATTATTTCTTCTAGCACTTGTTCATCGGCCAATCCTCTTGTGCGTGCTAAACACAAAGAAGGTAATATGAATTCAATGGTAGGACAACCTCAGTGTCAAATACTAATTGAAATGGTGTGGCCTTATTTAACCTCTTATAGGTTATCCTATATGCCCAAAGAATAACTGATACTTTTTCATCCCAATCTTGTCTACCAATGTCACAAATTTTGGTTAGGGTATGACTTAGTATTTTTTAAATGCCTCCACAATTTCATTTGCTTTCGAATGGTAAGTGGTAGTCTTGTGATGAGCCACCATGAATTCCGCTAATAACGAATCCTTCACTTGTCTCATTTAAGAAATGTGTACCCCCAATCATTAGTCAAAATCAAAGGGCACCCATACCTTGTAATAATGTTTTCCACAAAAACCTTACTGCAGTAGTTGTTGTACAATCCTTAGTAGGTGCTTCACCCCACCTTGTCAAGTAATCATGCAAGTGATTATATAACGTGACCCGAGTCTATGCGCTAATTTTGGTGCAATAAGGCCTATGAAGTCTATAGCCCACTTTTCAAATGGCTTGAGTGCTGGGGAATTGGGCACAAAGGCATTTCATCTCTTCACCTTAGTTTGAGGATGCACTGAAATGGTCACACCTTGAAATATTCCTTGTAGTCTTGATAGAGGATCTCCCACCATAATCCAGCCATTAATATCTTGCATACAGTCGGGTCACCTTCATAGTGCCCACCTACACTACCTTTGTGTGCCTCTTCTATTATGGCTAGGCGCTCATGTTCTAGCACACACTAGCATAGAATCTCATCACATCCTAGTTTGTATAAATCCCCACTAATCAACATGTAGGGTGTGAAGCATATAGCTAACTCGATTTTTATCCAATGCCTTCATTCCTTCCGGTGCTACACTGTCTTGAGAAATACTACAATATCTTCTAAGTCTGAGGGTGCACGCCATGCAACCTAAATAGTTGTGCATCTAGTATGGTATCTTTAAATAAAAGAAAAAAATTAAATTTTGAAAAAAAAAAAAACAATGAAAGTTTGATGGAATTAGTGCTGGCAGTGGGGGTTGGTAGGGACGTGGGAGGAGGTAGAAAGGTGGAGTTGCGTGGGCAGGTGGAAGGCAGGACCTGTCACTTCCTTCTCAATAATACATGAATTTTTTTAATTGTTTCCTCCAGCCAGTTACCACAAAAACCCAAGAGCACGTTGTAAATTTAATTTTGGTTGGTTAGTTGTAGTGAACTCAATTTAGTGCCCTGACAGATATGTCTACAAAAATGTGGTGCTTGCGTGCTGGCAGTGGAAATAGTGGGTGTGTAAGGATGCTAGCAACCGGTTTCTTGTTTTTGGTTTTCAATTTTGCATGACTTGGCTCATGTTTTTGGGGAGGATGAAACACCAGGCTTGTGTTGGTCATGTGGGTTATCTTGGTTGATTCACAGCAGATTGGACTTTGTTGGAAAGTCTCTAATCATGTTGAAACCTATGGCAGCGTTGTATTTTTAGTAGTATTGGATAGTTTCAGCTATGGCAGAACACAAAAGTTATGGGTTCCTCACAACAAGCGCACCATTTCCTTTTGGCAACATACAGGCCTCCAACTTGATCAGTTCACCTTTGCCACGTATTCCCAGCCAGTGCCAAAATCTAAGCTCTATAGCAGGGTATGGACGTTCTGCAAGGAGTTTTGTCAAATGTTGTATTTGAATATGATTTGGTAGACATGCATGCAAAATGTGGAAGTGTATGCTTGGCACGTGAATTGTTTGATTGAATACCTGAAAACAATGTGGCCTTTGGGTCTGCCACGGCTGTAGGATACATGAAATGGGTTTGTTAAAAAGGCTCAAAACTTTCTTGCTAATGCACTCGTCGGTGTGGGGTCTCCTGCCACTGCCACATCCTCCCAGCCTGCGTCAAAGGGGACCTCTGGAGCAGTTGTGTTCATTCAACAAATTTTTAAAAGGGTAGAGGAATAGTGTCAGATGTTGTAGTTGTTAATGCTATGGTAGTCTAGTACGTAAAATGGGGAAACTTGCACAAGGCAAGTTGACTTTTTGGCAATGCTTATCAAGGAGATGGGGTCTAATGGGTCTGGCCATGATCATGTAAGCTTCATTTTTGTTTTATTTTAAAATGCAAGCTCGCAGGTTTAGTGGAAAAGGGTTGTAAATACTTCAATGGCATGAGTGTTGGTTTTAACATGCCACCTACCTAGAACTGAATTCATATGCCTGTTTGATCGACCCTCTTTGTTGTGCTGGCTATTTTGAGGAAACTCTAAAATTTACCATCAACTCACTAATTAAACCTGTGGTGGTTGTGGGGACGTGTTGGTTAGTACCCCATAGAGCGCATAATAATATGGGGTTGCAATAAATTTCAACAACTCTTCTTTTGAGGTGATCGTCAAAATGCTTGCAACTTATGTCTTCTATCAAACATCTATATTTAAGGAGAACATCCAGTCAAAAGGATTCATTTTATTGAAATAAATGTGTTTCCAAGCTCCATACAACTTTGCCAACATTCTCCTAGCTCGTGTTCAATATGGAGCCTTGAGCAGGCCCTAGACAACCGTCAAAAACATAATGGGCAACATATTCTATTGAAGACTTCAAGTGATCGTGAAGTTTGTGTGACGTTGTGGAGGTTAGATCAATGCTCGTGAACTATTTGAGAAATGCCCAAGCGAGATGTTGAACCAAATCCACGGGTTTGACCGACTTCATCCCTCCAGCATGGTTCATCTCCTCTTATCTTTCATAACTCTCGTACTCTAGTTTTCATTTGCAACTTAATATAATTTTAAAATATTAGGATTATAATACATTTAATTGTTTTATATTAACTTGTTGCAAAACAATAAAATGTCGTGTCGTAACTCACGAAATCAAAATAACCCTTTTGTATTAAACCATGAACTTCAACCCTCATTCTGAGGTGATTTAGAAAACTTCCTACCCAACTAGATCGCTACAATATTGTTTTATCGACAAGACGAAATTGACTTCCCAGTAAAAATGTTGACCATCTCCTGTTTAAATAGATAATTTTGCATTTTTCGGAGACTCGTTAAGTACCCTTCGTAACTCCAAAATGGGATGTTAAGCTTCATTCATGTACCTAGTTATGTGAGGAGTCACCTTAACCTTTGGTTTGACCCCGAATGAACATTTGTGATATTTTGATGCCATATTGGGAGCAATGTTACACCATTTTTGTAGTTGTAAGAAGCTACTAAAACTATAAAGTTGGCTTTCATTTTGAACCACCATTTGAAACCTAGATAGAGAAATTATCATCCATTTTCGCAAACCTCTAGTGTTCTTACTAGACAATTACATGGAACATTTAGTTTGGGGAAAAACACTTTCTGTATAGTTTGGAAAAGCCATTTTGTAGGCCTCCGGTCGCGGTTGAATGAGGTCAAACTAGACCAATTATGACTTGTCGCTCCAGAAAACTTACCTCCGTTTGAAAATGGTTTTCTAGTTCTCAGTCCCGTCGACTCTGATGAATTCTCCTTATATAGGGGAACTTGTAGGAAGTTTCTCATTGCACGTTCATCCATCGAATGTCAGTTTTGGATGTGGTTTTCTGAGCCCTCGAGCTAACTTTTGTTCATTTGCAACTGGTCAATTACGACCAGTGGCCCCAAAAACTAGCCGCCAAACGTAAACCATTAGCCAGTTCTAAATTCCATCAGTTGCTTTATGAACTCTTGGTATATAAGTGGACACGTAGAAATTTAACCATGGTGTGTTTTCTCATCAGAAGACAACGTTTAAAAGTAGTTTCTTAGCCTCCGAGCCTGTTTTGAACATTTTTGTAGCTAGCAAGAAAATGTAAAAATAGAAAGTTGTGGGACCCTCGTCGGGTTGCCAAACCACCATGGAAACTTTTGACACATGTAAATAACTATTTAAAAACTCTATAGTGTAACTTGTGTGAAATAGAACTTTTGACAAAATGGTGTTTTCTCTCTCTTCCCTTCTCTTTCTCTCTCCTGGGTTACAAAATGAAGTGAAATGAAATGTAATGAATACATGTCTCTAAACCTTTTCTTTCGATTGCAAATTGTAATTATTATTATATGTAAATGGGAAACTAAAAAATGTTAATTATGTTAGATTAGGGTGGATGCCATGCCAACGATTTATCGCTGATTTCATGCTCACATGGTTTTATAGGATGCAAGAATGATGGCAAAAGGTGATGTGTAATTCATTAATTATCATTGTAATTTATATAGTTCATTGTAAAATGAATATATGTATAATGTAGTCTCATGTTACAGAAGGTTATATTTGATAATTTGCTAATCTGTATGAGATGCTAGCTTTTAGGGATATCTAGGAAATGTGTATTTAATCATAGATTCAATTTGATTCATAGTACGTATGGTAAAAAGGTTTGATATATATATATATATATATATATATATATATATATATATATATATGGTAAATGAATTTGAAGTAATATCTTGTAGTGCATATTCAGTGTTCAATAAATGACTAATGAATCATCTTGTGCATTCTTACTTTGTGAATGTAATAAAGAGTTTTAATCGAAACACTCAACCCTTGTATAATATCGGAGCAGAACATGTCTTCATCTGTGATACTTTTTACCGTAGAAGACATTGAAAACCGTAGAATGAACTTAAACTCTGCCCTCGATGGAACCTCCTAGTTTGGGTAAACAAGAGCCCAAGAATGGGTTTATCGTTTGTCGGTATGTTTAGTGACATTGTCATAAACCTGTCTGATAGGAGTGACACAGTCAAACTTTATTTGGAGTAAGTAGAGCTATCTCTTCCTTCGTATCCTAGTGGACTACCTTGTCTTCCAAAGATAGATTTAAAATTAATTTTCTTCATCGAATGAAACCCCTGTTGGATTCAGACGACATAAATGGAGATCGTGATATAGTTGTTCTATGTCTTGCATTCTTGTTAGTGAACTCTTTAGTCCCTCGCAGCTAAATGTCTTATCTTAGGCTTGTGACAATATAGTGCCTTGATCTCTCACGAAGGGTTTATAGAGTAAATACATTTAAACCCTAAATCTAATCTATAATAGGGATTAAAGCCCAGGTGAAAATTGGAATTAAGCTTAACCTTAGTTGATTTGGTGGTTAACATGTGGATAGAAAATTATAAGTAACTCTTTGCAAAAAAAAATTGTTTTGAAAGATGTTGACTTTAGAGAACCCAAGAAACCAAAATCTTGTCCTGTAATACCTTGTTAGGTCCGTTTATGACATTAAGAAATAAATAATATCTCACATGTGGAATCGTGAAATGCAGAAAAGTGGGACCCTACCTTGAACACAAATCACTTGTGGTTCATGTGTAGTTTATAATGCTTCTAACCATGTACTTCTTTAAGATGATAGACAAGTACTTTCGTAACTCTTTTGTTATAATGTGATGGTAATAATGAGACCTTAATGCGATGAAAAAGTAAAGCATAGAAGAGTAAAAATGAGATTTGAGGTTAGGAATAATGCCACTCTTGGAGTCCTTATAACTTAATTAAACATTTTCATGAGTTACAAAGAATATGAATTGCCTTGGTGTGATCAAACTTTGAGAAAACAAATATATATATATATATATATATATATATATATATATATATATATATATATCAAAATGGAATTCCACAAGTCATTGAATTAGAATAACTATGGTAGGGAAATAACTATACCGTGATCGAAGAATGTTTTTGGGAAAAAAACTATCTTGTATACAAATCTCCCTTAAATCCTAATATTGCTTTCTGGACATCAAGTCTGATTCACCTGAGTTGTAAGGGTAAAAATGTAGACATCGAATAAATGTTGGAGAAGAATATTCTTAACATAATAATAAGATAATTAAGTACTTTATATGTAATTTGAATTATGCCAAATAAGTATGTAAGTTATGGAAATTTCCGTAAAGGATAAAAAGCCAACTTAAAATGGTTGAACTATAAATTAAATGTGGAATGAACTTAAGAATATGTAGATGGAAAAAAAAAGGAGAAAGTTTTCCTTGCACTATAATGTTCTTGGAATGTTGATCGTAACTAAAATGCAATTAAAGAAAAGATGTGTTGTGGGTTTTCCTATCCTTGAGTCCTTTCCTTGTGGTTGGGTCATTGCTAGTATTCATTCATTGGGAAAAGTGTGGCATCGACATGTCTATGGTGTTGTCATGTGTCTATGTGAGTCGATGACTTGTAAGTGTTGTATGCATATTTGAGTATTCTTTACTTGGAGCCCTTGTGGCATAGTGTAGGAACAATAGTACCCACCGACATATGCGCCCTTGTACAATGGGATTGTTCACTAAATATTTCAATGCCATATGGTCAGTGTAAAATATAAAAGGGGTTTCTAGCAAATACTATCTGAACTTATGAAGCATGTAGATAATTGACAATGTCTCGTGCTCGGTTGGGTATAATTCTACTTTCTTTGGTTTCAAATTCTTGCTTGTAAAGCATAAAGGATGATCAATAATCCCTTCACTAGGATGTGCAAGTACTACTCCAATGGTAGTTCTGAGGCATCAACATGAACATGGAAGGGCTTATCCCAAGAGGGGAATCATAGTATGTGTGCGGTGATAAGCCTATCCTTTAAAGTGTCAAATGCCTTCTGTTGCACCTCTCCCCAAAGGAAGGCACTCTTGTGTCTAAGTAACTCTTCTAAAGGCATAGAAATTTTAGCGTATCCCTTGATGAACTTCCTGTAGTAACCCATGTGTCCAAGGAATTTACGCATTGCACTTTGACTAGTAGGCTCCCCCAATCCCACAATTACTGTAACTTTGGCAGGATCTACTAGTAAGCCCTCCCTACATATGATGTGCCCCAATAATGTTCCAAATGGGGTAGCAAAGACACATTTCTTAATGTTGAGGGATATCCTCAACTACTGACACCTTTCAAACATTAACCTTAAGTTGTCACAATGGTCCTTCACTAACCCATATACTATCCAATCATCCAGGTAAACTTGAAGAAATTTATGGATGAAGTCTTGGACAGCTTGCACCATAATGTGTGAGAACACAACAGGAACATTCTTCAACCCAAAAGGCATGATTGTATAGGAAAAAATTCCCCACTTAGTAGCAAAGTCATCTTTCTTTGGTCCTCTTTTGCAATCCTTACACTCGTGATAGCCCGAGACTTCATCCGTGAAAGAGTAGACCTTGCATCCTGCCACTCACTCTAAGATTTCTTGATAAATGGGGTTGGGAAAGGATCACTGACACACACCTTGTATTTTAAGTCCCTATAATCAACATAGATCTTTATCCTCCGTCCTTCTTGATACTAATCACCATTAGAATTATCCATCCCGACTCTTCTACGACCTCAATGATACCTAATGCTATCATTTTGTCTATCTCCTTCTTGACCTTTACATGCAAATTGGGATTCATCCAATATGGGCTTTTTCCTGATTGGGCATGAACCTTCCTTAACTTTATCCTCATCTCCCCCAAGGAATGTTAGATGCCTTTAAGCTCATGGTACCCATGTGAGAACAAATCTTGGAATTCACATAATGAGATCAATGATTTTAGAGAATTCTTTTCTTGACCATGATCTCTAATGATTGCCTCCTTGGGTTCTTCTTGAGCCGATGTTAACCATTTTCATCTTTAAAGGTTCATGGTAGGCGTGCGCCCGTTCATCAACACTATCTATGACTTCGTGCATCCCTAAAGAATGGTTAACATCTAAGCTTTCTGTTTCTTCCCCATCAATGACATACACCATCTTCCCTTTTCTTTTTCTATACACGCACACTCAAGTTGTATCTCTTATGTTTCTTCTTCCTCAAAGTGTGCGTCTAGGCCAGTTCACCTAAAAATTGTTGTATTCTGTTTTCCACCATAGCACTATCCCTTGTTGTAAGGCACTTGAATACCTACAATGCCTTATGTATCGATGGATTTCTACTCGATACTCAAATGTTTGAATGAGATCAACCGCTAATTTTGGTCAATTACCAGTTTGATGACACATCTCTGAGTGGATATACCACACACGCACACAACCTTACAGGGTGGAGTACAACTTGTGAACCCATAATGAAGGTGGTAATGCTTCTGCACTTCCCATCTAGGCTATCTCACATGCTTGGATATGGAAGGAAGTAGTCTCTTTACCATGGTAGTCTTTTATAGTTGTAGGTGCATTGCTCCTACAAAACCTTACGGAGAAGGCAATTCTCACCTCGTGCCATTCCAAGAGGTTCTCCCGATGTGTCACCCACCAATGTGTAATAGTTCTGAGTAGGTTGTAGTTAAACATTTCCCTCCTTTCCTTCTCATTTCTCCAATGGGCCTCCATTTCTCATAAGAAATCTTTTGGATTAGCCCCTCCCGAGTAACTTGGTAGTTTTCTCCCTCCCAAGTGCCGTAGACTGTACGCGCCTTTGTCACCTTGGTTACCGATCCTCTTAAATGTTGTCCGATCAACTCATAGGTCCCATGTGCCCAATTTTCACATGCCATGCTTGTGGTATCACTCATAGACTGGGCATATTCAAATTGGATAACTCCTTCCCATAGGGTGAATTATCTCAGGATCTCTGATTGAGTGCACAAATTTTCTATCAAGGACTTCTTCTCCCAACGACTTTGTGTAGGCGCTGACTTCCCATATGTCAAAGGGATGATCACCCATTCTTCCTTGTTTTGAAGCTGATATATCCTTTGTTAAACCTTATGTCAAGCATTATTCTTGTAACACCAAGAGTGCCCAAGAAATGTTGGAAAATTGTCTACCTCGGTGAGCTCGAGAACTCAAAGTCTCTAGTAAACATGGCACCCTGAATGGTTATCACTACATCCTTTAATACTCCAATGGGCATTGCCTTAGTTTTGTTTGCCATATACAACACATTTGAAGATGGCTACAATGTTGATCCCAATCATCTAAGGTAAGAACATTCACCTATGCTCTTGTGTCGATGAGGATATTTCTCAGGAGCCATCCATCAATAACTGCATTTAGAGTAATTTCTTTATCATATTCAAGGAGAAAGTTTTTATGTAAATCCTATCTCTCGTGCTCCACTCCGGTGTGTGGTACCTTCTCCCTCAACCATTCTCCCAGCAAGGGAATAATATTCTCTTGCCTCAACATTTTACATACTTCTTTGACCTCATCCAAATCACTTCTTGGGACCTCGTTATCCTTCCATTGCCCCACCTACCTTTGTTTCTCCTTGAGACACTGTATCTCCACTTGTAAACTCTGAATTACATCCATAGTCTCCTAGTATACTTATTTCTGATGGGCAAGGTCTGGTATTTTCCATGTGGCACCTCCTCTTTGGAAACTAATGTCCTTGATCTGGGCATCTCCTTTCTTTGCATGTGACCTCTACATGCGTTTTCACCAATACAAGTTCTAGCTCTAACTCATGCACCACTCTTGGCATCCATTGTGAATCAACCCTTTTTATGCTCACCATAGCAGTGCCCTTATCTTTCCGGTGTTGCTGGTTCATATGCTCATATATTTCTAGACACTCTTCATACTTGTGTTTCTTTCCGCACCACGAGCATTGTAATAGATCAGGACACTCATGTTTATAATGCTCTATAGATCCACAATTATAACATGTTCCCCATAGGAACTCACTTCTTCCTCCTCCATGGTTTCCACAACCCCAAAATCCTCGTGAGAAATTCTTCCATGCATGCCTCCATCATGCACTCCTCATAATAGCGGTCATCACCCTTATAACTACTAGCGAGACTAGTCTGCACACACCAAGATCAGTGGCCTCATGGATTTGGTCAATAAGCCTACAATCCTTAGTATCATGGGTTGTAGAGGTTCAAATATTATAGTAGAAAGATACATTCTTTTAAATTATGTGCTAGAACAAGGGACATCTACCTACATCATGCTCCCCATTGCAAATTTCACAATCCCGCTACGGTGCGTACCAACTTCCGAGGGAAGCTATCCTTTGCATGCCCCTCCACTTCATAGTATGTACACCACATACCACTACCGAGTCTCATGGAAAGAGTTAGCGAGACAAATTTTCCAACTTAGCTGGCCATAACAATGATTTGAGCTTCCAAAAAGGGCTAATACCAATATCAACGCTTCCAACAGATTCAGCATGCGAGCAGATTCTAGTGCCTCGGGCGGGTCGATGAAAGTCTTATGAGATAACACTCTTCTAAATGGTTTTATCAACCCTCCAACAAACCATTGAGCATGCTTTGTGAAGGGTGAATTTCATATTATAATTTTAACAGGAGAGTTTTGAACCAGGCATCATACTCCCACACACTCTCTTCCATTCCTTGTTGTATTTCCTTTAAAGCACTGATGCTGCTTCTCTGCTCAAACTCAGGGATGTGGAATTCTACCAAGAAGGTGTTTTTTAAAGCAATATAATCCACCACCATCGATGAGGGTCATATTTTTGATACTAGCTATGCACGTGTCCTTGCAACGTCGTTGTAAACTGGCTTGCTTTCCGCTCTAGGCTAGTGATCCCTTTCACGCGCCATAGTAACTCACACTTATGCACATGTTCTGTAGCATATTCAATACCCCTCTAGTTTGGTAAGTGTAATAACATCTCAAAAACACTTGGGAGTGGTTGGGGTGCTTGTCCTCCCCGAGCTAGATCCTTGGTTTCCTCTGTTGTTCCCTCCACCGGATACTGCTTTGAATCCACCAGTCCTGTTCCTCCTGACCCCCCAGATCCACCAGATCCACTAGGTCCTATTCCTCTTGACCCACCAGATCCACCAAGTCCTATTCCTCTTGACCCACCAGATCCACCAGGTCCTATTCCTCTTTACCCACCAGATCCACGAGTCCTGTTCCTCCCGACCCCCATATCCACCTTTGGATCCACCGTGGTCTTGTAGTGGTCGCGCCAAGGGTCCCCAAAGTTCCATTGAACTGCACTCTAACTGATGCAATGTGATAATGTCCCACTACGATAATGTACCTCACGCCACTCCCGGATACAGAGGCCGAAGGCTTGTGTATGTGCACTGCCCAAAAATTCCTCCAAACACTGGAATGGTATGTGTAACCATAGAAGTCCCAAACAAAAATTATATCTCTTGGGCACAAATCGGTCACTTCCACCGATACCAGCTGGGTTAACAATACTCTTCCCTAAATCTGAAAGACCAAGCGCCATGTAGATTGGATGCCAAGTGGGTTCGAGATGCATGTTGATGGATCTTATTTCTCCACATGATGAACTCTCATTAGAAGTTGAAGGGGCTTCTCTTACACACTTTCCAAGATGGGGTAGCACAGACTGCTCAGGCTCCACGTCCTTCACGTGAACTTCAACACCTTCCCACAACATTTGCCTCCATAGATCCATCACACTTGCTACCTCACGTTGTCTAGTCATCTCCCTTTCACGAGCTTCATTATACTTGAGTCGTCTCTCCTCCCTTTCCTTTTCAGCCTGCAACGTCCTCCATCTTCCTCCACCCTAGCTTCCTTTTCCTAGTGCTCGAGAGAGCTTAGCCAGCCATGGGGAATGCTTCTAAACCCAAAGTAATGACTAAGATCTTCATATCCATAGAGGAATAACACGTAAAAATGATCCTCTAGGATCCATTACTAACTTAAAATCAGTAATCTCTGGGTAAGAATATGTCGAAATGGCATATTCCAAAGTATAGCTAGTCAGTACCCTCTTCCACCAGTGATAAATAACACGTGTCCATGTCAGATCTGCATCTTACAGCCTCTGGTACTCTTCTTGGGTCCACGCATGTGATCTATAATACCAACTTGATCTAGATGCATATGTTGAGAGCCATTCATACAACTCTACTGGGAAGCAACAAAAGAAATTTTCATACAACTCATGGTAGAGGTTCCCTTCTACCCATCCACGCGTACTAAACTCAGGCCTAGTGTTGAATCTCTGAGAAAATTCTTCCTCTATGCTCTTGAACCATGATTCAACACTTTCCAGAGTTAGATGTTCTATCATCACTCATTACACAAATCATGATGTATGTCATTTCCCACTACAACTTTGAAAAGAGGTCCCAGAAATGGAACCTAGATGCATTCATTTTTACACCCACCAAAGAACAAAGGAATTCCATATGCGCACCGACCTATCATGCGGTGGGTGCTTGGGCACTCACCCAAGGCACACACGGGTGCCAGTCTCTCTTTTATGTGAGTTAAGTGGGAAACATCATCTATGATAGGAGCTTAAAAAGAGTGAGTGGAAACGAGACATACATTTATCATAGAACTCAGAACGGCTTCTAGAAAAATGTAGTCATCCCAGACTGAATGGTACTTAACATATTATAGATAGGAACCAAAACAAAAAGGAAATACATATTTATTCCATAAACATTCATGAATCAGAACTGTAAGCTATAAACATGGACCAGAATCACTAATAACCATATTCAATCAAGTTTGGTAACCTCATTATATTCATTGGATCCATTATAGACTACCATAGCTATGCAGACTAAAGTCATACATCAAAGCTTGGATTCATACCCATCAGTTCTCAAGAGAAAATTTACAATCCCAACCCCTTATTACATCCTTTTCCTATATATCCCTACCCAACTTATGGAGCTCTCACAATATTCCTGCATGGCTTCACCTTCTTCTTCTTCTCCCTCTTTTTCCTCTGGTGGGTGCTTGTATTTATAGCCCTTCTTGACATCATCAAGCCTTCGTGAAAGTTTTAGATCCGTCACCAAGTGTCCAAGGTGGTCCTTCATGGGAGCATGCTTCTTTAGGCCTGAGCTCTCCACTCTTTGCAATGATGGTCTTCTAGAAACTTCCATCATAGGGTATATTCCTTCTTAGGCCAACCTATTGCCAGGCTAACACCTTATCCATTCCGCATGCACAGTCGGGTCACACTTTTCTCGTGTTCTGCTTGATGTGTCAAATATGGCTAAGTCTTGAAACCTTTGTTCTATCTTACGCACGTGCCACTTGATCTGTTAAACCCTCCTAGAACCCTATCCTACATGCTTTCTCTTTCGTGACCTTTCTTAACTAGGCCTTACATGCCCACGTGCCTTCTTGTACTTGACCAATATTTTAGGGGCCCAACAAAGTGAGTTTTGGGTTGTGTGTGAGGAATGTGAGATGCAACAAGTTAACCTCCTTCTTAAACTATGTGAGCAAGCAGGATGCAGAAAAGAAAGGTTCTTTTTAAAACCAAATTGAAGTGTTATATTTCGATGAGGACATAAGCAATTAAGGAAGTACAATGCAGAAAAGAGCAAATAAGGAAAAAGAGGAAAACCTGGATAAAGCTTTTCCTTTTTATCTGAACTTTAGCAAAGAGCGATTCGGTGGCTAAACCAACATGAGCAAGAAAGAATAAGGTCCTTGCATGAGTAGTGTTAGCAACATACGTAAGAAGCAAGAAGGTAGAAATGAAACGGATCACCCAAAGGGTGGTCCCGCTAAGCGCGCTAGGAATGTTGATGTAATTTATCGTTTAATTCAAGTTAATGAGTTAACTACTAAATAAAGTACATAACTCAAAACATGGAGGGTTTATAGTACCTCGAAGCATGATGTGGATGAACGAGCGCCGAGTAGCTGATCCTTGCTATAGATGATGACCTATAAATAAGATAGACTGAAAAGGAGATTGATTAGATGGGATATGTGGGATTTTCCTAAAAAATTTTGGCTCCAAGAAGTGTTAGCTTCCTTTCGTAGATGTCAACCCCATTTTAAAGAAATAGTGAAGTAAAGGATAGATAAGCAGATTACATGCAAAAATAGAGATACTATTGAATATGAGAAATGACTAAAATTGATCTAAAAGCTGATTTGACTGAAAGAAATGTAAATTAAATGTTACCTATTTTGGGTCAATGACGATGCATACTATGCGAAAGCAAGTCGATGGTGAGTCGGGAGAAAAGATATGAATAAAAAAGAAATATGTAGGACTACAAAGGTTTGAGTGCAAACCGGAAGGTATGCAAAGGCCTATGGGTGCTTTGGGAGATGACCTGTAGAATGATCTCTCGAGAAAAAAGGCATAGATAATGATAGAAAACAATGATTTGGATGAGATATTTGACAAAGCGGGACCCCGGTTAACGACTACCAGGGTGTGTTAACAACGAGTGTAGTAGAGTTAGATAAGGATGAGGTTAAAAGAATCAAATGGGAGACTTGCAAGAGAAGAGGCTGGAAAATAAGGTTGTTGATAGAACTCGAGTGTTCCGTAAGATGAACTAAACCTAAAAATGTTATATTAAAAAAGATAGCAATAGAAATGATATAGATATTATAAAAAGAAATGCAAAACCTTTCGTAGTTATGCAGATGATCAAAATGAGACTCTAAGGGCCGCAAGAGGATTATGGGGATGCTCTAGTTCGATGGTTGATTTGCAGAGTGCAATAAAATCATAGATGAGTGACACTTGTGTGTTTTTTTGTGTTGTTTTTGGAAAGAAAGACCTCAGTCTTATAGGGTCGACGATGACTAGGTTGGGTCACTGCAAAACGACCACGGAGAAAATTTCCCCAATGGGGTGGATTTTTGTGTTTTGAGTCGGGATTTCATGTTTTTAAGGAGGGAAAAAGTGCTTTAAAGCTTATGTGCGGGATTAGGTTGTTTAGGGATGAAGATTGGGTAGTTATAAGATAGGGATGGGTAGAAAAAGCATAAGGATTTATATTTAGGATTAAAGCATCCTAAATAAAGTAGTTGATTAGGCAAGCTAAGATTAATTAATTAATTAATGTGAATTATATAATGATAGGATAACAAGAGGGAAATTTGTTAACTCTGAAAGGGGATGAATTTAATTAAAGGGGGACCTAGATAGGACCCTATAAAAATATGCACACGTGAGCATACGAGGTAAAGATACCAAATTTAGGTATCTACATCACCATAAGTTATTTGATGTCATTTTTCCCTGATGACCTTTGCATTGCTTTTAATCTTGAGGTTACTTTGTTGCGATTCAAGACATCCATTATTCTCATCATAATCGAATAGAGAATCCATATTCATATTCATGGGAGGTGAAAAATGTCAAATTATTGGTCCATCAAATCATCTTGAAGTTTCTTAATTGGCTAAATAAAATTTGGGTAATGATGAGCGTCGTTGGTACTCACACTTTAGTTATCTCATGATTGTCAGTCTAGGGCGGTGTCCATGGCTATTTTCAACAAAGGAAACAATTGAAACTATGTTCAGTACTTATTTTCTAATGAACTTAATCAAATACTATGTTAAATGTTATTAAGAAATAAATTTTATTGATAAAAAAAGAGGATTACGTAACTCAAAATTGAAAATACATAAGTAATTAAATTTAGATGGAAAAAAATTGTTTTATTGCCAAGCTAAGGAATCTAAGTCCCTCTACTTAACCTGTAGCGTTACCGTATATGAGAAAAGAGGTAGGAGAACTAATGTTGTAGGTAGAAAATCAGATTCCTACACACACTAGTTAGAAATTTCATCACATGCACTAAAATTAGGAAGAAACAATACTGCAAAAAACAACAAGACCAATTAGAATTTAATGAACACAAAGTATCAGTAAACCCCTTAGTCAAAAAAAGGCTCAAAACTCCTTCTTCTTGTATTGATGCTCAAGCAGAAATTGTACATAGTATGAGAATGGAAGACATTGAGAATAGGGGAAAAGTGGCTAACTCTTTTCACTCACAAGTGAGAAAATCTCTCTCATGAACTTACAAGAATACAACTAGCTAGAAGAATTTCAGAATTAGAACCCCTTGGAATGAAGAGCTCATTACAATTTATAGTAATCTTGAATTGTCCTTTCACCTCCCTCACATGACTCTTCATTTCCATATTCCACTCATGACCTTTCATTTTACAATGAATTAAGTATTTCTCTTATAATTTTGAGAAAATACTTTTACAAATTTAAAATAGGTCACTTAAGTGAATAGGATGAAATACAATGATGACGCATAATGAAGAATTAGAATGGAGAGAGAAAGAGAGAGGGAGAGAGAGAAGAGGGAAGGGATGGAGGGAAAACACTCCTCATGATGAAATGCTTTGAATGCCTTGATGCAACCATGAACTTTGAGAAAAGATTTCTACCACTGGTGATCTTCTACACTAATGAAGATTTCTCCTTGAATAACTTTGAATCATTTTCCCAATCTAGTGATGACCACAAACTCTATGATGCATGGACATCCTGACCATAGAATGAGTGTTTAGAAACATTATTATGATGTTTACCACTTTGCAAGCTCGAGATGAACACATACAATTCCCATGATGACCCTCCTTGAAACTTGGTTGATGAACCCTTTGACTCATTGAAATCATTTTGACCAATTCACTTTGATCACTCATATTCCTTAAGTGATGAAGATGAATTCACATGATGTGCCTTGTGATGCCTTTGCTTTGTAATATGAGATGATCATTCCAAACCATGAAAAACCACCATCTCTTCATGATTGATTACACCTGAGAAACTAGACCAACTCATGAAAAATTCATGTTTCCTTAACACTTTTCACTATCAAGAAACTTACATCTTTAGTAAGTGTCGATTTTCCTTTTCGGACCCCAAATGGTGATATTGACCTGAATGATTATCCCTCAATGTCCCATTGTGCCAAACTTTCCCTTTGAGAACAACTTTTATTTTTTTAGAATATGAGCCCATGCTCTGCTATTCTAGGGGACATATCACACTGTCTTGCTCCTAGTTTCACCTTCTAAACCTTCTACCATATTCCAACCTCCTCTATTCCTGAGATATTTCTATTTTTAGCACATTTCTATTTTTAGCAAGTTGTTATTTGGGGACCTACTATTTTTGGAAGAAGTCATTTTTGTCTTACTTTCCATTTTACCCCTTTTCTGATTGTCTCTGAGTGATCAAACTTGTAATTCAATGGGGCTCACCATTTATAGCATGTGAGGAAGTATAACATATGCTATTTTTAGTAAATGGTGAAAATGACCTCTTGTTTGTGATGGGAACAACTATTTTTTGGATTCGACTCTTTGTCACGAACTCGTGCTCCAATTTTCATCATGATTCACTTTCCAAAAAGCTCAGAAATGAAAAATGAAAATTTATGTCTAGTAAGAGCTTTGGGTATGGAGCTACTAGGGAAGAATACTAATAAAAAATCAGTCCTTCATATCTTGATAAACTAGCAACTTCATCATGCAAAAACTAGTTTGAGAGAAACTAGATTTTTTGGAGACCCTTCCCTCTAAATTTTGATGATTTCACCCACGGATCTTTGGGAATTTGAAAATTTATTCAAGAGGGAAGAATTCTGATAAAAAACACAGCCCTCCATATCCCTAAAAATAGGGACTTCATGGCATGAAAACTAGTTCACGCAAACTAGATTTTTCAACGATCATTCCCTCCAATTTTCGTGTGCGATTTTCACCCATTGAAACCTTGAGAAGTGGAGAGGTAGCTCACTGATTTTTTCCACTACTTGTGTCATGGTGGCCATTAATGGAGCTTGAAATTTTCAGGTCTGGTTTTTTCTCCATTCATGATGAAATAAACTCCATTGTGATAGGTTTTTTTCTTTGTCTCACTTGGTGAAATTTCTCTTCAATCCAGTTGCCAGGTTTGATGGGAAATTGAGCTTTGTTCTTCGTGGAGCCGGAAGTGAAATTTATTTGTGTGAGAATTCCTTTTATGAAAATGGGAGGTTTGAATATGATTTTTAATGGCCTTCAAGAGAGAAGAACTCAACAACATATGGTTTGTCAATCCATGCACCGGTTTGCAAGATATGTTCAAATCTTCGTTTCACGGTAATGGAGGTTTCTGAAGAATTCCTTCACTCTTCTCTTTGATTCTTCATTCCTTGGATCTTTTATCATCAATATATTATTTTGAAACCTATGAATATTCATGGATTTTAAGGTTTTTTTTCCATGGTGGAGCTGGTTTGGAAGAACAATGGTGGATTGAGGTGTTCTCTGCAACTTTCTTCTGGCAATGGAGAAGTAGTTAGAAGCAGTAAGAAGCAACCAGGAGTTAGAAAATTTTCAAGTTTTGAGTTGGAGTTGGGGTGAATTTTTTTTGTCCTTGACATCCCTCACCTCAAAGGGACATGAGGGACATCAATTTCCATAGTGAGAAAGATGACACACATGGCGATGATCCGATGACAGGGAGTGAGAGCTAGAAAATCAACTTTAAAGCACTGAGGGGCTTGGAAGCGGGTCACATGGGTGACCAAAAAGTTCTCTAGAGGGATGGGTACATTTTTCAAGGTTTTATGTCCCTAACATGTGAGGGACATGAGGGACATCAAATTCCATGGTGCTCAGAGACATGTGTGGAGATCCGACGATAGGGAATTTGAGCTCCAAATTGCACTGGGGGCTGAACTGATGATCCTTGAAGGTCACATGAGGTTCTAGAGGTCATATGGGGGATGGGAATTTTTTTCATGGTTGATGTCCCTAACCTTGAGGGATGTTAGGGACAAAAATCCCACCTAGGCTCCTGGAGCTGACACGTGTCCTCCCAAAATTTGGCTAACTCCCAACTCGCTCCAAGAGGACAACTTGAGATGACGATGATAACTTGAGCTCCCGATGGAATTTTTGGTGAAATTTTATATGATCCTAACTAGAAATGGAATTTTTAATCCAATGGTGGGGGTATTTTCATGTCTTTATTCTTCCATTTTATCCCTAAAAAATGGATTTTTGATTTGGTACTCCACTTGTGCATGAGAAAAACTGCTTACAGACCTAATGCACCAAAGTGTTGTGAAAAAATGATTTCACCATCTTGTAGGGATTGGAATTATATTTCCAGAATGATTTTTTTTTTTCTCCTAACTCCATCTGAGCTCCCAAAATCACCTTCAAAGCTCAACAGGTTGTTTTTGGCATGTGCACTGACTAGGCTTGTGAACCCTAATTTTGGTGAAACTACCCCAACTTCTCCGAGCCCTTCCAAATCTTCCTTGAATCACTTCCATGATGTCCCAAGACCTTTGAATCACCTCCATGTCCATTTTTTATTTTTCTTCTCTCTCCATGGGGTTTCTCCATCCCTAGGAAGGCCAATGATAGCCCTTCCCACAACTTACTAGCTTGCAACTTTTAATGAACTCCTAAAATCACCTAGGGGGAATGAATGGAATTTCCTAAATCACCTAGGGGATGAGATAACATTAATCGGGAGGTCACTTGGACTGATTGGATAGACCTGGGTGTCTTGGAATGATAGGACTTGAAAAAATTAACACATGGGTATAGTTGTCATGCTTGAAAATTGTTAATTTCCTTGTTGCACATTTGCATGAAAACAATTGGCTCTAGCTTGGGGACATGACATGGAATGAAATGTAAAAAGACATGACATGGGAATCCAAAATCTCAACTTTAGACCATATGATCCATTGACCAATGCCTTATCCATTGGGCCCTACAGTCATGTACAATTTAAAGAGAGAGAGAGAGAAGAAGAAGGAAACACACACACACACAAAAAAAATGAAAGGAAACACACAACACACACACAAAAGGAAAATGAAACACACACAAAAAAAGGGAAACACACCTAGAAATCACCTATGGTACAAGGTGGGGGACAACCCACTTTCACTTGAAGTATTTTTATTCCTCAAAAGTTACCCCTGAGTGGGAAACACTTGAGTGATGATGTTCTACGAAGCCATTGAATGGTTCCAGAAAATAGCCTCCTCTCCTTAACTATTTATGAAAGCTAGGTGCTTTCATGACCATTGTATGTACACTTTGTAGGAGTGAGTCCACATGAGCTTCTTGATGCTCAAGGTATTTGCTTAGAAATTCCATTTCCTTCATGTTCTTTGAAATCAGTTTCATAGTGCTAGTTGCCTTCCACATTTATCCACATAGTTGATTCTTCATTGAGCATCCTATCACTGCCCCAGGGCTGATTTTCATTCAAATTACTTGAACATTCTGGATTATTTTCTTTCCCAGTCTATGCTCATTGACCTCTTTTCCATGAGAAACCTCAGACTTATCCTTTTTCTCTACTCCACTGTGAGGTGCTTGAGTACTGATGGAAGGATTGAAGTGACCTCATACTTGTCTTGTATGGCCATGGCATGAGTTAAGAGATCAAGAATCAGCTCGGGGTCTTCCATAAACTTCCACTACATCTAATAGTTCTTGCACAAATATCTCCTTTGTTACTTCCTACATCTCATCTTTGTATGCCTTCAAGAATCTTTATTTTGTAGCTCAAGGAAACTATCCAGAGGGATTACTTCATTATCTTGGGAATCACTTGCATTCTATCAATCCTTCATCAAGAGGAGCTTCAACTTCAAAGGCCTCAAAACTCCTTGCTTCAATTTCTTCATCATGGAAAGAGTCTTCTTCTTCAAATGGGAAAGAAAATATCTCCATTTCATCATTGCATCCATCAATCATTGGCTCAAGAGGGGCATCATATTTCTCATCTTGATTTTGTTTCAACATGGCCAACCTTCACATTGATTGAAGCTTTCAAATCAGATTCATGCTTATCTTGTAGGTTCATGGCTTGCATCAGGAGTTTGAGACTGAGCTCAAGATCTTTAGTTTCTTTGTATGGCTCTCTAAGCAGTTCTTGTATAGATAGTTCTTTCAAACCTTTCATGGGGTTCATCACAAGATGGTCTTGTCCCTCCATGAATGGCATGATGAGATCATCTTCATCTCCAAATGGGAATGAAAATAACTCCTCTTCATCACGGATAAGCACATAAGCTGATTTTTCTATTTGAAAATCATCAAGAACCATTTCCTCTTCTTCATGGTTTACATCATCCAGTAATTTGGGGCTGCCCTCTTGTAACTCAAATCTCCTCAATGATTCTTCAAGGTCCATACCTCTCTGGAAGGCATGTCTAGCCCTATCAAGATGGGAATATCCTCTTCCTCCTCGGTTGTCACAAAGTATTCATCCACTTGCTATCTTGATACAAGATGTTGGCTTTTGGGCTTCTGGAATTTCACACCATGTACCTCATCTTCTTCTCTAGGAAGAAATTTCTCCATGTCTCCTTCACTGGTATGGTTGTGGAAGACCAATTCATCTAAATTTTACCCCCAAATAGCTGGAAAAAAACTTCTACTTAGCAACATTCCAAATGAAGGTTAGGAATGTTTGCTACCAAAATCATCATGAAAATTTCTTGTCTAGAAATATGGTGAGAGCCACCTATGCATCTTTGACCTTCCCTACAAGTGGGACCTCTTTTGACTCCAAAGAGTAACAAGAGCCACTAGGGTGGAGTCATGGTGAGTTTGAGAGCCTTGGCGACCTTTAAAGGCATCACATTTTCTGAGGCACCAGAATCTATTATGCAATTGTTCAATACATATTCTCCAACAAGAAGGGAGACGTAGAAAGGATCAACCTTGTCAGTCTTGGATGCACTCAAGGAAAGCATGTTCTGTGAGGGAGGCATGTAGGTGGGTTTGGTAGTATTCCTTTAGAATTGGGTGTTACAACATTGGGTGTTAAACTACCACTTCCTATATATCGAAAAATCTCTCAAATTGTTCAGGGTGAGTCCACAAATATTCGGTTTCAATAATTTGCACTTTGGCTTTGTTCACATATTCTATGAAGTCAAAAGGAGAAGATGTGGGAAAGGTGATGAAGGGACTACTTTTGGATTTAGGATAGGTTTGGAAGATAGGAGTAGATTTTTGGGGAATGGAGGGTATTTTGAAAGGTACACTAGGAGCTTTCAAAGTACTAGATTTTACAGGAGCAGATTTAGATTTAGAATTGGAAGAGGCATCAAAGACTTACTTGGAATTGTGGAGCCTTCTTACTTTACTACAAGATCAAGCTTCAACAATGTAGACTCCATGGAGGGTGGGAGAGATCCTCGACTGATTATTTTGTTTTTGTGGAGTCACCACAGAGGATCATCAGCTTCTTTTTCTTTGCAATAGTGGAGGGAGATGTTCCTTTCATAGACTGAGAATGAGTGAATACCACACATGAGAAACTAGGTGCATCTTCTTCATCATCTTCATCACCTCCAGAATATTCATAGAATCTGATTTGTGTATCATTCTCAAACTCATCACTTTCTAGGAAATCACCACCTTCACTTTCTTGTTCAAGCTCCTCTTCATTTTCCTTACTCCTACAACTTGCATTGATAGGTGGGGCCTCCAAGGAAAGCCTTCGGGGTGCTCTGTAATCTGATTTCCATTTATTCTTTGAGAAGAAACTCATTCAAATATTTCCCTCCTTAACGATGCCATTTCATTTTCCATTTTTATGAAAAAAGGATCAGTTTCTTTCATCTCTAGGATGTTGAGCTTTACCCTTTGAGGGATTCTTGATCTTTCTAGAGAGGATGAGATCATCATCAAGTTCAATGGCCATATTTATGCTTCTACAATATCCCTTGGTTGAAATCTTCATAGGAAAAATCCTACCTCTTGGTGATTGAGCATTAATAAAGAATCTCTTGACATTATTTTCAGATGGTGAATCTTCTTCCGGTATCCTATGAAGCAACCAAAAAACAAGCCACAAAGTCTCTCATAGTTTCATTTTCTCCTTTCTTTATTTGAGCCAATTGAACAAGAGGTCTTGAAAGTCTTCAATTTGATTTAAATATTTCCTCAAACTAGTCTTTTGATGTCATTCCAACAAGTGATGGATCGGGTAAGGCATGAGGTAGAACCATTCTACTACTTTTTCTTGGAGAGATTCCATGAACAATCTTACAATGACATCTTCATGTTGACACCAAGAATCCCACATGATGTGGTGAAAGTAGTGATGTGTTCTTTAGGATGTTGTGTGCCATCACCTTTGAAATTTGGAAATTTCTTATGGGAACTTGTTGGTAGATCATGAAGAGGGGGTTCAAGAGCAAGTGGCCTGTATTTCTTCCCCATGGAACAATGGGTTGAGGTCTTTCTACTTCATCTTCCATTGTCATTTTTGCTTCTACTTTAACTCTTGCTTATACAAATTCTTCTTCAAATTCTTCTTCTTCCAGAACTCAATGCTCAAGGGTGGTTGAAAAATGGGAGAATTTGAAAGGGGGAGTATCAAAAAGTTTGGATAGGATTTCTAGGTGAACTACTTTAAGAGCCAGATGGAGAGGAGGCTTGAGAGAAGAAGTATGGATTATCTCTAATTTATTCTTCCTATTTTCAAAGCCTCAAATTGGAATCTATAACACCTTTTGACTTGATCAACCTGGTGTATCTTCCTTCAACAACTTTTGGAAACTCTTGCAGTGGGAACATGAAAGGACACTATGGAATATGAAAGGTCATGTGTAGGAATTTGATAGTGTATCTTTCAACAATGGATTTTCATGAACTCCTTTTTTAATATTTTTTTTTTTAAATTTTTGGACCTTGCGGTCATATTTTGGGTGTAGATGTTACTAAATCTGCCCCACATGGGGGCACCAAAAACTATTGGCAGAAAATTTTTCGGGTGGAAAAACTTGTGGATTTCTTGCCAATGCTCTAGGAATCTAAGTCCCTCTACTTAACCGGTGTAGTTTTTGTATATGCATGCATGAGTAAAGGTGGATTTTCCTAGTGGCCTTATGGTCGTGGGGATCCAATAGGGGCACTCCACTAACCCTATGGCAAAGCTAGCAATCTCTTGCTAGGGAAGGAATTTGTCTAAAGAGTGGGAAAGGGAGTGAGAAAAGAGGTAGGAGAACTAATGTTGTAGGTAGAAAATCATATTCCTGCACACACTAGTTAGAAACTTCAACACATGCATTTATGAGAAGAAACAACTCTGCAAATAATGACAAGACCAATTAGAATTTAATGAACACAAAGTATCAGTAAACCCCTTAGTAAAAAAGGCTCAAAACTCCTTCTTGTATTGATGCTCAAGTAGAAATTGTACATAGTATGAGAATGGAAGACATTGAGAATAGGGGAAAAGTGGCTAACTCTTTTCACTCACAAGTGAGCAAAATATCTCTCATGAACTTACAAGAATACAACTAGCTAGAAGAATTTCATAATTATAACCCCTTGGAATGAAGATCTCATTACAATTTATAATAACCTAGAATTTTCCTTTCACCTCCCTCACATGACTCTTCATTTCCATATTCCACTCGTGACCTTTCATTTTCCATAAATTAAATATTTCTCTTATAATTTTGAGAAAATACTTTTAGAAATTAAAAATAGGTGACTTAAGTGAATAGGATAAAATACAATCATGTCACATAATGAATAATTAGAATGGAGAGAGAAAGAAGAGAGGGAAAGAGAAGAAGAGGGAAGAGATGGAGGGGAAAACACTCCTTGAGATGAAATGATTTGAATGCCTTGATGCAACCATGAACTTTGAGTGAAGATTTATGCCACTTTGGTGATCTTCTACACTCGATGAAGATTGCTCCTGAAGTGACCACATTTTACACACACAATTACAACAGTAAAATACCAGGATAATTTTCTTTTTGACTCACATTGCTCACGACACACAACACAACAAGGTCTCCAAGTACAGAAACTCGACTCGCATGTGACATTTACATAAGTCCTCGATTCACATAGACACAAGAAAACAACATAGGCATGTCGATGCCACACTTTTCCCAATGAACGAATACTAGCAATACCCCAACCACAAAAAGAAGACTCAAGAATAGGCAAACCCATAACACATCTTTTCTTTAATTGTATTTTAGTTACGATTAACATTCTAAGAACATTATTGTGCAAGGATAACTTTCTCATTTTTCCATCTGCAGAAACTTTAAGTTCATTCCACATTTAGTTTACAGTTCAACCATTTTAAGTTGACTTCTTATTCTTTACAAAATTTTCCATAACTTGCATACTTATTTGGCATAATTTCAAATGCATATAAAGTACTTAATTAGCTTGTCCTTATGTTAAGAATATTCTTCTCGAACATAAATTCAATGTCTAATTTTTTATTCTTACAACTCAAGTGGATGAGACTTGGTGTCCATATAGCATTATTAGGTTTTAATGGAGATTTAGATGCGAGATAGCTTTTTACCGAAAACTTACCTCGATCACGGGTTAGTTATTTCCCTACCATGGTTATTCCAATCCAATGACTTGAGGAATTCCACTTTGATTTATATAAGTATTTTTCTTTCTCGAAGGTTGATCACACCAAGGCAAAACATATTCTTTGAAAACAAAAGAATATATTTAATTGAGTTATAAGGTCTTCAAGAGTGGCATTATTCTGAACCTCTAATCCCATTTTTACTCTTATATGATTTATTTTCTATATCACGTTATGGCCTTATTACTAGCATTGTCTTGCAAAAGGAGTTACGAAATGGTTTTCCTAACCTCTTGAAGACATACATGATTAGAAGACTTGAAGCTACACATGAACCCTAAGTTAACATCCGAATCAACTGAGGTTTAGATTAATTCCACTTCACCCAAGGGTCTACCCCTCAACTATATATGAGTTTTAAGCGAGAGGACAATTTTATGCTAAACCACCTTCAGAAAGGACCAAGGTGTTATGTTGAGAGACACCAAGGTAACACATTTAGCTGAGTGGAGCTAAGGGGTTCAATAACAAGAGTTTAAGACCTAGAACAACTAAGTCACAACCTCCATCTATGTCATTTGGATCCAACAAGGTTTTCACTCGATGAAGAACTTTAATTTTTAAATTTGTCTTCGGATGACAAGGTAGTCCGCTAGGCTACAAGGAGGAGTTAGCTCTACATATTCCAAGTGAAGTTTGACTGTGTCACTCCTATCAGACAGGTTTAAGACAATGTCACTAAACACACTGACAAGATGATAAAATCATTCTTGGGCTCTGATTTACTCAAACTAGGAGGTTCCATCGAGTGCAAAGTTTAAGTTCATTCTATGGTTTTCAATGTCTTCTACGGTAAGGAGTATCACACATGAAAAACAAGTTATGTCCCGATATTGAACAAGGGTAGAGTGTTTCGATTTAATTCTCTTTATTACATTTACAAAGTATGAATGCACAAGATGACTCATTAATCATTTATTGAACACTTTGAATATGCACTACAAGATATTACTTCAAATTCATTTACCTTATATAAATATCAAACATATTTACCATGTGTACTATGAATCAAAATTGAACCTAAGATTAAATGCACATTTCCTAGATGTCCTTGAAACTAGCATCTTATACATAACAAAAAATTATCAAATATAACCTTCTGTAACATGAGACTATATTATACATTTATTCTTCTAACAATGAACTATAGAAATTACAATGATAATTAATGCATTACACAACGCCTTTACGTCATCATTCTTTCATCCTGTAAAAACCACGTGAGCAAGATATCAGCGATAATTTGCTGGCATGGCATCCACCCTAATCAATCATAATTATCATTTTTCAGTTTTCCCATTTACATATGATAATAATTACAATTTTGCAATCGAAATAAAAGGTTTAGAGACATGTATTCGTTACATTTCATTTTACTTCATTTTGTAACCTAGGAGAGAGAAAAGAAGGGAAGAGAGAGAAACACTATTTGTCAAAAGTTCTATTTCACACAAGTTACATTATAGAGTTTTAAATAGTTATTTACATGTGTTAAAAGTTACTCGGTGGTTTGGCAACCCTACGAGGGTCCCACAACTTTCTATTTTTACATTTTCTCACTAGCTACAAAACGTTCAAAACGGGCTCGGAGGCTAAGAAACCGCTTTCAAAAGTTATCTTCCAATGAGAACGCACACCACGATTAAATTTCTACGTGTCCACATATATACCAAGAGTTCATAACAACTGACGGAATTTGGAAAAAGTGAATGGTTTTCGTTTGGCGGTGATTTTTTCGAGGCTACTTGGTCAGTAATTGTCCCCCGTGCAAATGAACAAAAGCTAGCTTGAGGGCTCCAAAACCATGCCCAAAATTGATGTTCGATGGGTGAGCACGCAATGAGACACTTCCTACTAGTTCCCCCATATAAGGAGAATTCATCAGAGTCGATGAAGTGAGAACTAGAAAACCATTTTCAAACGGCGACAAGTTTTCTAGAGTGACAAGTCGGAATTGGTCTAGTTTGACCTCGTCAAACCGTGACCGAGGCCTACAAAATGGCTTTGCCAAACTATCCAGAAAAGTGCTTTTCCCTAAATTGAATGTTCCATGTAATTTTCTAGTATAACCACTAGAGGTTTGCGAAGACGGAAATAATTTCTCTATCCAGGTTTCAAATGGCGGTTCAAAACGAAAGCCAACTTTCTAGATTTAACAACTTTCTACTACTGTAAAACAGTGTAACAGGCTCCTATAAGAGCGTCAAAAGGGTCTCATATGTTTGTTCGGGGTCAAACCAAAGGTCAAGGTGACTCCTCACATACCAAGGTACACGAATGAAGCTTCACATCTTATTTTCAAAGTTATGAAGGGTACTTAATGAGTCTCCAAAAATGCAAAAATTAACTATTTAAACAGGGTGATGATCAACATTATTACTGGAAAGTCAATTTCGTCTGGTTGATAAGACAATGTTGTAGCGATCCAGTTGGGTAGGAAGTTTTCTACATCACCTCAGAATGAGGGTGGAAGTTCATGTTTTAATGTAAATAGGTTATTTTGACTTCGTGAGTTACGACACGACATTTCATTGTTTTTGCAACGAGTTGAATAAACATTTAATTGTATTAAAATCCTAATATTTTAAAATTATTTTAAGTTGTGAAAAAAAAACTAAAATACGAGAGTTATGAAAGATGAGGGGAGGTGAACTATGCCTGGGAGGAATGAAGTCAGTCAAACCCGCAGCTTGGTTCAAGATCTCGTTTGCACTTCACAACTAGTTCACGAGCCTCGATCTAACTCCCACAATGTCACACCAACTTCCCGATCGGTTGAATTTTTCCAATGAAATAAGTAGTTGCTTGTGCGTTTCTAAAACCTTTTGAATAGATCCATTATGTGCATATTCTACAATCCTCGACATTCCATGAGACAACGCTTCTTTGAGGCATTCCAACAAACAGTTCACACACCTTTTCCACAAATCCATTTTTTTGCATATCATGAGATCATGGCACTCCATGAGACCACATTTCTTTGAGGAATTCTATCAAACACTTCATGTTCCTTTCTAACAAATTCATTTTCTACATATCTTGTAGTCATTGCAGTCCAGGAGAACACATTTCTTTAAGGTATTCGTCAAACACTTCACGTGCATTGTCCATACTACCACATTTTGCATACATTACCAGGGCAGTTCCAACTACAACATCTGACATAATTTTTCTAACCTTTTTATACTTTGTGGATGTGCATACACTTGCTTCAAGGCTTCCATTTGGCACAGGTTGGAGGTACACTGGAAAAGAAACTCAGTAGGTTGGAGACCTATTTGTTGCACGCCTGAAACAGTGTGACTGTCTCTTGAGGAAACCATGTTTTTCCATGCACAACAGAAAAATTACTCCATGAGAAGTTGTCTCGTTCTTTCATTTGGTCCAACACTACACCGTGCCCCCAAACATCTCAGTGACTACAACATATGAAAAGATCCCTCTAACTTTTATTTGTCGTAAAATAAAGGCTCATTTTTAATTTATTTGCAAAGGAAATTGGAAGGATCTTTGGCCGGCATGGCCGTAATAACCATGGCACTCCATGGGATGAAATTTGGTGATGCATTTCTTTGGAAAAGTAAAAAGTGCCCAAAGCACATTGTTTGAGTTAAAAAAATGCGGCCAAAGCATTTCGTGAACCACATTTTCCTCAGGCATTTTCTAGCTGCCACAACCTCCTCCACGCCTTCTTCAGCCTGGTGGGTGTGTAAACCAGTCTAGGGTTTCCTCCCTCCCTCCATGGCGGCAACTACCCTCCTCTCTCTCAAAACTCGAAAAAACAAATTTACGAGAACCCTATTTTATATATATATATATATATATATATATATATATATATATATATATATATATATATATATATGGTCCCCAACTTTTAAAACCACCCCACATATTTCACGGGTTTTCTATTTTTTTAATTCTTTTATTTTATTTAATATGTTTCATTATTATTATTATATTTTATTTTGTTACGATATTGCCATAAACTCATAAAGTAAATCCTTACCAATGATTTGATAGGATTTATGAAAAAACCGTTGATGATCTGGATAGTCAAATCAATACCTAAAACATAAACAACACCATGTATACTATTTATAACCTCGCTTAACTATATCTTGGCCAAAACAATAATAGCAAGAATCGACAATTCAAAGAATAGCTATTATTATGCGGCGTTCCCTCTAGTTGGTCATGCCCCAACAACATCAAGTCATCCTTCAAACCACCTATCGAATTCAAGAAAGATATTTTTCCTTAACAGGGTAATCGAAAAGGTGAAGCCAACAAGGATCAGTAGGAGCACAACAATGTTAAATGCTTAGCAACACGGTCATCGAAGAAGAAAAAGAAGAACGGGAACGGGCATTACACTCCCTTCAATAAATTTGAATCATTTCCCCAATCTAGTGATAACCACAAGCTCTATGATGCATGAAATCTTGGACCACGAGAATGAGTGTTTAGAAACACTTTATGATGTTTACCGCTGCAAGACACGAGATGAACACATACAATGTTTATGATGACCCTCCTTAAAACTTGGTTGATGAACTCCTTGACTCATTGAAATCATTCTCGATCAACTCTCTTTGTATCACCTAGATTTTTAAGTGATGAAGATGAATTCACATGATGTGCCTTGAGATGCCCCTTTGTAATATGGGATTATTGTTCCACACCATGAAAATGTCATCTCTTCATGATTAATCACACACGAGAAACTAGACCAACCCGTGTACTTTGGAAATTCATGTTTATTTAACAATTACTATATTTATAAGGGACAAATTACTATCTTTAGTAAGTGTTGGAGTTAACCTTTACTGGACCCCAAATGGTGATATTGACTGAGAATGATTATCCCTCAATGTCCTTGCCAAACTTACCCTTTGAGAAGAACCTACTATTTTTAGAATATGAGCCCATGCTCTACTATTCTAGGACATATCACCTATTGTGCTCTAGTTTCACCTTCTGAACCTTCTACCATATTCCATCCTCCTTTATTTTCGAGATATTGCTATTTTTAGTAGGTTGCTATTTGGGGACCCACTATTTTGGGAAGAAGTCATTTTCAGTCTTACTTTCTATTTTACCCCTTTTTTGATTATCATGAGTGATCGAACTTGCAATTCAGTGGGGCTCGTCATTTATAGCATGTGAGCAAGTATAACATATGCTATTTTTAGTAAATGGTGGAAAAGACCTCTATTTGCGATAGAACAACTATTTTGGATTCGTCTCTTCGTCACGAACTCGTGCTCTAATTTTCATCATGATTCTCTTACTAGAAAGCTTAGAAATGAAAAATGAAAATTTATTCCTAGTAAGAGCTTTAGGTATGGAGCTACTAGGGTGGAATACTGATAAAAAAGTTCAGTCCTTCATATCTTGATAAACTAACAACTTCATTGTGTAAAACTAGTTTGAGATCAACTAGATTTTTTTGAGACCCTTCCCTCTAAATTTGGATGATATTGCCCACCACCGATCTTCGAGAATTGTAAAATTTCTTCAAGAGGGTAGAATGCTGATAACAAACACAACCATCCATATTCCTAAAAAATAGGAACTTCATGGTGCAAAAACTAGTTCACGCGAAACTAGATTTTCCAACAATCATTCCCTCCATTTTTGCGTGATTTCGCCCACTAGAACCCTTAGAAGTGGAGAGGTAGCTCGCTGATTTTTTCCACTACTGTGTCATGACAGCCATTAATGGAGCTTTGGAATTTACAGTCTGATTTTTTTATTTGTTCATGATGAAATCAATTTCATTGCAATAGGTTTTGCTTATTGTCTCACTGGTGAAATTTCTCTTCGATCCGGTTGTCGGTTTGACGGGAATTTGAGCTTTGTTCTTCGTGGAGCCGAAGTGGAATTTATTTGTTGTGATAATTCCTTTATGCAAATGGGAGGTTTGAATATGATTTTTAATGGCCTTCAAGAGATAAAAACTTAGCAATGAATAATTTTTCAATCGGCACCGTTGCAAGATATGTTCGAATCTTCGTTTCACGGTAATGGAGGTTTCTGAAGAATTCCTTCACTCTTCTCTTTGATTCTTCATTCCTATGACTCTTTCAATCAATATATTATTTTAAACCTATGCATATTCATGGAGTGGAAGGTTTGGTTTCCATGTCGAGCTGGTTCGGAAGAACAATGGTGGACTAAGGTGTTCTTTGCAACTTTCTTCTAGCAATGGAGAAGCAATTAGAAGTAGTAAGAAGTAGCTAGAGTTAGAAAATTTTCAAGTTTTGGAGTTGGAGTTGGGTGAATTTTCATTTCCTTGATGTCCCTCACCTCAAAGGGATGTGAGGGACATCAATTTCCACAGGAGCAAGATGATGACACGTGGCGCGATCTAACGACAAGGAGTGAGAGCTATAAAATCAGCTTTAAAGTACTTAGGGGTTGGAAGCGAGTCACATGGGTGAATAGAAGTTTCCCTTAGAGGGTTGGGAACAATTTTTAAGGTTTTATATCGCTGACATGTTAGGGACATTAGGGACATCAAATTCCATGGCGCTCCCGAGCCGACACATGACGGAGATTCGAAGACATGGAATTTAAGCTCCCACAAGCACTGGGGTTGAATCGAGGATCTGAAGGTCACATGAGGTTCCATAGGTCATATGGGGTATGGGAACATTTGTTCATGTTTGATTTCCCGACACGGGGAATTTAGGGACACAAAATCCCGCCAGGCTCGTGGAGTGACACTTGTCCTTCCAAAATTTGGCTAACTCTAGAACTCGCTCCAAGAGGACAACTTGAGACAATGATAACTTGAACTCCCGATGAAATTTTTGGTGAATATTTTATATGATCCTTACTAGAAGTATACTTTTTAATATAATGGTTGGGGTTTAATATCTTTATTCTTCCATTTGATCCTTGAAAAGCATATTTTTGATTTATATGCATGAGAAAAACTAATTAAAAACCTAATGTCCCAAAGTGTTGTGAAAAATTATTCCTCCATATTATAGGGCTTGTAATTATCTTTCCAAAGATATTTTGTTTTGGTCCTAAATCCATTGAGCTCTCGAAATCACCTTCGGAAGCTCAACGACTATTTTGTCTTGTGCACTATGATCCCTAATATTGGTGAAACCGCCCAACTTCTCCGAACCCTTCCAAAATATTCTTGAATTACTTCCATTAATTCCCAATACCTTTTAATAACCTCCACATCTATGTTATATTTTCTTCTCTGCTCCATGGGGTTGCTCCAGCCCTAGGAAGGCCAGTGATAACCCTTCCCACAACTGCATGTAGCTTGCGATTTTTATGAACTCCTAAAATCACGTAGGGGCATGAATTGAATTTCCTAAATCACCTAGGGGGATGATATAAAATTAATCAAGAGGTCACTTGGAGTCACTGGATAGAACTCGGGGTGTCTTGGAATGATAGGACTTGAAAAAATTAACACAGGGGTATAGTTGTCATGCTCAGAAATTGTTAATTTCCTTGTTGGACATTTAAATGAAAACAATTGAATAGAAGAATTTATTTTACAACAGTCCATGAACTATCTCTTTAATCCTAATAAAAATAATATTTTATATCCAAATCAGTCATAGTCACTCTATAAGAGGAATGAGTATTTGCAATAATTACAACTACTTAACTAAAAGATAGATATGACAACAACTCATTATTTGAGGTTACAACTATGGAATAACTAGTGTATGCCATATCTAAATCATATTCATCTTTTTAACTACAAATGATGTCCTTAATTTACTCTTAGTTGAGATGGTTAATCAACACCAAAAGATGTCAAAAGTCATGATGATGATTATAAGTCTATGAGTTGTTCGTTCTTGCGCTCTCCACGTATTCAATCAATCGGGTGTTAAATTGAGCTTATATGATCCACATAAGCTACATGATGGATGAGATGATAGCCCATGTTTCATGCCCCTCTCATTGTGTTTTTCCATATGAGTCATTTTCCTTCTCTTTGTGTGAGTTCTTCATTCCAAGTGAGTCTTTCACTCCTGACGAGGCACAGGCTAATGCATGGGCAAGTCCTGTGCTCCAAAGCGAGTCTTGTGCTAGTGCATGAGTGAGTCTTGCACCCTAGTCTCTAGTTTAGTAATGTGATGGCTTAAGATATGCTCTTTGAACACATTGTTAGTTCACATAAAGACCCATTTAACACATTTTGAAGAAGCATATACAAGATGAAAATAACAAGATTATGCACAAAAATTCCTTTCAAAATGTATTAATATATTAATTACAAAATGATAATATCATACTTAGTGAAAAATGATGACATGAAAAAATAAGGGTTTACATAGGAATTAAGAGGGGTCATCACTCCCCAAAACTTAAGGTTTAGCATGTCCTCCTGCTATTTATTCAAGTTCTCAACAATTCTTGTACAATTATATTCATTGGAAAAAGTATGCCATGTCTCATCTTGCCCCGTGTCACATAACCCAAAGAATTTTACTACTATATCTCTCCATGTATTGTAACTTGCTTCAGGATGACCATGGTTGTTATTCCATTGTGGCATAGGTGTTATTATCAATGGATTCATGTATCTCATGTCTATCCATTTCTCTTGTAGTTGTAGCATAATTTTAGAGATGTCCTTGGCCATTTTTAATGACCAACGGAGGTTAGTTGGGGAGATGAATTATTTCTTTTTCCAAACCTCTAGAAGAATTTCATATATGAGCTGAAAAGAAAGAAAATTGGCATTAAATTTTGGGAGTATATACTCCCAATAATTTGATACACAAGTTGCAATATTTACCTTATACTTGTCCACAAGCTACGCATATAGACTGCGATTAATATCTTTTGAAGAATCTGATTGGAGCTAGGAGGTCATGCCTCATTAAGAGGTATGCATTGGCTTCTTCTCTTACATATGCTCCTCTTTTCTCTCTCCATATAGATTGGTGTCTCACAAAGTGGAAACAAAATCCCTCGCTTGCACTTCTCTAACATATAAATTAATTGGAATTTCTGCTTGCTCAAGAAGAAGAAACTTATGAACATAGAATTCACATAATAAATTTTTAACAACATTGTCTACTGTTGTAAATGCCCCAAAAAAATTCCTTTCATCTTAAAACTCTATATACTCCATGGAATAGATTCTGAAATTTTCCACTTGAAGAACTACTCCTTCAAAAATAATGCATAAAAATTAGAAGGTGCATTGTAAGAAAGGGCTTGGTCATATAATCTACTTCTCTTAGTTTATGACATTCAAACATCCATTTTACCATTCCCTTTAACACAATGATCTAGGGAAATACAAAGTCTATTTGAGTTGTCTGATCTATAGTCTATATATACTATGTTTCCTTCCTATCTTTTTGTAAGAGTACAAGTGATGTGTTTAATTATTTAGCTCTAGATTAAAGGAACTAGATCCTTTGCTCTTTCTCATCTACATTATGATAAAGTTGTAAGATTAAATCTTCTTTATATTCCATTGTTTGCTGGACATGTTTTATTTTATGTTCTTTCTCTGCCTCCAACTGAGAAGAATTGGGCTCTTTTCTTTGCAAAAAGGATTTGTAAATGAACAATTCTCTCTTGAGCCCACTGGAGCTCGTATGGACCTTGGAAAAGAAAGACAATACTTGGGGAATGATCGTATCTAAATCAACAAGTGAAATAGGTTTACCTTCAAAATGGGTACTTTCCCTTTGTCATGAGTGGGTGAGTCTTTAATTATGATTGGTGTTTGATCAATATCCATCATAGGAACATATTCTCGAGGGTGACACACAAAGGGGTGGAGAAGCGAGAGGTGTACATTGAATGAATTACATGATTGCAAATGATTTTTGTTCCTCACAAGAAAGGAAATTTTTTGATTAGTGTTCATTAAGGGTTTGGGCAGGCCTTCCTATCCTAAGACATTTTCTTGGCCTTTCGAGGTAGGGGCCCTCTTTCTAACCAATGCAGGTTCTAGGTCATACTTTTCTCAAGCTCAAACCAATTCTTAAGGCCATGTAATTTCTTGATAAAATAGTACTTGCAGATTAGGTGAATAAGGCCTCGTAATTTTAGGTAAGAAGAACCCCATCAAAAAAATTAGCACTAGAGGAGACAATCGAAAAAAACTGGGGCAAATTAACCTTATTATGGGCTTTAGCTTTACCATGGCGGAGTTAGATAAAGATTCTTAACACATGGCCAAAAATTACCTCATACTAACCTTCACACATAAAATATTTAATCTCCCATTTCGCTACATCTTCCCATGGTTAAGGAAAAGTGCCCCTTTTTATGCCCTTAGCATTCCCTTTATTATCCATAACCATTTCTAATTTCTCTTTCTTTTCAATGAAAATATTTTAATTATTTATGACTAATGATGGAAGGGATGAACAATATTTTTTTACCTTTCACCTTGGAATGTTCCTCAATGTTATTTACAAATTATTCTATCATTCTTGGATTAAATTCTTCATATCTTTGGCATGAAGTCCAACCACCCCGCTTTCTCGAAAATTTCTCTTGCTTTCCTATCAACGAGCAATTCAACCGAACCGGTTAGTTCATGATGAAGCTGAATTCCCATGACCGGTAATTTAAACAGAGAGAAAGTGATAGTGCGGGATTGAAAGAAGATAAACACGGGAATGGGGAGTAATGGAGCAAGAATGGTAATTATGCTAGTGCAAGAATAAGACTAGTAGTAGCACAGAATAAAGTGATAAAAATGGAAAGTGGGAAAAACAGGGGAAAATGGTTTTAAACAACAAAAATTGGGTAAGGTTTAAATAATTACGACAAAGTGGAGAGTAATTTGTTACATGTGAGAGATTAATGGGGAATGAGTGGAAAATATATTGGGATATGTGGTGTATGTGAGAATATTAGGAATGGGGGAAGTCATCAATTCACACAAGAATAATAATGATCATCTCATAATTTAAACTTTACAACATTTAAAAGGGAGTAATTGCACATACCTTGTCCATTGTCACTTGTCAAATCTGATGGGAAGTAATTAAGTTCTCCTTTGTTTTCTCTCTCCACATGTTGTTTCTAATTTATTGATTGCACGATTAAGGGGAGTGACCGCCATTGTTGGTTTTCAACCACCTACATTTTTTTTTCAAGTATATATATTTTTTTTTTTTAGAAGGAATGACTATCATTTCTAGTTTTTCTATCAATACCTCATAGGACGATGGCTGCCATACCGGTTTTCAACCATATCCTATTTATTCTTGTTGAAAATGAATTTAGCCTTGAAATTTGAATTGAATTTGACAAAGTAACCTTGTCCAAACAATTCAGAGCTACATTTTCTTGTAGCATCTTTTTAAATTCCTCTTTAGATGTTGGATTTTGGTATAGCCTCAACCTATGGCCATTAACCAACATTAACTTTCTTTCACCATCAATAGGAATCACCATAAACAACCTAGGGTTAGCTAGAAAAATTAGGGATAATTTTTTTTTTATTTTGAAGTGTCTACAATCAGTTGCAAGACATCAATTTCACTAACAAGTTCTAACAAGACCAAACTACTACAACCTATGTTTTCCTTTCATTAACAATTTCAAGTTCACAAGGTTCAAATTTTAGGGTTATATGTTTTAGTTAGGTTCAGGGAGTAATTTACCCCCATGCCTACTCTCTAACAGCTCATAGTTTCAACTAGATTTTTCTCCTACTTAATGCTTCCAAAATTTCCTAAACCATTCCCAATGGATAGGAAATTTTCTCACCTTTCCGGTGATATAAAGAAGTCCTCCTAACTCCTTGTAGAACTCAAGATATGGCGGGGGGAGTTCTAGGGTCAAAATTTTCCCTAGGTGGGACACGTGTCAAGAGGAGGAGAAAGCACCTTGAACGGGTTGGCGGGTCATGGGGCGGCTTAGGGAATTTTTCCCATTGCATGTGGGCTCAAAGTCACAAAACATTCTTCCGCGCCTCCGGGGTCCCTGGAGTACACGTGTCACTACCCGAGGTTGGGAGAAACGACATGGCTGAGGAGGGTGGGTTGAGGCTTTAAGCTCTTTCGCCAAAATTCACAAGGGACCAATTGGTCCATGCCGCCCTCCGCCAAGATGAGAATGACCAATGCACACAATTGAGAAAGGGAGAAAGGGGGGGGAGAATCTTAAGGCAATAAGCCAAGGAGGGTTTTAAAGGCCCAAAAAAGCACTGGCAAGGTCCGCATCCCCTGTGAGGAGAAAGAGAGAAGGAGAAGGGGAGTTGGGGCCATGGAGAAAATTTCAAATTTTCCCAAAGGCCAAAACAAAAAAAAAAAAGGGGTCCATCCTCCCGCTACCACCCCCAAGGTGCCACGTGGCACCTTCTCATTGGCTGTGGGCCGCGGGGCCAAAATGGAAAATTTTCCCAAAATTTTCAAAAAGGTTAAGTTCAAAAAGGAACCACGCCCACGCCGTAGCCCCCAGAGGACACGTGGCACCCTTTAATTGGCTACGGGCAGTGGAGGAAAAAGTGAAACTTTTCCCAAAAAAAAATTCAAAAGGGATAAGAGTTAAAAACAAACCACACCTCCACCATAGCCATTAGAGGACACGTGGCACCCTCTGATTGGCTGTGGGCCGGCGGAGGAAAAAGTAAAAATTTTCCCAAGGCAAAATTTTTAAAAATGGATAAGTTTAAATTCGGTCCGCCCCTCCGAGGTGCCACGTGAAAGATCCCGATTGGTTGTGGATGGTGGGGGCCATGGAATTTTTAGGGAAATTTTTCCAAAGTTTAAAATTTAAATTTTTAACAGTTAGATTAAATTTTATTACTTTTTGAATGCCAAATTGAAGTAAAACTTCAAATGGCCATAACTTGAGCTAGAAAGCTCGGTTTTGGGAAAACGAGGACTTTTCGGAAATCTCTCGATGCCCTCTTTACACAAGAGTCATCAATTTTGAAATTTGATGAAGTTTAAGTGGTCAATTTAATGAAAACCAATCTGCAGGGTTTTAATTAGTGAACTGGCAATTTTTCAACTTCTCAATTTGGTTAAATTAGATCTCCTCCTTCACTCAACATGTCAAACAGACATGGAGGATTGGTCTAGGGAGGGTTTAGAGTGTTTTTGGAGAGTTGATTTATCCAATTGATTTCAAATTTTATTTTTCCAACAATAGACATAAAAAAATGACCAGTGCAAGTTTCAAGTTGATTCGATTTATAAAGTTTTAAGGTTCATTCTTAAATGTTAGGGTCAATTTTGAGTTCTTTAATGTCTTAGCATGTTAAACTTATAACATTTTTAGGTTGATTACTAAGTGCAGGTCTGAACTGTACATTTTTATGAAAATGAATTGCCATAATGAAGTTTATAACAGTGAACTATTTCCTTTAAATCGGTATATCAATTTTATCATTCAAAAGTGTATATAGTTCCTAACTAGTCCAATACATTTTCTTGACTAATTCAACCATTCATTTCTAAGTTAAATTGCAGTCCTATTTTAATTTCAATATACTTCCAAGGATGCAAACAACATACTTCCTACACATTTCTTGCTTTTACAAATATACAGAGCTTCAAATCATCATTGGGTATTCCACTTCAATTACACAATGTGAATTTTGAAAAGCTAATGCAATTTTATTTATTTTTAATACAACATTACAACTTCTTTTTTTTCTCCTTTTTAACTTTAAAATACAATATGCAATACATATATATGCTTCACATTCCTTTTCAAAACAGAGAAGGGAATATAACTCTTTACATTTCACATTACACTTTCAATCTTTCCTTATCAATACAAGCAACTTCCAATTACAATAATTATACAAATCATCCACTTCAAAGTGGGAAAGAACACAATAAACTTGCTCAAAAGGGACTATCAAACTGTACATTTCTTCTTGCTCCAAAACAACAACATGCTAGTTTCTTTCTTTTCATTTGATCACAACAAGGAAGGGGGAAAGGCAATGCTCTCCACCCAACCAAGACATCCAATGAGAAGGGAGAAGCCATCCTTCCTCATTGGCCCCGAGCCCCCCCATATTGAAATAAGATATGAGAATCAACACATGGCAAACAATGGCTTCCACAAAAAAAGCAAGCATTCTTTCACATGCATAATTCAATAAGAAACACAGTTCAAGCAAAAAAGCAGTTCACAACTACATTTGATAAAATTCACACAAAACTTAGGCTTGATCAAGCAAGCCAACAAGAGCAAGGAACTATGGGGAAACTACTTATGCCTCCCTATTTGGAATTGGGCATCCACCTAAAATCATACCACCAATATAACATATCAAATCCCATAAACCTTATGTCTCCCAACCCCTCCTTATGCCCCCCAAAGTTTCTCCCTTATGCCCCCCAAGAGTAAGAAATGCAAGCTATTTCTTTTCCAAGGTGGATCCCAATCCAAACTCCCTCCACAATAAAACTGATGCCCTTGGCATTCCCTTATGCCCCCCATTTGAAATCCCCATAGCCTTCTCCTACACCATGTCCTAAGCAGTCTACCCAACCAGCCAAGAACACATAACACATTCACCATTTCATACATGCATGCAAGAGAAAGAAAACATTCTAAAAAGGCTCAAGTTCCTACCTCTCCATACTGGAGTTTGTTCCAAGCTCACAAGCTTCCCAAAATCCAAATACAGTCCAAAATCAACAATGTCCAAGCATGCAAAAAGGCTCCAACTCCTTCCACAACAAGCTCCCAAAACAACAAGCAAAAAAATGTGCCCCCAAGAGGAATAAACAAAGTTTCAACAACCACAAACAAGCAAGGAGTTTTGAATTTAAAGGAGAGGGAAGAGAAGAGGATGATGTGGATCCATGTGGGATGCCACATCATTCTTCCTCAACCCCAAGAGGAAAGTCAACATCATGCACCTAAACACAATAAATAAAAATGACAAATTTACTTACACACTCCAAAATAACCCATACTCCAAAAGGACTGAATTAAAAACATGTAAGAGAAGTGCAATTAAAAAACTTACAAATAGTCATTTCAAAATGCAATAAAAAGCCTAAATTTAACCTCCAAACCATAGGTATGGTTGGTGAATCATTTTAAGAGGTGTGGGACAAGCTTAACTTGTCCCACAAGCCTCCAAATTTAGCCTCCAAGGACAAATTCGAATTCCTAAGAGGATGAAGTGTTTAACATTCCAAAATCTATCTTACATACTCTTACATATCCTTACACCTTCACATTTCTTACACATTTCTTACACACTCTTACAACATTAACATTTAAAATCAACAACTTCATTTATTACATTCTTATGACATATTGATTTATTTATTTTTAACACATGATTATCCACAACATTAACACAACATATAATACTAAAGAAAAAGGTAACACCTCACAAAATAAACACATGCAACATTAATAAAGAAACCACATTAATAAATTCACAACCCATGGTCACATATAATGGAAATCCCCCATGGAATCCCTAACAAAACACAACACACACACACACACACACACACACAGTTGCCATGGTGACCTTGTTGAATTCACCAAGAATTTCAATATGGTTAGTCTCCAGTCCCCCGACATTGTTGTGATATTTTAACCTGTAAAATGCAAATACCTCCTTCGGCCTCATGGCCATATCAAAACATCCAAAATGATATAAACAACATCTCAAGATCATCTAAACACATGAATCACAACAACATCAAGAATTCAACATTATCATTTTCAATTAATTAATCAACTATATCATCATCAATAATCTTCCATACTAGGTCTACTCAAAATATCCAATGTCACATGTCCAAATCAACATCTATAATATGTCCATGTCAAACAATATATCATCATCCACATATAAAAAAATGTCTCTAATAACCATCATGCATAATAACTAAATCCAGATCAATAATAATCCATGATCTAACATCTAACCATCATACTAAAACAAAACATAATAGTGTCCATAATATGATCAACAGTATCAAGATCAATATCTAAAAGTGTCAAAGGGAAGTGGGCACTACATCCCCCTCCCCTTAGACTCGACTTCCTCCTGGAAGTCACTGGAACAAATGTGGAAACTACACTCGTAATATTGTGGCATCCTCCCAAGTGGCTGCAGTCTCATCGTATCTGTCCCACTGCACCCGTACCTGATCAATCTCTCTACTCAAGGGTCCTGGGTCCTGTATGATCTATGATACGGATGGGCTCCACCATCACCTACCCCTAATCCTACACCTGTACAATGATGTCCAATCCAATACATGAGATGGATCTGTAATATATCTCCTAAGAACAAACATGAAACACATCATGTACGCGAGACAAGTTGGGTGGCAATGCTAGATGGTAGGCCAAAGGGCCTATATGCTCCAAGATCTCAAAAGGACCAATGAATCTAGGAGCTAACTTAGAACCTTTTCCATAATGGATAGGGCTCTTGTGTGGCCTGACACGAAGGAACACCTTCATGCCCACATCAAAACTATGATCAATCCTATGTTGATCCACATACTTCTTCTTCCTTATCCTATGCCTCCTACAATCTCTACCTGATCAACACTACCTACTGCTCCATGTCCTACAAAGAGCTGGTCCAAGAGATACTTTGTCCTCTAACCTATCCCAACTAAGAGGTGTCCTGCACTCTCTACCATACAAATCCTGAAAAGGAGCCATGCCTATAGAACTCTAAAACTATTATTGTAGGAAAACTCCACTAAGTACAGTACTCCTCCCACTTAGACTACTATTGATCCATCACATACATCCTGAGCATATCCTCCAAAATCTGATTCACTCACTCGGTCTTGTCCATCTATCTCAGGGTGATATGTTGTGCTGAAGTTAATCCTCATCCCGAGGACATACTACATGGTAGTCCAAAAGTGTGAAGTGTACAAAGGATCGCGGTCACAAATGATCTTCCACGGAATCCCATGTGCAACCTGAAAATCTCATCCAAATATACTCATGCCACTACTCTAGTGGTATAAGTGGTCTTCACTAGAGAAAAGTGAGCCACTTTTGTCAATTTATCAACCATGACCATAATGGTGTCATGG
Organism: Taxus wallichiana var. yunnanensis; assembly: GCA_018340775.1. Classification (NCBI taxonomy): domain Eukaryota; kingdom Viridiplantae; phylum Streptophyta; class Pinopsida; order Cupressales; family Taxaceae; genus Taxus; species Taxus wallichiana. Next base: position 729,232,661 of record CM031239.1, on the reverse strand, counting down.
TGATATCTCGACATCGGTAGCCCAACAATGAAATCCATGGAAATGGTGTCCCACTTCCATTCGGTATGGCATGAGGATAAAGAAGGCCTGTTGGATGCTGATGCTTGGCCTTAACCCTCTGCACTCTAAACACCATGACACAAACTGAGCCACATGTCTCGATGAAGTCCTCTCCAATGGTACAACTATCGCAAGGTAGCGTGCATCTTCTTCACCCCGGGATGGGCTGAATAGGGTGCACGATGTGCCTCTACCAAGATGTCCTGCCTCAAGCCTCCATCTCTGGGAACATATATCCTACCTCTAGTGCCTGAGAAGACCATCTGCCTCTAAGGAAAAACCATCAAACTTCCCCTCAAGGGGTCTCTGTGACTCTATCTCTACTCATACTTGAGATGTAGAAGTTGTCAAGAGGAAGTTGCTGAAGAATCCTGCTCCACAAATCTGTGCTCACTATAGTGGCCATAGCCACATGTCTCCATCTACTGAGAGCATCTACTACCACATTCTCCTTCCCCTTCACATGCTCGATCTCCATGTCATACTCAAAAAAAAACTCCATCCAACGCCACTGACGAGTGTTGAGATTGGGTTGCGTGAAGAGGTGGCGAAGACTCAAATGATCTATCCTGAGTGTGAATCTCCATCCAAGAAGAAAATGCCTCCATCTAACCAAAGCATGTATAACTACCACAAGCTCAAGATCATGGGTAGGATAATTAAGCTCGTGATCTTTGAGTTTGTGAGACTCAAAAGCCACTACTCTGCCATCCTACATCAACACACCTCCAAGTCCTACTAACGAAGCATCTGTGCAAACAAAGAACTCACCCTGTGGATCCGACACTACAAGAATGGGTGTTGTAGTGAGGCACTCCTTCAATGTCCTGAAGGCCTCACATCTGTCTGACCAAACAAACTTCTTCCCTTTCCTCTGAAGGGAAGTGATGGGATGCGTGCAAATCCGAGAGAAGTCCTGAACAAATCTCCTAGTATCCTACTAAATCCCATGAAGTTGCACACCTCGGTCACTATAGTGGGTGTTGGCCAATCCATAATGGCTCTAATCTTGGAAGGATCACTACTGATACCTTCCCCAGAAATGATATGACCCAAATATTGTACCTCTGTCTGAAAGAAAGCACACTTCTCCAAGTTCCCGTAAAGTCTGCTCTCACGAAGACACTGAAGAACCTAGCGAAGGTGCCCCTCATGCTCCTCACGTGTATGTGAGTATATCAAAATTTCATCTAGGAAGATGAGCATGAAGTGATCTAAAAAGGTCTGAATACCCCATTCATCAAACTCATAAACACTACGGGGCATTCATCAAACCAAAAGGCACCACTGTGAACTCATAGTGCCCATATCTCATGCGGAAGGTGGTCTTATGAATGTCCACCTCCGAAATCCTCAACTGATGGTAGCCTAACTTGAGATCAATCTTAGAGAACACCATGGCTCCCTTCATCTGATCAAACAAGTCATCAATACGAGGAAGAGGATAATGATTCTTGATCGTTACCTTGTTCAACTGGTGGTAATCAATACACAACCACAAGGATCCATCCTTCTTCTTCACAAAGATCACCGGTGCACCCCAAGGGGATACACTAGGATGGATAAGGCCCTTCTCCAAAAGGCCCTCAAGCTGCAACTTGAGCTCACAGAGCTCTGGTGGTCATCCGATAAGGTGCCCGTGAGATAGGCTCTGCTCCAGGAACTAAATCTATATGAAAATCAATCTCACGTGGGGGTGGTAACCCCGGTAGCTCCCCTGGAAAGACATCAAAAACTCTCTCAAGATGGGATGATCATCAAGTGATGGTCCACTAGACCCATCCTCTGATCTCACTGACCGTAATAACAACATACATCTGACAACCCCATCACACACACACTTAAGCTGCATAGCGAGATGGTGTGAATAGAAATGGGTCTCCTGACCCCCGAGATCACCGACTCAACTCCTAAATCATCTACACAAGCTATAGTCTTGTGATAACAATCCATCCTAGCCCTATGTGTGCAAATAACCAATCCATACCTAAGATGACTCCATATGAGCCCAAAGGAAGAATACGAGATCTGAGGTAGTGGTGAAAGGTCCCAAATCCACTACACACTCCTTAACTAAGGAGTCCACAGAGATCTTGGCTCCAGAAGCCATCTCGACATCCCAACTAAGACCTTTCCTAACTACCACCAGCCTAGCATCACTCTACTAAAGATGGTGCAATGAAAAGAATCGAAGAACCAAAATCAAACAATACAGAGGTAGGAATACCACCAATGCTACATGTGGTCTCAATGATTATGCTCTGGTGCTCTACCTAGTGGTTCTCAACCACTGCATAAATCATGTGACTACGTCCCATGTCACCAACTATCGTTGGCTCTGAAACCTGTGCCTTACCCTTGTTAGGGTTCTGAGGGAAATCTCTCCAGAAATGTCCAATGTAACTCCACATCCAAAGCAACCACCTGATCCTCTCCAAGGAGTAGCACCTCCAAAGTAGTGCTCTAGAAGTCTGTGGCATGGATCTTGATGATCCGCTACGGTCTGTTGTGGCCTCTCTAGGGAGCTCCCGCTTGACTGAGCTCTAGGTCCACCATGTGTCCTGATGGGACCTCTAGGAGGAGGCCCCATACTCCGACCTCTCTGTGGAGGTCTATAAGGTGGGCAGGACTGCTGCTGCTACTACTGCTGGGGCCTAAAGGATGACTGTGAGGAATGCTGACCACCACGAGGAGGAGGTACTAAACCTCTCGATCTACCATCCTACATCTGCTGAATGCGGCTCCTGACTTGGTCTCTAGCCTACTGGGTTTTACCCCGAGTCTCCTCTATAATATAGGCCTTCTCGATGGCCTCTGCTAATGTCTTGTGGATAGTGAATCCACACTGCACCTCCAATATCCAAATTCAGGCCCCGATGAACTTGTGAATCCACACCTACTCATCCTACATATACTCTACATACTAGAGTAGATCCAAAAACCTACTCTCATACTCTGCTACTGAAAGAGAAGCCTGTCGAGGTCATGGAACTCATCAATCCTCTCATTGGATGAACCTCCATGATAAATACCTACTCCTAAATCTCTCCTCAAATAGCTCCCAGGTCACTATCTCTGAATTTACATGGAGCTTCTACTCCTCTGTCCTCCACCATACTCTAGCTCCATCCCTCAGTAGATGGATCACAACACGAGCTTTCATGTTGCTAGAACAAGGACAAAGCTTGAAGCAACCACTCAAGCTCACTAGCAGGAGCCTCTACCTAAAATCCACCTGTATCACCTGAGTAATGTGAGGGCCAAAGCTTTAGATCTCCCTGATGTGATCCGTTGTTGTGGTCTATCGGCCTCTAGGTCTCTCAACATGCTCATCCCTAAGCCTAGGGCTCCGAGACCTCTCTCTATGCTCTGGAACTCTATCACCCTGTCTCCTAGGTGGTGACTCTACTCTAACTAACTCTACATGGGATTTCTCTCCTCTATGCTCCTCACTGAGTCGAGGAGATACCTAACCCTCAATAGAAGGGGCTCTATCATGACTAGCTGCATGCCTCCACCTAATCCTCCACGTAGAGTGGCATTAACATCCTAAGGGTCTGTAGAATCTGAGGTAGAATGGCTGCTACACACCCTGATCTGTGGTGGTGGTGGTGGTGGTGGTGGTGAGTCTGAGTCCCTGTGAAAGTTCCTCTCACTCCGTCTGAGCCTCCTGCATAGACCAAAGCGAGAGTTAGTTCATTTTTCTAAGTTTTACACAACTTCCATGTTTACTAAAATATACAATTTCTTGCTAAGTTGTTTCTAGATTTACAAGTGTACTAGGTTTAAGTTTTCATGTCTCAAGTTTTCTAGTGTGCCCAATGGTCCAAGCCTTTGAACCACTACTCTGATACCAAACTGTAATGCCCATTTAAAACAACCACTTGAGACCCAAGAAACAACCTAGGGTTAGCTAGAAAAATTAGGGGATAATTTTTTTTTTTTCTTTGAAGTGTCTACAACCAGGTTGCAAGACATCAGTTTTCACTAACAGGTTCCAGAACAAGACCAAACTACTACAACCTATGTTTTCCTTCATTAACAATTTCAAGTTCACAAGGTTCAAATTTTAGGGTTATATGTTTTAGTTAGGTTCAGGGAGTAATTTACCCCCATACCCACTCTCTAACAGGCTCAGAGTTTCAACTAGATTTTTCTCCTACTTAATGCTTCCAAAATTTCCTAAACCATTCCCAATGGATAGGAAATTTTCTCACCTTTCCGGTGATATAAAGAAGTCCTCCTAACTCCTTACAGAACTCAAGATATAGGCCGGGCGGAGTTCTAGGGTCAAATTTTCCCTAGGGGGGACACGTGTCAAGAGGAGGAGAAAGCACCTTGAATGGGTTGGTGGGTCATGGGGGCGGCTTAGGGAATTTTTCCCATTGTGCGGGCTCAAAGTCTCAAAAACATTCTTCCATGCCTCTGTGGGTCCCTAGGGACACGTGTCACTACCCGCATTGGTTGGTTGGGAGAAGACGAGGGGGTGGGGGCGGGTTGAGACTTTAAGTCTCTTTGCCAAAATTCACAAGGGACCAAATTGGTCCATGCGCCTCCGCCAATGGACGAAGAGGTCACCAAGTGTCAAAAAAGTGAGAAAGGGAAAAGGGCCAGGGGAGAATCTTGGCACTCCAAGTGTTTCGTGGAGGGTTTCAAAGAAAGAAAGGAGAGTCCGCGCCCATGAAAGGAAGTTTTCCAAGGGTTTGCGGGCTTTGGGGAAATTTCAAAAATTTTCCTAAAGGCCAAAACCAAAAGAAACAAGGGGTCCTCCCTCCCCGCTGCCACCCCCAAGGTGCCACGTGGCACCTTCTCATTGGCATGGGTCGGGGCCAGGGGAAAAAATGGAAAATTTTCCCCAAAATTTTCAAAAAGGTTAAGTTAAAAAGGAACCACACCCACGCCATAGCCCCTAGAGGACACGTGGCACCCTCTGATTGGCTGCAGGTCCGTGAGGAGGAAAAAGTGAAAATTTTCCAAAAAATTTCAAAAGGGATAAGAGTTAAAAACAAAAATCACCTCCACCTCAGCCACTTTCCGTTAGAGGACACGGGCACCCTCTGATTGGTCATGGGGCATGGGGGGTTGAGGGAAAAAGGAAAATTTTTCCCAGGAAATTTTTTTAAAATGGATAAGTTTAAATTTGGTCCACCCCTCCGAGGTGCCACATGGCAGATCCCGATTGGTTGTGGGATGGTGGGGGCCATGGAATTTTTAGGGAAATTTTTCCAAAGTTTAAAATTTAAATTTTTAACAGTTAGATTAAATTTTATTACTTTTTGAATGCCAAATTGAAGTAAAACTTCAAATGGCCATAACTTGAGCTAGAAAGCTCATTTTTGGGAAACGAGGACTTTTCGGAAAGCTCTCGATGCCCTCTTTACAAAGAAGTCATAAATTTTGAAATTTGATGAAGTTTAAGTGGTCAATTTTGAGAAAAAAATCTGCAGGGTTTTAATTAGTGAACTGACAATTTTCAACTTCTCAATTTGGTTAAATTAGATCTCCTCCTTCACTCAACATGTCAAATAGACATGGAGGATTGTCTAGGGAGGGTTTAGAGTGTTTTAGGAAGTTGATTTATCCAATTGATTTCAAATTTTATTTTTCCAACAATAGACAGAAAAATGACTGTGCAAGTTTCAAGTTGGATTCTATAAAGTTTTGAAGGTTCATTCTTAAATGTTAGGGTCAATTTGAGTTCTTTAATGTCTTAGCATGTTAACTTATAACATTTTTAGGTTGATTACTAAGTGCAGGTCTGAACTATACATTTTTATGAAAATGAATTGCCATAATGAAATTTATAACAGTGAACTATTTCTTTTAAATTTGTATATCAATTTTATCATTTAAATGTGTGTATAGTTTCTAAACTAGTCTAATACATTTTCTGAATTAAATTAACCATTCATTTCTAAGTTATGCAAGCCTTATTTTAAATTCAATATACTTCAAGAGAGCAAAACAACATCTTTTCTTCATACACATTCTTCTTTTTCAAATATAGAGAGCTTCAATCTTCAATTGGGTAATAATAAATTCAATTACAACATATGAATTTTGAAAACTAATGCAATCCTTTATTCATTTCCAATACAGAACATCTTTACAATTAACTCATTCTTTTTCCATTTTTTCTAAAATACAAAATACAATGCATATAACATATGCTTTTTCATTTCCTTTTCAAAACAGAGAGTAAAATAAATCTCTTTTACATTTCACATTACAATTTCAATCTTTCCTTATCATCAATACAAATGGTTTCTCATTACAAACATTATACAACTCATCCACTTCAAAGTGGGAAAGGATTACAATAAAACTTGCTCAAAAAAGGGATCATCAAACTGTATATTCTTCTTGCTCCAAAACAACAACATGCTAGTTTCTTCATCTTTTCATCTTGATCACAACAAGGAAGGGGGAAAGGCAACGCTCTCCACCCAACCAAGACATCCAATGAGAAGGGAGAAGCCATCCTTCCTCATTGGCCCCCGAGCCCCAACCATATTGAAATAAGAGATGAGAATCAACACATGGCAACAATGGCTTCCACAAAAACAAGCAACATTCTTTCACATGCATAATTCAATAAGAAACATAGTTCAAGCAAAAAACAACAGTTCACAACTGCATTTGATAACATTCACACAAAACTTAGGCTTGATCAAGCAAGCCAACAAGAGCAAGGAACTATGGGGAAACTACTTATGCCTCCCTATTTGGAATTGGGCATCCACCTAAAATCATACCACCAATATAACATATCAAATCCCATAAACCTTATGTCTCCCAACCCCTCCTTATGCCCCCCCAAAGTTTCTCCCTTATGCCCCCAAGAGTAAGAAATGCAAGCTATTTATTTTCCAAGGTGGATCCCAATCCAAACTCCCTCCACAATAAAACTGATGCCCTTGGCATTCCCTTATCCCATTTGAAATCCCCATAGCCTTCTCCTACACCATGTCCTAAGCAATCTACCCAACCAGCCAAGAACACATAACACATTCACCATTTCATACATGCATGCAAGAGAAAAAAAACATTCTAAAAAGGCTCAAGTTCCTACCTCTCCATACTGGAGTTTGTTCCAAGCTCACAAGCTTCCCAAAAGCCAAATACAGTCCAAAATCAGCAATGTCCAAGCATGCAAAAAGGCTCCAACTCCTTCCACAACAAGCTCCCAAAACAACAAGCAAAAATGCACCCCCAAGAGGAATAAACAAAGTTTCAACAACCACAAACAAGCAAGGAGTTTTGAATTTAAAGGAGAGGGAAGAGAAGAGGATGATGTGGATCCATGTGGGATGCCACATCATTCTTCCTCAACCCCAAGAGGAAATTCAACATCATGCACCTAAACATAATAAATAAAAATGACAAATTAACTTACACACTCCAAAATAACCCATACTCCAAAAGGACTAAATTAAAAACATGTAAGAGAAGTGCAATTAAAACTTACAAATAGTCATTTCAAAATGCATTTAAAAGGCCTAAATTTAACCTCCAAACCATAGGTATGGTTGGTGAATCATTTTAAGAGGTGTGGGACAAGCTTAACTTGTCCCACAAGCCTCCAAATTTAGCCTCCAAGGACAAATTCGAATTCCTAAGAGGATGAAGTGTTTAACATTCCAAAATCTATCTTACATACTCTTACATATCCCTTACACCTTCTTACACATTTCTTACACACTCTTACAACATTAACATTTAAAATCAACAACTTCATTTATTACATTCTTATGACATATTGATTTATTTATTTTAACACATGATTATTCACAACATTACACACAACATAATAACTAATGAAAAGGGTAACACATCACAAAATAAACACATGCCATGAAACATTAATAAAGAAACCATGCACCAAGGAATGAAGAACACTGTCTTTTCCAAATAAACACACATTAAAATGTAATGCAAGATCATACATGCCGACCTTGTTGAATTCACCCAATGCAAAATTACAAGAGGGTTAGAATCATCCCTTGTATTAATTGTGATATTTGAAATAAACCAAACTAAAAATGCCAATACATGAAGTTACATTACGCCTCAAATGGCCATATGAAAACATCCAAAAAGTTCATTATAAATAAATTAAAAAAGGCAGGGGCTGAAACATTCATATGAATCACAACAACATCAGAAATCAACATTATCATTACAATTAATAGGAAAATGAGACTATAAAAGAGAGAAGGAAAATTTCATTTTCTAAATCTAACATAATATCCAAAATCATGTCTAAATCCGTTTATAATAAGTCACTGAAATACGGTATATCATCTCCACATATAAAAATGATCATCTCAGGTAATCATCACCCCAACTCGAACCCTAAAGTGGCGAACTGTATTTTGAATTTTTAAAATTTTTTCTCATCCAATTAAAGATATCCAGTTGTAGTTAGGTAGAGGACCTCGTAGGCTTTCCAAAAGGTCCAACCTTGCAAATCCGAGCTCCCATGTCAAAAGTTAAAATTTGAATATCTCGCGCTGGGTGCTTAAAAGTCGGCGCTCAAAATGTTGCGCCTTTAAGGTGCGCCAAGGAATTCATGTAAGTGTGTCATCATCTTAACTTTCCGTCCCAAGGGCGCACTATTTACCTATACACTTCTCAGTGTCGCGTGCGCCCATTTGTGCGCCTGGTGCGCACATTTCTTCTGTCGACACTCCGTGTCGTACACATTCTATGCGCCTTACAACATTTCCTTTAAGATCGACACTCCATTAATTACCCATTCTTATGACCTTGGGCACACCATTTACTTTAACACTGATGTCATGTAACCACTATAATGTACCTAAAAGGTAACACATCACAATTTCCACATGCAACACTTAATAAAGAAACCACATTAATAAATTACACAAACCCATGGTCACATATTTACTCTATCGACACTCCATGTCGTGGCATCCATTCTCAACAAAACATGCACACATGTCATTTCCACACACACACACACACACACACACACACACACACACAAAATAGTTGCATGGTGACCTTGTCGTTCATTTGAATTCAATTTGATTTCTCCATTCTTCTTCTTGTCTATATCTACCGGGGAAAGATAATACAAATACTTCCTTCACCTCGTGGCCATATCGTAACATCCAAAATGATATAAACAACATTTCAAGATCATCTAAACATGTGAATCACAACAACATCAAGAAATCAACACTATCATTTTCAATTAATTAATCAACTATATCATCATCAATAATCTACCATACTAGGTCTACTCCACATATCCAATGTCACATGTCCAAATCAACATCTATAATATGTCCATGTGAAACAAAAGATATCATCATCCACATATAAAAATGTCTCTAATAACCATCATGCATAATAATTGAATCTAGGTCAATAATAATCCATTATCTAACACCTAACCATCATGCATAATAACTCAATCTAGGTCAATACTAATCCATGATCTAACACCTAACCATCATACTAAAAACAAAACATAATAGTGTCCATAATATGATCATAGTATCGAGATCGGTATCTAAAAGTGTCAATGGGAAGTGGGAACTACATCCCCCTCTCCTTCGAATCGACTTCCTCCGGAAGTCATGCAAAAAAATCTGGAAAATGCACTCGTAATACCGTGGCATCTTCCCAAGTGGGCTGAGTCTCGCCGTATCTATCTCACCGCACCCGTACCTAATCAATCTCTCCACTTTGAAGGCCCGTGGTCCTGCGATCTATGATACTGGACGAGCTCCACTATCACCTCCCCGATCCTACACCTTTAATGATGTCCAATCTAGTACATGATACGGATCTGTAAGATATCTCCTAAGAACTAAAACATGAAACACATCATGTATGTGAGACAAGCTAGGTGACAATGCTTTGGCAGACGGTAGGCCAAAGGGATGATACACTCTAAGATCTCAAAAGCACCAATTAATCTAGGAGCTAACTTTGAACCTTTTCCATAATGGATAGGGCTCTTGTGTGGCACGTCTCGACATGAAGGAACACCTTTATGCCCACATCAAAGCTACGGTCAATCCTATGCTGATCCGCATACTTCTTCTGCCTGTCATGTGCCTCCTGTAATCTCTTCCTTATCAACACTACCTTCTACTCCATGTCTTGTAAAAGAGCTGGTCCAAGAGATACCCTGTCCTCTAACCTATCCCAACTAAGAGGTTTCTGAACTCTCTACCATACAAAGCCCGAACAGGAGTCATACCTATAGAACTCTGAAAACTATTATTGTAGGAAAACTCCCTAAATATAGGTAATCCTCCCACTTAGATACTGCGATCTATCACGTACATCCCGAGCATATCCACTAAAATATAATTGACTCACTCGGTCTGTCCATCTGTCTCGGGGTGATATGTTGTGCTGAAGTTAATCCTCATCCCGGGACGTCTTTGCATGGTAGTCCAAAAGTGTGAAGTGTACAATAGATCGTGATCACAAATAATCTTTTTGGAATCCTATGTAACCCGAAAATCTCCTCCAAATTTACTCATGCCATCTTTGCTCTAGCTGTATAAGTGGTCTTTACCAAAGAAAATTGAACCACTTTTGTCAATTTATCAACCATAACCATAATGCGCAATGGTGATATCTCGACATAGGTAGCCTAACAATGAAATCCATAGAAATGGTGTCCCACTTCCATTCGGTATAGCATGAGGATAAAGAAGACCTCACGGATGCGATGCTCGGCCTTAACCCTCTGGCACTCTAAACATCGTGACACAAAGCGAGCCACGTCTCGATGAAGTCCTCTCCAATGGTACAACTGCCGCAAGGTAGCGTGCATCTTCTTCACCCCGGGATGGGCTGAATAGGGTACACGATGTGCCTCTACTAAGATGTCATGCCTTAAGCCTCCATATTTGGGAACATATACCCACCTGCGTGGCTTGAGAAGTCCATATTCCTCTAAGGAAAAACCATCAAACTTCCCCTCAAGGGGTCTCTGGGACTCAATCTTTGCTCATGCTGCAATGTAGAAGTTGTCAAGAGAAAGTCAAAAGAATCCCGCTCCACAAATCTCATGTGCTCACTTTGTGGTGGCCATAGCCACATGTCTCCATCTATTGAGAATGTCTACTACCACATTCTCCTTCCCCTTCACATGCTTGATCTCCATGTCATACTCACAAAGAAACTCCATCCAATGCCACTGACGAGCGTTGAGATTGGGTTGCATGAAGAGGTGGCGAAGACTCAAATGATCAGTCCTGAGTGTGAATCTCTGTCTAAGAAGAAAATGTCTCCATCTAACCAAAGCATGCATAACTACCACAAGCTCAAGATCATGGGCCCGGTAATTAAGCTCATGGTCTTTGAGTTTGTGAGACTCGAAAGCCACTACTCTACCATCTTGCATCAACACACCTCCATGTCCTACTAACGAAGTATCTCAGCAAACAAAGAACTCACCCCAATGTGATCCGCACTTTGCAAGAATGGGTGCTTTGTAGTGAGGCACTCCTTCAATGTCCTAAAGGCCTACTCACATTTGTCCATTCAAACAAACTTCTTCCCTTTCCTCGAAGGGAAGTGATAGGGTGTGCAATATGCGAGAAGTCCTAAACAAATCTTCGGTAGTATCATGTGAATCCCATGAAGCTATGCACATCGATCAACTGTAGTGGGTGTTGGCCAATCCATAATGGCTCTAATCTTGGAAGCATCGATGTGATACCTTCAATTACGTAAAGCTACCGCTCACGAAGACATTGAAGAACCCGGTAAAGGTGCCCATCATGCTCCTCACATGTACGTGAGTATATCAAAATTTCATCTAGGAAGATGAGCATGAAGCGATCTAAAAATTTCCTGAATACCTACTCCTAAATCCACCTACGTCACCTAAGTAATGTGAGGGCTGAAGCTTGGGATCTCCCGATGTGATCCGCTATCATGGTCTATCGGCCTCTAGGTCTCTCAAGACACTCATCCCTAAGTCTAGGGCTCTGAGACCTCTCTATATGCTCTGGAACTCTGTCACCCTATCTCCTAGTGGTGACTCGCCCTCGACTAACTCCCCATGGAAATACTATGGTCACAAACCCATGGTCACTTATAATGGAAATTTCCCCATGGAAATCCCTAACAACATACAACACACACACACACACAATAGTCGCCATGGTGACCTTGTTGAATTCACCCAAATTTCAATATGGTTAGTCTCCGGTCCCTAACATTTTTGTGATATTTTAACCCGCAAAATGCAAATACCTCCTTCGGCCTCGTTGCCATATCAAAACATACAACATGATATAAAAAACATTTCAAGATCATCTAAACATGTGCCACAACAACATCAAGAAATCAACACTATCATTTTCAATTAATTAATCAACTATATCATCATCAATAATCTACCATACTAGGTCTACTCCACATATCCAATGTCACATGTTGAAATCAGCATCTATAATATGTCCATGTGAAATAGTATATCATCATCCACATATAAAAATGTCTCTAATAACCATCATGCATAATAATTGAATCTAGGTCAATAATAATCCATGATCTAACACCTACCGATTATACTAAAACAAAACATAATAGTGTCCATAATATGATCACAATATCGAGATCGGTATCTAAAAGTGTCAAGGGAAGTGGGCACTACACTTTGTGCAAATGAATATGTACTCCTTCCTTGAGAAGTTTGGTCAATTGGTCCAATGAAATCCAACCGCCACTTCTCAAATGATTCTAACATAACTTGAGGTTAGATTGGCATCTCGAGATGTAAATGTTGGTTTTCCCATCCTTTGACATTGATCACATTTCCATACATACTTTTGACATATTTATGCAAAGAATCCCAATAGTAACTAGATCCCAATACTTTGTGGATAGTCCTATTGACTAAATAGTGTCCCCTAATGGATCATCATGAAATGTTACGAGAGCATGTCAATAATGTTATCCTCATCTACACACCTACGTAATACATGGTCGGTTCCAAATTTAAAAGCATTCCATTATTCCATGTATACACCGAACCTTGTTTAATTAATTTCTTCCTTTGTTTAGGTGTGAGGAAAGAAGGAACTTCCATATACCCAAGTAGTTAGCCATGTCTACAAACCAAGGAGAGACAATTGAGATTGCATACATATATTCATCATGAAATTCATTATTTACCCATTCTTTTGTACCTAAAATGGTTAGCCTTGAGAAAAATTCAGCCACCATATTGCATTTACCTAGTTTATCAATGATTTTGATGTTAAATTCTTGCAATAATAACAAACACCTTAAAATTATACAATGCACCAAAGGTTTATTAATTAGATACTTAATAGTATAATGACTAATATGTACAATTACTTCATTCCTTGTAACGTAATGGTGGAACTTGTTAATTGCATAAATAACTGCAAAAAAACTCCTTCTCTGTGGTGGTTTAATTCCTTTCAAGTAGGGGAGAGGTGCTTGTTTATGTAGTAAATACCATGCATTAACTTTCCTTCCTCTTGTTGTCCAAGTACAACCCCTAATGATTTATTGGAAGCATTTGTTTATATGTGGAAGAGAAGCTTCCAATTTTGATCCTCTCAAGATTGGAGTATTTGTCAATTTGTCCTTAATATTTTCAAAAGAGTTTTTACATGCTTCTATCCATTCAAACTTAGAATCTTTAGTTAAAAGGGAAAATAGTGGATAAGCTAACTTATTTAAATCTAAAACTAATCTTCTATAATAACCAACATGTCCAAGAAAGCTTCTTACTTCAGTTTTATTTGTGGGAGATGGAATTTTTACAATGATGTTGACTTTATTTGGATCCATCTTGATTCCCTCAAAAGAAACATGATGACACGGACTATACCTTGCTCCATCATGAATAGAAATTTCTCATGGTTTAAATATAATTGATGTTTCTCACACCTTGAGAAGGATTTGTCTAAATTATCAACTTGCATCTTGGATCTGTTGATCCATAAACAATGAAGCCATCCATGTAAATCTCAACACAATCATGAGTGAGATCAACAAAAATTTCTAACATGGCTCTTTGGAAAGTAGTAGGAGCATTACATAAGCCAAAAGGTAAGACCCTGTAAGAAAATGTACCCAATGGGAAGGTAAAGGTAGTTTTATCTTGATCCTCTGGTGCCAATGTGATTTGATTGTATCCACTTTGAACCCAAAAAGGAATGAAAAATATATTTTTCCAAATAAATTATCAAGGACTTGATCAATAAAAGGTAAAGGAAAACAATCTCAATGAGTTGTCTTATTCAACTCCCTATAATCCACACAGACCCTCCATTTCCCATTATTTTAGTACTATTAATAATAGAGAAACCCAATGTTTATTTGATATTGGATAAATGAATCCTACCACTGAGGATTTTCTCAATCTCTATTTTACAATATCTCTTAAGGCATGGTTTATCCTTCTTTGAGGTTGGTTGGTGGTTTGGAGTCGAGTTTTGTAAATATGGTGTGTAGAAATACTGGGGTGAATACCTTTCATGTCACTATATTCCCAAGAAAAGGCTTGAGGATGAGAGCATAGAAGTTCAAATAAGGTATTCTCCTCCTGACTAGTCAACCAATTATTGACTACCAATTTTTTTCCTAGGAAGATGGGTAATTGTTTGGTGTCTGGGTGGAGAGAATTTCCAACAGGGTATTCTCTCAATAATACATTCAAAGAGCACCTACGGGGAAGTAATTTGTGAATAAAAATGGTAATGTGAAAGATAGACTCAAGTTACTAGTATGGAGTCAATTCTCAAATATAGTGTGTACAAATATTGGGGTGAATACCTTTCATGTCGGTATATTCCCAAACAAAGGCTTAAGGATGAGATCATAGAAGTTCAAATAAGGTATTCTCTTCTGACTAGTAAATCAACTATTGACCGCCAATTTTTTCATGGGAATATGGGTAATTGTTTGGTGTCTGGGTGGAGAGAATTTATAACAAGGTATTCTCTCAACAATACATTCAAATGGAACCTATGGGGAAGTAATTTTTGAATGACAATGATATCGTGAAAGATAGACTCGATCAGATCTATGTTTCATGAAAAAGGGTAGATGATGGGTTGATTGTTCTCATCCATCATGTCATCTCTTATTTCAACTAGTTGCATGTAGGACTAATAGTCGATTCAACATAGGATTCAATTTGTAATGGAGGACTTATGAACAGTCCAACACAAGACTCAAAATCATCACCATTCTGGATTTGTTTTGAATGTTCCTAAATTACAAACATGGACAAAGATGAAATCACATCTTATTAAATCGTATCATCCTTCCACCATTTTTTATCCTCTGTGAAAAGGGTTTTGCAGTTGGATAAATGGATAGTTTCTTTGAATCATGTCCATTTGTGATCACCATATTTCCTATCCTGCGCAATCGATAAAAGCTGTAATAGTGGCTAGCCAAGGGCATCCTAGGATCAAAGGATATCCAATATTCTTATTCTTCATCTTAATGACCATAAAATATACTGAATAATCCCATGATTTGATGGTTATGGTCACGTCCTTTATGATTCCTTTGGGCTTGGCTACTGGTGATCAACCATTTATAACAATACTTTTGAATTTGATTGTGGTTTTGGGAGAGATAATGTGGAAAATGTGTCGTGATCATCACATCAACTTTAGCCCTTGATTCAATCTGGATATTTTGGATTTGCACATCCCCTATGCAAAGCTGTAAAAATTGGACTTGCATGGTCTCCATATTTTAGAGGGATCATATTCCCTTCCAATATGTTAGCAAAATTTCCATCAACATGGATTTTTTTAGGCTAATTATTCCTTCTACCCCACGAGTTTTAAAGTAGAGTTCTTTGATGGTCTTATTAAATTATATATTTTCTCTAAGATTCTGTAAAAGAGGGATTCCAATAATTAGTTTTTTAATCCTTAAGTTAGATCCGACTCTAGTTCTTCATGGATTATAGTATTGCATTTTTCTAATAGTCTAGTATGGAAAGGGAATACCTAAGTTTGGTTTAGATGCTTCTTCAATAACAAGATTGGGATACGTTTCTTCTAATTTTTATTTTTCTTCAGGGAATTCTTCTATAATAGGAGATGATGGTTTTGAGGTAACCTTCCCTGAACGTAGCAAGATATTTCTATAGTCCACAAAGTTGACTGTGGGGTTTTTTTCTAATTCCACGGTGTATGTTGGGTTACCCTACCTCACATTCTTTGGGTTTGCCATAGTTTGAGCTGGAATTTGTGGTTGGGTAGGTTGTTCATATGGGTTAGTAGTTGTAGGCCCCATTAATAAGGCTTGTTGTCCCGAGGTCTTCTTTGGTTATAATATTCTTGACCTGATCCTTGGGGTGCATTATACTATTATTGGAATGGTGGAATGTTTGGGTTTGGAGTCTAAAGTTTCGATAATAATTCGGTGGTGCATTCCACTAAGGAATCCACTCATGTGGGAATTGTTGAGCCCAATGATGGGAGCGTGACCATGATGCGTTCCACTAATTTGAAACCTATTGAGTTTTTGTGCATATGGTGGTTCGATTTGATTGAAAATTCCCTCCTTACCTTTGAGCCACATAATTCAACTTAGCTTCATGTATATGTTCTTCTTTAAATGATTCCTTAGCAAGGGAAGTAATCCACATTGTTCATGGAATGCCTTAGATCACAAGACAAAATAGACATCTGTTTTATATAATGGATAGTCCTTAACCCCATGTTTATCCCTACATCTTAGAAAATATATGAAATATGGCTTTATGTTCCTAGATTTCTCCATATCCCCAGATTGTATTAAGTTGAACTAAGAGGTCTATCATTAGATTTATAATTTCTTCTCTTAATTTGGATAAGTTTCCATTAGCCATTTTTCCTTTCTATTTTCTAAGGTTTAGGCAAGTTTGGGAGTACTTCCTACAGAGGTCAATGATATCGGTGAATTCTAATTTTTCAAATCCCATAATATTAAAGGCTTCTTATGTGTCCTCATCCAATCCCTTAAGGAATAAATTTTTTAGAAGAGTAATATCAAGACCAATGCCACACCTCCTGTGAAGGAAGAGGAACCGATCAAGATAGTCCTCAATACTCTCATCCTCCTTTTGTTGTATCCTAAAAATTTCTTCCTTTCTATCCCCGACCCTACAATAATCTTGGAATTCATCTAAGATGCTAGTTTCCATCTCCTACCAGGCTGTGAATGGAGTCGAGGGTTAGGCCCATGAACCACATCATAGTTGCATCCTTTAAATTTGAAGGAAATACCTTTGATTTAAGTGTTTAAGGTGTAGTCATAGGTCCGTCACATGAATTTGAACTCAAATAGGAATTGATCATGATATTTTGAGACCATTCCCTTAAAGGTTGGTAGAATTAAAGGAGATATATTCTTCATGGGAGCTTGGTCATTAGGATCCAATTATATGGGATAGGTAAATGTCCTTCCAAGCGGAGGGTTGTAATTATTTGCACCATTAGGGTTTTCCACTCCATCATCCATCCTTCCTTATTGAACAAGTTTCTCCAAATGTTACTTTTGATGGGGTGTTTATAAATTGATTCTAATAAATCTATCTCTACGGTCTCTAGGTATAAACATAAAATCCTATCATACTAAGAAAAATTTCCTAACTACAAGTGCCTACGATTTCTTGTGTTCCACATACTCCAAAGAACAAAAAGAATCTTTTTGTCACTACAAGATCTTTTATTTTGAAAGAAAGAGTTATGGAAAAGATATTTCTAAATGGAAACTTACCAAGATATCAGGAAGTATTGGAGTTAGTACCTTAATATTTTCTAACACCTTAAGAATCCCTAGAAACAACACCAAAAATGACGAATGCGTTGGTACTCACACTTTAGTTATCTCATGATTGTCAGTCCAGGGTGGTGTCCATGGCTATTTTCAACAAAGGAAACAATTGAAACTATGCTCAATACTTATTTTCTAATGAACTTAATCAAATACTATTAAAAATAAATTTTATTGATAAAATAAAGGATTATTGAACTCAAAATTAAAAATACCAAAAGCAATTAAATCCTGGTGATTTAAATAAATGATAATTAATATAGATGAGATAAAAAAGAAATATTTCATTCACATTCGGGAGGAATGGTCATTACTCCTTCCTGCTGATCCAGTTTAAGATTGTAAATCACACAGGTCGAGTTATCCTTGAATCAAGTACTTTATTAAATAGAAGAATTTATTTTTTAACAATCCATGAACTAACTCTTTAATCCTACTACAAATGATCTTTTATATCCCAGAGAAATCCTAGTCACTCTAGAAGAGGGCTGATTATTTGCAATAATTTCAACTACTTAACTAAAATATATCTATGATAAGTCATTGTTTGAGGAGTTACAATTGTGGAAGAACTAGTGCATGCCGCATCTAAATCAGATTCATCTTGTTAACTACAGATGAGGTCCTTAATTGACTCTCAGTTGAGATGATTAATCAACACCAAAATATGTCAAAGGTCATGCATTATATTCTTATAATCATGATGATTATAATTCTACCATTTGTTATGTTTGTCTGCTCCACGTCTTCAATCAATTGGGTGTTAAATCGAGCTTGCATGATCCACATAAGTCGCATGATGGATGAGATGGTAGCCTACATCTCATGCCCCTCTCATCATGTCAACTCATGTGATCGCTACATCAACTCGTAGTCTTACCATCTGATTCATTTTCCTTCTTTGTGCGAGTTCTTCATTCCAAATGAGTCCTCCGCTCCATAGTGAGTCCTTCGCTAATGCATAGGCAAGTCTTGCACTCTAAATAAAGTCTGTGCTAGTGCATGAGCAAGTCATGAATTGTGGTCTTTAGTTAAGTCATGTGATGAATTAATATATGCTCTTTAAACACATTTTTAGTTCGCATAAAGACCCATTTAACACATTTTGAAGAAGCATATTCAAGATGAAAATAACAAAATTATGCATAAAGCTTCCTTTCAAAATGTACTAAAGTATTAATTACAAAATGATAATGTCATACTTAGTGCAAAATGATGACATGAAAAAACAAGGATTTACATATGAATTATGAGGTCTCATCGTAATCCTCCATCAATATGGGTAGCTCAACATCTTCCTATGAATTTCCCACCAAGAATTAGTAAGAAACCCTAGATAATTATTTGCATGGAGAAGGTAAGTTGCGATGTTTACTTCATCCTTCATCTTATCACGGTTATCTATGATGTTGGTACTGCCAAAGACACCTATGCATACCTATATTTCAATAGTGTCTTGGATGCCTCTCCAACCAGGACATATCGAACTCACTTTGAATCTCCCACCGATGATGCTATATGATCCACCATCATTGCAGTATCTTGGACATCCAATAATGGATCGAAAATCTCATGGTGGGAACTCTCTATCGAGAGTGTCATTCCTCCACCGCCCACTCTGCAAAACCAAATAAAATGACACATGTTACTTATAATACAAATATAACATGTAAAAATAATCCAAATAACATAATATCACACAAACTTGTCTGCCAAATCCTCTCCACGATGATCTCTCCATCTTCATGGCCACCCAAGTATGTCATCTTGCTCATCATCACGATGAGGTATGGCTCCTATATATTTTTCCACCTATCTCAAGGAACCAATATCATGCCCCCTCTATGTTGTGGTTTAGGCCTCTGTCTCAAAGTGCATGGCCATCTAGACCCCAATAAATGTCGAGTAACCTCCTCCTCTTGGCTTGTCACATCTTATGTTCTCTTAGCCATGCTATCGGTTGCCTTATTACTCCTCCTCTTATGTTAGGACCAGATCCACCTACACCCGTGACCTATAAACCTATATTGATGAATCCTCTATTGGATCCCTCCTCCAAGTCTCTCACCGCTATAATATGTGGTAGGCCCTCGGATCCCCACGGTGGCACGAATGTGTCTATGATCATGGATGAAAATTGATCGTAGCCTATGGGGTCATAATGTTAGTACCCTCAACTCGTCTGATCGTCCTCTCTAGCATTAAAAAACTAGTAGGGTGATAATGGTGGTATTTAGATTTTGAGATTTCCACAAGTAGGAATTTTTGAAGAATATGTGGATTTCACGTGTATTATTGGTAATGGTGGTATTACCATCTGTGCTAGTCACCCAAAGTGCCTCAAGACCACTTGTTAAGCATGAAAAATTACCAAGTCAAGGAAAGGTAGAACATGGGAGAAAGGTGCATGAGGAAATGTGAACAATGGGAATAGGGTTTGCGCTCTAAAGTTAGACATGAAAGGATTACGTGTATAGAGGAGTCAACACTTAGCTAGTTTTGGATGTGGATTTAAAGATAGATTTGGAGTGTTGGCCAAACAAGGTTTTTAATATAAGGTTGAAACATGAAGACTTGCGGTTCAAGAAAGGTCTATTTTGGGATACAAGGAAGACCAAACAACATGCATAGTTCCAAGCTAATAATAAGATCTGAACTAGGAGTTAACTATAGTAGATCTATTATTAGAGAGCTTACACGCTTTTGGTACTTATCTTGTAGTGGCACATGGATATTTTTAACATGTAGCCTATTTTAGAGATGCACGGGTAGTGAAGGGCAAGTCCTCACCCCTATATATATGTGTGATCTGCATAGTTTAGAGAGACCACTTTTGTAATAGAGTTATGTTGCTGAATTATGTGCGCACATGACTCATGGTGACACTTTTGTGTATTTAAAAACTTTTGTGTTTGACAATATTTAATATAATGGATATTTGTGGCTGGATATTGGTGATTGATATAACTAAGCATGGATTTTGTATGGTAAATCTGATTATGGTTCTTGTTTGATTATTCATGCCTAATAGTTAAAGATCTAGATCTAGCTTATATTATGTAATGTACTTGAATGCTTGTCATGAATATGGAATATACATTCCCAACATGATAAATCCTTGGTAGAGATCACATAAAAGAGGGAGCCGGTACCCTTACACGCTTGGTGAGTGCTCGGGTTTTGCACAGGTGATGTGTTAAATGCCAATGAGCTTTTGATGATCTATGTGATTAATGATAAAGAAGTGAAGAATCTGGATGTTGAACATACGAGAGGGTATGTGCGAGGTCTTAGACAATGTAGATGAGAAGGCACGCTCCTACCGTGAGCTGATGAAAATAAATAAGGTCAACATTGGAATAGATTTTGAACCTAAGGAGGCCATCATTGGAGATTATTGGTCGACTGCGGGGTTGCAGAAGATAATTGAGTGCTACATGACTTCAAGGACTTGTTCCCTATAGGATATCATGAGTTGAAAGGGGTGCATGAATCTTTGGGCAAGATGAGAATCAAGCTAAAGGAAGGTGCGTGCCCAGTTAGGAAGAGGCCTTACAGGATGAATCCTAACTTGTGTGTCAATGTGAAGGAAGAAATAGATAATATGTTGAATTATGGAATCATCAAGTCCATTGAGGAGTCGAATGGGTTAGCCCTATGGTGATAATTATAAAGAAAGATGGAAGAATCAGAATTTATGTGGATTACATGGAGTTAAATGCTACATGTGTAATTGATCCTTTTCCCACACCGTTTCTTTGAAGAAATATTGGAAGGTGTTATAGGGCGCAATATCTACTCCTTCACTGATGGTTTGTATCGATATCATTAGGTGAGGATAGCTAAAGAGGATCAAGAGAAGACAAATTTCACCATAGAATGGGGAATTTTTACATACATAGTTATGCCCTTTGGATTAAAGAATGTGCCTGTAGTCTTTTCATGCATTGTTGTTCAAGCATTCCAAGATTTTATTCATAAGTTCTTGCAGGTTTATCTGGATGATTGGATAGTGTATGGGCTAGTGAAAGATCATTGTGATAACTTAAGGCTTATGTTTGAGAGATGCCGATAGTTGAGCATCTCCTTGAACATCAAGAAGTGCATTTTGCTACACCTTTTGGGACTTTTCTTGGACACATCATCTGTAAGGAAGGCTTGTTAGTGGATCCTGCTAAGGTTGCTATTATTTTGGGCTTAGAGGAACCTACTAACTAGAGCGAGGTGCACGGATTCTTGGGGCACATAGGCTATTACAAGAATTTTATCAAAGGTTATGCTAAGATTACCACACCCTTGGAAGAATTATTGAAGATTAAAGGCAAGTTCCATTGGGGTGAAGCACAACAACACACATTTGAGACATTGAAGGAAAGGATTACTAAAGCACCTTTTCATGTGCATGTGGATGCCTCTGGTATGGCCATTGTACGGTATCATCCCACTTGGAAAATTTATTATTGATCATCCTATTTTCTTGCAAGAAAGAATTTAACACCGTTGAATCAAATTATACAACTACAAAGCATGAGGCCTTGTCTATGATTTACGCGATGCATAAGTTTTGATAATACTTGCTGGAAACACATTTTATTTTTTTTATACAGATCACATGACATTGAAGTACTTGGTCAACAATCCCATTCTACAAGGGTACATATGTCGTTGGATTCTGTTATTTCAGGAATTTGATTTTATAGTGGTGGTTAAGCATGACAAGAGCAATTTTGGACTAGATCACCTGTTAAGGATTAATTCAGGTGAATATGTGTAGAGAAATGAGGACATAATGCCATATGCACAAATTTTTAGAATGAAACGGGCACCCTCGACTTAGAAGACATTGTTGTCTTTTTGAAAACTGGTGTAGTTTGGAAAAGAAACAACTTTCCATCTACGTCATGCCTTACATGTTGATTAGTGGAGACTTATACAAACTAGGTCGGGATGAATTTTTGTGCTAGTGCGTACTTGAACATTAATGGGAAACTATTATGGAGGAGGATCATGGAGGTATCATAGGTGGACATTATGCAGGAGATGCAATTGCATGCAAAATTTTATTGGTTGGTTTGTGGTAGGAAACATTATATAAGGATTGTAAATAATATTGTAAGGCTTGTGACCATTTTCAGTGCCTTGGAAAGCTTGGAGCATAGAGATGAAATTCCTTTAAGTCCTATTGCTAGTGCAGAACCTTTTGAAAAGTGGGAAATTGGCTTTGTGGGTCCTATTTCCCCACCCACGCACATGACTAGATAAGACTACATCATAAATTGTACACATTATCTTATATGGTTGGAAGAAATAGTACCTGAAAGGATTGTATGAAAAATATAAC
Organism: Taxus wallichiana var. yunnanensis; assembly: GCA_018340775.1. Taxonomy (NCBI): domain Eukaryota; kingdom Viridiplantae; phylum Streptophyta; class Pinopsida; order Cupressales; family Taxaceae; genus Taxus; species Taxus wallichiana. The sequence continues at coordinate 729,209,440 of CM031239.1, read as the reverse complement.
AAAAATGTTTACGTGGTAAAAAATCATGAATAGTTATGGATTCCCATTGAGTTTGACAAGTGATAGGGGTACTCATTTTCTTAATGAGACCATCAGGATACTATTGGTAGAATTTATGGTTGCACACCATAAAATAACACCTTATCACCCTCAACCTAATGGAATTGCTGAGGCTTTCAACAAGATATTGAGCCACACATTGACTAAAATTTTTGATGGTTGAAGGAAAGACTAGGATTATAAAGTCTTTATTGTATTATTTGCATACATGACAACATATAAGAGGTTGAATAAGGCTGCACCCTTTCAATTGGTGTTTGGTGTGGAGGTTGTTCTACTAGTGGAATTCATGTTACCTTCTCTGCATATTGCGCATGTAGGAGGTTTAGATGATGAGTAGGCACTTGAAGAGTGTATTGATAAACTGATGCAGTTGGATGAGAGGTGCACTATAACATGATGGATTCAAAAGATAGAAAAGGTCAAGAAGAAGGCATGACATGATAAACATATTAAGGATAAGAAGCTTGAAGTTAGACAAATGGTTCTTCTTTATGAATCAAATTTCTTGTGCCACCCTAAAAGCTTAAAGTGCATTGGTTGGGACTGTATATTGTGACTTATATACTTGATTTAGGCACTTGTCAGTTAAAGGCACTTTGGATGGAACACGGTTGCCCGGTTATTTCAATGGGAGTAGGCTGAAGCCCTACTATAAATAAGTCTTCTTGGTGTTTGTAATAAGGCAATATTTCCATTAGATTATATTTACTTAATGCATTTCCTTTATATGTGTTTCCTTCATTGTTGTTATGATTTGTCAATTTAGTTCAAGTTGTTTGTGTAATAAGTGCACTTGTGCACTAGAAGCTGATTACTATCTAAGTGTTTTCATGTGTAGAGGACCATGCATACCCTTAGTGTGGGGTAGAGTATAAACAGGGTACATGGACTAGGTTTAAATGTTATTTGAAGATGGGTATGTGTAGAGAGATATTGTGCAGTTGCATGAAGTGTAGGTGTGGATTGAAAAATATTGCTCATGAATGAAGACCACGTATGGATGGATGGACACATAGTGTAACACAAGGGAGGATGTAGTAGTGGACACTACTTGGTGAAAGGTGTAGTGGATAGATACTTTGGTGCTTAAAGGCACGCGAAAAGGAGGTACGTGGGCGAGGAGTAGTGGGTGCGCGAGAGGTTATGACCGTGGTTACGAGAAAAATTAGCACGGAAAAGGAAAGAAATTCCAAGTTAATGTTGAGTATGGTGGTAGGTGGGGAGCAATAAATGTGGATTTTTTAAAATATATATAAGGAGGTGTTGGGAAATCATTTTTACCTTTGTAATCAAGAGCACTTGAGTGAATTGAAGTTGAGCGAGCTAGGAAGTGAGTTATAAAGTGTGAAGAGCTGCGAACCAGTCGGATTTGTCATATTTATGCATGGGATTTTCTAGTGCTCTATTGGAGAAGGTGTTTGAGCAAAAAAGGTATATGAGAAGGAGACATAAACTATTAGGGTTTGGATTTAAGCTCTTTGCACGCAGAGTTGAGCTAGGGCACGTGGATTTGGAATTGTATAGCTCGAATCAGTTACAAGAACACACATTTGTTGTTCATATGGAACCTTAACGAGCACTGGAGTGACCAAAAGGGCATGAAGTCAAGGTCAAAGTGGAGGATGACCACAAATCTATTTTTCTAAGATGCAATACCTAGAAGGGGTTTTTATGGGTTGCGACTAGGATTCACACATTCATCATTGTAAAGTAAGTGATTACAACCACATAAACAAAGATAATAAGGATGAATTGGATAAGTTACTAATGGTAAAGACAACAAAGAGAAAATGGATGATATGGCTATGTATGATGACATGGGTGAAAAATTGTTGACAAAGGTGGGAGTTTTATAACTGTATGAACTTCCTTACTTTGGAAAACTAGAGAAGTTGTACCAGTGGTTGATGAACAAAGTCCATGAGGAATTTTTATATTTTGTTGGGTGACGAATGAGGCTCACCATGCCCTTGATTGGGAGTTTGATAGGACTAAGGATTTCAAGTATTGAATTGAGCAGCGACCTCACCGACACGGACACCATTGAAGCAATAAAGAAGGCATAGCTCAAGGTTACCATAACTCAGTACACTGAGCTTCTTGCATTAGTGAAAACGACAAATCATATGGCTAAAGTTGTCTATGACAACTGTGAAGACAGAGATAGGGTGGCAAGTGTGCTGGTTACCACTCATGAGGTGGATTTAAAGGAGTTCGAGAATAAAAACAAGGGGCAATCGAGTGGAATGTGAAAAACTCCTGGTAGAGCTAGAGAAGAAGACTGAGGTAATTGAATTTTTGTGGGCCTCTATAAAGAATAAAATAAAGGAATTATATCCCTAGGTGACACACATAATGGACTCTAACAGACATTAGAAAATAGTTGGAGAATCGATTGACACATTTAAGGCCAAGGGTGAAGAGCTTACATTTGAGGAAGTTAATGCAATGATAGGGGATTTTTTCAAGTAGACACAAAGTGAGGTAGAAGCATGGAATGAAATTGAGGCCTCATTAAATAAGGATTTCCCAATCCTTGTTCAATAATAGCAAGATTCTTTCATTCTTTGGCGCAAGCCAGGTACAGATTCATTATTCTTTTATTCTTTATTCTTTCTTGGAGCAGCAAACTATTTCTGAGGATGGACAACACTTTTAGTGTGGGGTAATGTTGATCATGTAGAATGACTAATTCAAGGATAAGGTAGCATGCGGGAGAAATGTGCATGAGGAAATGCACATGAGGGAAACATGGTTTGTGTGTTGAAGTGAGACAAGAAAGGATTACGTGTGCGGAGGAGTAAACACGTAGATAGTTTTGGATGTAGATTTAAAGATAGACTTGGAATGTAGGTCAAGAAAGGTTTGAAGATAAGGTTGGAACATGAAGACTTTCAGTTCAAGTAAGGTCTATTTTGGGATACAACGAAGACCAAGTGACATGCATAGTTCAGAGCTAATAATAGGATCTGAACTAGGAGTTAATTGTAGTAGATCTATTATTAGAGATCTTGCATGCTTTTTGTACTTAACTTGTAGCGGTGCATGGATATTTTTATCATGTAGCCTATTTTAGAGATGCATAGTGGTGAAGGACAAGTCCCCACCCCTATATATATGTGTGATCTGCATAGTTTAGAGAGACCACTTTTGTAATAGAGTTATGCTTTGCCGAATTATGTGTGTGCATGACTCATGGTGACGCTTTTTGTGTATGTAACAAATTACGTGTTTGAAAATGTTTATTATAATGGATATTTGTGGCTGGATATTGGTGATTGATGTAACTAAGCATGGATTTTGCATGGTAAATCTGATTATGGTTCTTGCTTGATTATTCATGCCTAATAGTTAAAGATCTATATCTAGCTTATATTCTGCAATATACTTGAATGCTTGTCATGAATCTAGGATATACCTACCAATCATGCTAAATCTTGGTAGAGTTGACATAAAAGAGGGAACTAGTACCCTTGCGTGCTTTGAGTGAGCACTCGGGTTCTACAGGTGATGTTCCATCACACCTTGGGATTTTGGTGGGTAAAATAAGACTACACTACTCACCGCATGGACATCCACCCAATACATGTAATGCCATGTCACCTCGGTGACGAACTTTAAATACTCTATCCAGGCCAACTAGGCCATTGATCCACATTCCATATGTAGGGATACCATGTATCATCATTCGAGACCCACTGTCTTTAGTGGTGGAATGCTCTGAATGATCTCACTTTCTGGACCATGTGCCCAATGAAGCATTCTCGGGTCATCCATTTCACATACGCCATGGTATCCCTACCATCCTATACATTGGGAATCTTGTATTCATTTCATGTCGTCAAAATACACCCAAATTTGGAATTCGAGAGCTCGGATATCTCAATTCAAAAATATCAATAAGAAAATAGAAATTAAATGACTATATAAAACTAAATTTTATTATTCAAATTTGGCCGCAATAAACCTAAATCTTCCAAAGACTATCATTTTTTCTCCTAAGATCCATAAAATTCGTCTTTTATTGCATCACGATCATGATCTCATGTCATTATCTTTGACCTATTACATGCATACATTTGACAATATTGAATTGTTTCCTATTTTTGACACCATACCACTACGACGCTATGATATGTATGACACAACATCCATTCCATAGGTCCTTAGCTAGGTGATTTATGTCTTATTTTACTAATGATCCTTTAGTGTTTCCTTTCATTTTTTCTTCTTCAGGTTCTTACAACATTGATTGCACCCATACATGACAAGACGAGCCACACTATCAAGTACACATTACTACGTATATTTCATTTCAGCTAGTCCTTTCTTACTTTCAAAATTTACTTTCAATATCACTGTTATGGATTGTTTCTTTTTATTAACCACCCTATGTTTCACTATTGCGACATGCGGTGATCAACAGTTGGGGCATATGTATACACCTAATTTTTCACTTTTTATATTTCATACTTGTTACTAAAAATTTCCTTTATGCAAATAAGAGTCATTGATGCATCCATTTCTTGAGCAGATGCCTTAAGGGACCTTCGAGAATGGGGTATGACTATTCACATGGTCATTATGGGTTATAGATAGTACACAAAGAGGGTATTATTATGTGGTCCAAACTTAGTTATCCTTGCATTATTTATTTTTATCCCTTTATGTCGCATACACATTTTAGTCCTAACACCTTGTTTGCATCTCACTAATTGGCACCTTGTTTGATCATTTGTTTGATCCATGACACATATTTTCACGTTGGATGACATTTATCCCTAGCCAAAACCATCACTGTGGGTGATGGTGTTGGTGTTAGGTTTTCCCTAAGCGACGCCATCACCTATCGTGTGTGTATATATATATAATACACACACACAAACACACACACACCACACTTTGACACTCATGAAGGAAGGAAGCTAGAATCATAGGAATGGGCATCTACTTTTCTCTTTTGAACTAATTTTTCAATTTCTCGACCAACCATTAGTTGCTCTTACACTTGACTTGGATTAGACACTCTTCTTCTTGGTTGGATTGCTTTCACTAATGGGTTATCTATAGTGATTTTAGGACATAAATGGTGTTCCCCTTATACACCTAATAATGATTCTCTCTCGGTGTACTACTTCTCTAGAGAGATAGATGCATCAAAACCGCCCACAGGTAAGTGATCTAAATATCTTTGTCATTTTGCATAGATTAGTTCATTTTCCTTCCTCATTGTTTTATGTTAGCTTAGTGTTATATGTACATTGATGCTAGTTATCATAGTGCTCTTATTTGATCAACTCCTTAGCTTTCCTTTATTTACATTTTAGTTACATTATGTTTGTTTTCTTATCCCCAATCGATCTATATCTCCCCATCTACCAATATCCTAGAAGGGTACGCTCCTCTATTTTGATTGTGGGCCTTGGAAACCCTAGGTTGACCTAGTGTAAGGATTATTTCCTTATGGATATGCGACCTTAGCACTCACCATATCCCCTTTAAATAAACCCATTGCATGTTGGTTCATGTGTGTCTCATATTCATTTCCTCAATACCCTTGTAGAAGGGAAGAATTAAAAGTGCAATCCATTGAGATACATTCTTGGCCCGCCATACAATAATATATTTATCAAAATAGAACATAAAGAGTATAAAGGACTACGGAAGGGGGCACATTAGGCTCGACATGAGGAACATCTCACTTCTAAGGAAACCCCATGATATTGAACTTGGAGGAGAGAGAAAAAAAAATAAGGAAAGCGGTAGGAGCATGCATCTGTAAAAGACAAAGGAAAAGGAAAGGAACATGAGATGGAAGAGGATGATCCACTAGGTGAATAATATATAACATAAAATCTCCACACTTAGTTATAAAAAGGGGGAAAGGATAATGACTTGAATATTTGAGAGAAAATCGATCTTAATAGTGGTGACACTACTTGAAAAAGATATCCGGAAAGTGAAGGGTACTACATGGATATTATTAACTATACAAATGAAGGATACCCCCAACAATATCTCAAGGCATGTTTATGACAATGAAAAATATGTAGAGAAACATCCTCAACAATGTGGATCTAACTATTATTATAGACATTGGGATCATTACCTAGATCATGGTACATCCATCAAGAAACAAAAACAAATACAAGGAAATGGAATCAATTGGTCATAGATTTTTGTCACACTTTCAACTTCTAGGACGTAAACTTACAAAAATTGTAAGCAACTTTGAGAAATTAGAACGTTCTTGTTCTTACTGATGGAAGATGTTATTGCTCAAGCTACAAGGGATAGCCCAACACATGAAGATAGACAAAAAGTACAAAATGAAAAACAAACAAAAACAAGAGAGACAAATTTCTATTTTACTATATTAAAAAAGATAAAGAAGAGAAACCGAGAAAATTTAAAATACAATACCATAGAAGGAGAACGTGTAGTGGTAGAAACCAAAACAAAAGATGAACAATAATTCTATAAACCACTAAAAATAAGAGAAGAAAACATCAGAGTAGAGGAATAAGAAAAATTTGCAAAAATATGAGATTATTGGGGAAATAAAAAAGTAGAAAAATTTGTGGAACTCCTAAGAGAATACCAAGAAATATTTCCCAAATATTTTAAAGAACTCCGTGGAATCAAGGAAGAAGAAAACACGATGAAAATTCAAATAAAATGAGTAAAACCACTAAAGAAAAGGCCATATAAACTAAACCCAAATCTAAATGTGAAGGTTAAATAAAAAATTGACAAGATGCTAAATGCAGGAATAATCAAACCCGTTGAGGATGTAGAATGGACCGGTCCAATGGTGGTAAAAAATAAGAAAATACAAGAAATAATGATCTATGTAGATTACATAGAACTAAATAAGGCATGCGTGCATGACCCATTCCCTACTCCTTTTATAGAAGAAGTTTTAGAGAATGTAGCAGGAAGAGAAGTTTAACCATTCAATGATTGTTTCTTTGTGTACCATCAAGTCGGGTAGCACCTAAGGATAGGCCCAAAACAACTTACTATCAAAAATAGCCCCCTCGGGTTATTTTGATAACTAACATTATTGTCTTGAACTTGAACAAGTACAAACTGATAAAAATAGAGAAAACCAACATTGGGGTCATTACTTTCCTCCTTGCCAAGCCCCTCATTTCCATACTTGGTAAAAAATAAGAAAATGGTTTATTTGGGAAAAAAATAGCCAAATCGGCCTTTGGAGGAATAGGAGGAATTGTTCCTTTTTTCATCCCATTCGCACATTTCCGCATCATCCACAATAATGGTTTGGAGGAAGTGTTGCGAGAAAGTTTGAGCACTAATATAGCAATTCCACGGGACTTTATTTCACCGTATGGTGACGTGGTGACTAAGTGGAATGAGGAATACAACTAGACACAGAGAATGTGGGGAAGCATATATGATGGGAGCTAATGGAACAAGTGGAACTTTTGCGCCTCCACCACTGAACCAAATTCTCACCTATGCCCAGGATAAATTAATGACCAAATCGGTTAAGTCAGTACATGCGAGAATAGATGGAATAATTATCATGTTCCCTTACTTTTCTGCCAACCAGTTCATCGACACTTGGAACAAAAAAACATTAAAGCGAGAATGCGACATCCTGTGAGGAACCTTGTCATGACCTCCACGACACCTTGAACTTCAAATGGCCATAACTTTCATCCTATAACTCCAAATTTCACAAAATTGGAATTTTGGAAAGGTCTCATCATGTACTACACTAAGTTAAAAAGATGAAATACTATCCCCGAGAATTAAAGATGTAGTTCGAGAAGATCAACTACCAGATTTGATGAGGTACGGTGCCCATTTCCTCTCCTATAAGAAAAATATCATGGGGAATGGCATTGGTAGGGCACCTATGCCTAAATTCAAACATTTAATGTATGTTGTTGGTGGTTAAAAGTGGAAATCCAAGTTTCCCTCTTTTTCCCATTCTATATATATTGTAAAATGATGCCCATTTATAAAGGTTGGACCCTCTTTAAATACAAGGGCATCACACAAGTGTTGTATAAGTGTTTTCTTTGAGTTGCAGGCCTCAAATTTGGATATTTGCAATGGTTTTGTGCCTTCTTCCTCCAATGTAATGGAATGTGAATCCTTATGAAGAAATAAAATTCATGTTTTGTGGTTATTTTATGCCCTAGCTCATTTTTATTGCATTATATTACCTCTCTATTACATTTGTGGCATATTGTGCATGTTTTTCCTCCTTTTGTAGGGTTTATTTTTGTTGTGCTCCATGGAAATGAGAGTTTGAATGTTGTTTTGGAATATGACACTCATGTATGCCCTCTCCTCCTTCATTTTCCTCCCATTTTCACTCATTTGAGAGTGTCTTTACCCCTTTTCTTGGTCTATCACCTCCATTTAGCTTAGGATTTCTCCCTTCCATGCATCTCTCTCTTCCCCTAGTCCCTTGGAGTGTTAGAATATGACTAGATTGTTGCATTTCCTTCTCTAGGAGTAGTTTAACATTATGAATAGGTAGAGGAGCTAACCTTCTCTAGAGGTTTGTTTCAATCATCAATTTTTACAACTTGGAGATAATCCCATGTTACCCAAAAACATTGATTCCTCATCCATCCATTTCGTGACAAATCAAAGGGTGTTTTTTTTGTGATAACACAACTTTTACCACCAAATGGGGATCCTTCATGTACATAGTTATGCCTTTTGGTCTACAGAATGCACTCACATTATTCAATAGAATAATGATCAATGCATTCAAATAATTCATTCATGATTTCTTAGAGGTATACCTTGATGATTGGACAATATATGGCTTACTAAAAAAGCATATTCAGGTGTTATGCTTAATGTTCCAAAGATGTTGTGCATTACAAATTTCATTGAACCTAAAGAAATGCATCTTCCTTACACCTTGTTTCATATAATATGCCACTTTGTATTTTTATTTGACAACCCCATTGAAAATTTTTCTCCTTTTTGGTCAAATTGGTCAAAATAGCCTAATTTGTCAAAATTGCCAAAATTGTCGACTTTTCAAATTCAACTTTTGGGAAGGGTTTTAGAAGCCTCGAGTGTTTTATAATTCTAGGTTATAATCAATGAAAATGTATTAGAGATTTCTTTGCTGAATGGTATGAATTAGGAAATCATTCGAAGAGTTTAGATGGTCTTAGCAAAAGATTTCTTCCTAGGTAATTTGAGAAAAGGAGTGTGCATACTTCATTAAAGACCCAACTTCAATGAAAGGTTTTCCAACCTAGTATGGTGTTTATGTAGCCTACTTCATGATGGATTAAGTGTGATAGAATTTTGGGAGCATAGAAAGTGGAAACCTTTCGACACTCAGACAAGGTGGTCTTTCCACAGGGATTTTTCATGGAAGGTTTTAGGTACCTCGAGTAGATTTGGGAGTCTAAAAAAATCTCAAGTGAAATTATATTCAATTATATTCATGACCCATAAGTTTTTTTGGATCATGTTTGTTTAAAACCCTTATTGTAACTCGGCTCACCAGCACTTGCCATAAGTAAAAATAAGGTATGAGTAAATTTTGTTGAAGAACTTATTTTAAAACTTCTTAAATGGGATCATTAGATTCATTGTCCCATTTCCATGGAATTACATGTATTATATGACCAAAATTCATCAAGGATGGACTCTAGGGTGAAGAAAGTACTTTGAGGTGTAAAATGGAGGTGCAAACCATGATTTAACCTCCACTTTGGCACACTTGTGCACTTTTCATGTCCCTTTGTACCCTTGGCACACATATGAGGTGTAATTTCACCCCATAAGTGTGACCTCTTCTGATTGGTGTGGGGATTAAGTCATTCTAAGAGAGTAGTGATAAATTGGCTTTCCTTATGCTCAAGGGTGGTGATCCCCTTTACTTGTCAAATCAATTCACACTTGTGTACATGTTTATCCATGCTCTTAACTCTATAATACTCTACAAGATGTATGTATATATATATATATCATTAAATATATGAGGCATAAGAGTGATGGTATCTTATGTCGCAACATGAATCCTTTCTTTCCATTGTATTCCTACTATCTAGCCTATTTTATAAGTAATAACTCCACCATAACTTCTAGGTGCGAGGGTAAAAAACTTGTTGTTCGGTGCATTGCATTATCACTTGTGACCCAAAATATGTTGGAAATATTGTAATTGATGTAAAAAAATACTTGATAAGTATCTCTTATGTTGGAAATATTGTAATTAATGCTTACAGATGTGTGCCTCTTATGAAAAATATGTTTTACTTGAATTATGCATGTTGTGCACCAAAGAAAATGACTCTACAATGTTCCAATGGTTTTTATAGTGTTCCATAGGTTATGTAGTTCTTCAAGAGTTTTGAAGTGATCCACGAGGATTCTATGGTGTTTTGTGGGTTGTAGTAATGCCTCATGTAATGAAGGACCAAAATGGATTATTTTGGTTTGTTTGAAATAATTTCATGCAACGAAGAAAAAGTCGCATAAGTCAGCAAGTGATATGATACAAAGGAGGATAGTCGCACAACAAAGAGAAATGTCCGAATGTACACATTTTTCCATGATGGTCATGTAATGTCACAGGACCAAGAGAAAATAGGGGTTATCCACGAGTGTCTTTGAAAATTTCAAATATTCAAATTTCAAAATATACTAAATCCAACTCATGATGAATATTCTAAAGGATGTCGACTCATGAAAAGTCATATTTGTTCATGAAATGAACATGGTATATAAGTGAATTCAATTGTGAATTCATAAATGCATTCATTGTATGATGATGTCATTTTGAAAAGAAAAGGAAGAGAGTGACAAGAGAGGAGTGGTTAATGAAGACATATCAAGAGGATTAGAGAAGAAAGAGGAAGAGAAAACTCAAGCAAATTATAATGTCAAGTTGTTGAAGAATATTGAAGAGTGAGAAGTGCATAAGCAAAGTGTAAAGTGTGAGTATACCTAAATAGAAGGAAAAAGTGAAGAGTTATCTATATGCCATCATCAGGTTAAAGAAACAACTTAAGTGGGTGCATATTTTGATTTTTGAGTTGGTTCTCAACATCGGGATTGATATATCTTGTGGGTTGATGCTCACAAATAATAGCTGATCTATTGCTCAACATTTGGGATTGGTGACTCAAGTGGGTTAGTAATCACAAATCATAGTTGGGATGGTGCTCAACATAGGCATTGGTGTCTTCGGTGGGTTGGTGCTCACAAATAATAGCTGAACCGGTGATCAACATTAGGGATTTGTGTCTTCAGTGGGTTGGTGCTCACAAATCATAGTTGAGTTGGTGCTCAAAATTGGGGATTTGTGTCTTTAGTGGGTTGGTGCTCACAAATTATAGCTAAGTTAGTGCTCGACATTGGGGATTGGTGTCTCCAATAGGTTGGTGCCTATAAACATTTGTAAAACAATTAATTTTGTGGTTGGATTTGGATAGTATCTCCAAGCAATCTTTTCTCTATGGTTTTTCTCTGAAAGGGTTTCCACATAAATACTATGTTGTGCAATTTTTTCATTTTATGTAATTGTTCTTGATTATGATTTTTAAAGTTTAAATCATAAAAATTAGATAATACCGATTCACCCCCTCAGTATAAGTATGTTTTCTACAATTGGTATTAGAGTGGGTTCCTTATGAACAATCTAACTACTAGAAGGTGGATCTCGAAGAAAACATGACAATTCAAAAGATTTCTCCTCAAACAAGGATTCATTGTTTGATGGAAAAAATTATGCCTTTTGGATTATAAGGATGCACACCTACCTAATGGATTTAGGGTTTGATATATGGAAATCTATTGTTAATGGTTATATTTATCCAACAACTCCTCCACCAAATCAAGTTTGAAAGAAGGAAAATGAAAGCAATGAAAAATATATGAATGTTATATTGAGTGGATTATGTGAGGAAGAATTTGTCAAAGTGATGCATTGTGGTTCAGAAAAGGAAATTTGGGATAAGCTCATAAATATATATGAAGGAGATGATAAAGTAAAGAAATCCAAACTCCAAATACACAAAGGTCAATTTGAGAGTTTGAAGATGAAGGATGAAGAAAACATTGCATCTTACCTTCTCCATGTGGATGCAATCATCAATAATATTAGATGACTTGGAGTAACTTGAAGGAAGATCCCACATCTTTCCATCCAAGTGGAGATTTGAATCCCCATTACACCAAACACACTTATGAGGTGCAATTACACCCCATAACTACACTCTTATCCGATTAGAGGAAGATTTAAGTGGAGAAAGTAAGGCACAAAGGAAAAACATAAAGTGTGCATGTAATTCCAAGTGTAAACCCCACCTCCATCTCCACCAAGAACACTTATGAGGTGTAGTTGTATCCAAAAAGTGTTCCTAGGTTTAAATCCCTTCTCCATGTGAAGTAGGGTACCCCTCATTATCACCCACCTTGTACTTATTTTGACAAAATCTTAAGTATGACTTGTTCTAGGACTATTTATAGTTGTCAAGTTGTCTTAAAATCTTCAATGAAAACCTTAAGGAATAGAACCATGTATAAGTATCCTAAAAACACCTACTCTCTTTCAACAATCTCTTCTGATGCCAATGTAATCATCCATCTTGATCTAATATCATGAAAAGTGGACTTGACATTCACATACCTCTATTTTCCTCCATTTTTCCCTTATTGCATAGCTTCAATTCTAGTCAAAGGATGATATTTTTATTTCACAATTTCTCCCACTACTCTACACCTTTAAATTCTCATTATCACATAAGTTCAACCACCAAAAGATTAGAACCCATGAATACATCATTGTTCACCAAGATATGCTAAGATTGTTTTATAATGATCTCAAACCAATGTGCTTAGAACAACCATAGTAGGAATGAAATAGAAACAACCATATCACTTTATAATCATTTACAAGTATGCCTTAGATCTGACAAGATGTATGTTATATTTTAAACTTTAGGTCTTTGTCCTTTTTCCTTTAAATCAAATTTGTCTTTTCTTGTAATGGCCTCTTACTAGCCCTGGATTTTAGGAATAATGGCACTGTCTGAATAAGAAAAGATACCATTTCATACATTTAGAAACCTATTTTTATCTTTTAGCTTCCTCCAAAGTAGTAAGACTCTTCTCCTACTCATAAACCCTAATCCTTTATTAATGACACCTCATATTTAGGTTTTCACAGTGAAATTCGTCTCAGACCTAGATTATTAAGGATATTTTCACTTTTCCATGGTGGAATTATAAAAGTATTAAAGAATATTCAAATATAATTTGACACAGACCTCCCTTTAAAATTTTATCTCAAAATTCAATGGTTCAGGGTTTAATTATCAAACCCTAGCTAGGCTATTCAAAACCCCTATTCTGAGCCCGATAAGAGTATATTTGACATAACTTGCATTTAGATGAGATTCAAGGTCTAAAACTTGTTTTGGATGACTGTTGCAAGTATACTCACATTATAAATTAATCATAGGTTTGAGTAAATGAGTATGGTTGATCCTTTGTTGCGATAACTACCTTATTTATATGTAGCAAAAAAAATTTATCACTATATATTGAGTTTTGGGTTCATAGTTTGATCAAGAAATCACTTCCACAATGAGAATCATTTCATGAAATCACCCTCCTAGTTTCTTGCATCCCCATTCATTCATCTTATGAAGAATGACTAAGCCATTTACTCAAAACTGGAAATTACACAATCAAGTTACTATGTTAGCCATCCAACAAAATGGTTATAGAATATCACTCTCCAAGTTCTTGTTATTGCAAATGAGTGAGCCTTCTCTTACCTCTTTTCATGAACTCATGTCTTCCACTAATCTTTTAAAATAATCTCATTCATGTACAAGTTATAGTCTTAAAATTACACAACACAAATTAGAAGAAAAATGTTCAAGGTTTAATCTCCTTACCAGAACAAAGCACTCATAGTTTTGAATATTCAAATGTTTCTCACAAAGTTCCAATTACACTCCTTATGAAAATAGGAAAACATACACAGATCCCAAAATTCTTACCCTTCATTCTTAGCAGAGAAGTCAATATAGACTTTGAATAATATTCTAACAAGGATTGGATTTCAATAAACCTTCACTACATATATGAGGAGAATTCACCATTCAGTTGTAATACATTTCAACTCAGAGAATCTTCAAAAGAATCAAGCAATTTTTCATGCAAAAATAAAGTCAAAAACCTTTTCAAATATGAAATAACACAGTTCTCAAGCAAGAAACTTGGAATTCCAATTACATGAACCTTGATCATTCGAATGATGATCTGAGGGTGTTACAATAAAATTATATATAGGATTCCATGTGCTTTCTAACTGAATCTTGGCTCCTAGAGCCTTCCAATAACATATTTAAAATTTATTACATCATTAATATCCTCTAAGATCTTGTAATCTAGGTCTAAGATAAAATTACAACTTGACTTGTTCTCTAGACCTTAATATGACCTCTCAAGACAACTAAATACCTTATTGCACCCTTTACATGCTTTGTAAATGCCTAAGATTACTTTTACAAGCCAAAATCCATCATAATTCTCTTATATGAATTTGAATTTCATTTTGGAGGGAAACCTCCTAGTTTGAATCCCTTGATGTCTTATACTAACTTAAGCATTTAAGTGGAACTATTGGGACCCTATTGTCATACTCTAAACTTTTCCTAGCTTAATTCAACCCAAATTTTTCTCATTTTGTACAAAAACCCAAAATTCCGTGTTAGAGAGAAGATGATCTGCATCATACTCCGAACTGAAGGAAATGCTTCTTAACTTTTTCTTTATTTTCTAGTTGCTCTTCATTTTCTTGCATATCTTCCTCTTTGTCTTCTTTGGTTGTGTCTTCTCTTTTATCTTCAATTTCTTCATTTCATTTTCTTGTTCTTTTTCATTCTTTTCCTTCTTTTCTTGATTCAAACCAAAATTAAGAACATATCTCTTATCTTCTCTTATATGCACATTCAACAAACACATTAGGAAAATAAATTAGTTTTCTTATTTTCTTTATATTTTGCCTTCTTGACTGTTTCTTGGATTTTTTCATCACCAAAACTTTTTAATTTCCTTTATATTCCTCCTTAAAACATTAATTGTTCTTTCTTTTATTCGCTTGTAAACACCAAATTTCCTCTTCGTTATCATTGTGTAGACTCCATTCCCACTCAATCAACTTAAAATTGTAGAATTGATTTACAAGAATTTTTTTATTAATTGGCCTTCACCTTGGATTCCTACTCTAGTTGACGAGCCTCTCTTAACATGTAAAGTATTATTTCTTATCATTCTCACTCTTATCCAATTACTATACCCTAATTCTACCTCTTATTTAGTGTTATTCTAACCTTTGAATAGAATCAAATCATTCAAGATAATCAAATATCTTACCCAATGGAAAAATCTTCTTTTCTTGGCTTCTTTAGCAACATGCCCTAGAATGTTGATGGTTAGAGCACTCCACACTTTCAAAAAACAAAATATTTTCCTTTTCTATTACCCTTTAGGTTCCTTGAGATGTGTACAAAGACTAAGGTTCTAGTTCCTTTGTTGACTCCATTTTGTAGCAAGCTCCTTCTAAACTTACCTAAGGCTCCTTCTAGCCATAGGTCATGACTTTTCCACCATAATTCTTGTTTCAAGAACTTACTTATAAAACCAAGATAATTCAAGGACTCCCATTTGTAAAACCATCTGGTTTGCAAAGTTTCACCCTAATCTCCTTTGGAACCCATGCTACAAAAATCATGCTTAAATGCTTCAATTTAGACCTCCCTATTACTACAATATTATTTGACCTCTTGTCACATAAATCGGGAGCTAATAACCTAGTTAGAGTCCGAAAATTTCATATTCTCACTATTCATCCTCTCAAGATAATTTTTTGTTAATTTGGGCCTCCAAGTTATTATAGAAACAATTTACTCTTATCCATCCAATAACAACCTAGCTTCCCAATGTATTGTTACAAGATTGTCTTGCACAAATTGGTGAAAGTTATAACCCTTTGAGTCCTTTCAAGGCCTCTTATCTAAATATTCACCTTCTCTATTCTCCATTTTAGCTTGTAGATGCACTCAAGAATTCACTTAGATCCTTACTTTATTAAATATTCCTTTCTTGTTTTTACTTACTCAACACTGTATCATCATACCATACTGCCTACTCCCACCACACTTGTCATGTTTAACTTGGGATTGATAACCTTTTGACACTCCCAACCTTCTCCAAAACCTCTCATTTCTATATAGATGTCGTTCTTATAGTTTCAAATCTTATTTATTTCTAAATATCCTTCAACTACTAATTCTTCATTGTCTCTTATCAACCTTGTGCTACAGATCACCTTGTACACTTTCATGAATAATAACTAGATGAGATTGGTTCATGGTGTCATACCTTAAAATTTGGGAAGATGATAGTATCTAATACTTTTTTCCAACTATTTTATCCCTTAAATCCTTCAAATGGCCAATTGACTTCAAACCCTAGGAGGGTTAGATTGAAAAAATTCTAGGAAGACATATTTTACTTCAAGAACTCCTAAGTTCTATTTTCATGGCTCGAGGTGCTTCCTCAAATTATGAATCAATAAATAAATAAATAAATATTACCAGTAATGTATAAGATACCCCGATCCACAAAAATGATTACAAACTTCCATGGTCATATCCTCTAATATGGTGTTTCTTAGTCCACAAGGTTTCTAACATTAATATTTTATCCTTTATCACTTTGTAGATGCTAGAAATAAGTCCTAAGATGAGATTACCTTAATACACTAGTTCAAACACCTTCAAGATAGTTAATACTTTCTATCTCCCACACCAAACCTATATGCAAGGATTTTAAGGGGGTGCAACTCTATGCCATTTGACAAGGAATCAACTCATTCAAGGTTTTGATTCTTGAATGACCTCAAGGAAGTAAAGAATGCAAATTTCTTGAATCACATTCAAATTAATTTTCCCTATACATATTCTCAATCATAAGGTATCTTCACAATTAATCTCCTTGTCTCCATACACCGATCAAGGACTATCTCCCTCTATCATAGATTTGACAAAAAGGCTACAACCAAAAATAATAACCCAAGATACTCAAATGTATGTAATGAAATTTTCATAAAAAGGATTTATATCTTACCAACCATAATTCCATCATTCAATAAATTCATCACTTGAAGTATAACCATGAAAAAGCATCATACACATATCTACACATATTTAGTTTGAAAACTAATGATCACTCCACCTCAACAACTTTTGATCATATAATTTTGCATACTTGACCTTAAACCCTCACTAGGAATTCTAGAACAAACTATCATGCATATTTTTGTTTGTGAGTGACTTCAAAGCACAATATATAGTTTTAAGAGAACCCTTTAAGGCCTTCTAAGTTTCTAATAAGTTTCAAAGATCATTAACTCATAAAAATCATCCTTTCTTTGTTAAGGAACCTTCAAACCGGGTTTTCCAAACTGTGTATATAGTCTCCTTGGGACCGGTAAGAAAATAGTTTCATTATACCAATGGAAGTTT
Source organism: Taxus wallichiana var. yunnanensis (assembly GCA_018340775.1). NCBI lineage: Eukaryota > Viridiplantae > Streptophyta > Pinopsida > Cupressales > Taxaceae > Taxus > Taxus wallichiana. Next base: position 729,191,819 of record CM031239.1, on the reverse strand, counting down.
CAAATTCCTTCTTGAATATTTATAGGAAGATCTTGATAATAATAATTCCTAATTTCAAGATCAAATTCTCTGTTTTAGACCTTTAGAACTTAAGCCTTAGCTTTGTTACTTCTAAGACATGACTGTGGGCTAATCACTTCCTTGATTTTACTTGTATATCCCCTTTTATCAAACTCAAGGCTATGTATGTAGTTTTATGACTCAATATTCACTTTAGCTTCCTTAATTAATAAGTATTCTTCCTCTTATAATGTTAACTTTGTCTTCTCCAAATTATTGTGCAAACTATTAAGAAGAACTAATTTTTGATAGAGAAATTTGGTTCCACAACCTCTAGGGATAGTCAAGTGAATTATGATCATAAGTTTCATTCACATACCTTATTTCCATCCACAAGAATCCTTTTAGCTATTGATTCTAACTCTTTGGTTGTTGGTTGAGGTGATGAAATAGGGTAAAGGGGTTGGAAGGCATTGATGAAGCTAAAATCCAAATTTAATTATTTGAGTGAAAGACTAGTGAAGAGTTATGAAGAATTTTTCTTTAGGTTGGGAGTATGATGCAGAGGATCTTCTCACCAAGAAGTAATTTTGAGTTTTTTTTTCAAATTGGTCAATTTTGAGCTGAGTTAACCTAAGTAATAATTGGGGCATGTCAAGAGATTCCTATTAGTCCCATTCAAATGACTAAATTGTCTAGGTATGCAATAAATTTGAATTAGGAGGTTTGCCTCCAAAATATAATTTGAATTGTCAAAAGGGCATTATGATGGTTTTTGGCTTGTAAAGGGAGTCTAAGCTATTTGTAAAGCATGGAATAGGTATATTAAGGTCAGAAATGTCCTAGAGAGACTAATTGGAGTCATGGTGTTAGAGTTAGGGTTTGAAAGTTTTGTTAGGGTTTGTGTTCAAAGTATGTAAAAGGATAATTATGTGTTTAAGGAATAAGAGGGTCTCAATTATGAATTATAACTATCAAGAAGGATTTAAAATCCTCAAATGTAACTAAATGAGAGAGTTATTTGAGGATATGGACTAGAAGAACTCGAATGGAGGCTTAAAAAAGGAATTTTATAAATAAAAATTTAGTTTGCCAAAAATATTGTGCATTTCTTATGAACGATGTGATTTCATGGTTACTTTATCATTTTAAAGAGTCATCTTCTTGAGGAACAAGAAAAGTAAAGGTTTTTGAATGGAGTCTTTAATGAAATAAGTGCTTTTATACGATTGATTCTGGTTTTTGGTAAGGATTCCAATGTTGGAAGCATGTATTTCGAGTTATGAGTGAAAATAAGTATTTTCCTTGATATATTTTCATGTGTTAGAGTTAATGAACATGTGAACATATTAAGAGAAGGGTTTAAAGGCTCTTGGGATCATCACTAAAGGAGGGGATTAATACAAGTCAAATCCAAATCTCAAATCGAGCAATCTTAGATCGAGTGTTGGGGTTAGCACACCGGTTTTGAGATAATATATCGAGATCTAAGCATACATGTTAAAAGTGGATATTCTACCAAAAAATTATACAAAACAAGAGATATAATCAACACCCAGATTTAACGTGGTTCACCTAATGTGGGCTACGTCCACCAAGAAATAAGCCAATCTATTATCCAAAGCTTTCATAAGATATATAATAAATATTTACAATCTTCCACACCTCTCGGATGTACAATTATTTTCTTTTACCCAAGCTTTTGCTTCTTCTCCAAGAATTCTCTCTCTCACAATAATCTCACAAAATTTTGCAAGTTTTTCTTTAATTCTTACTTATAAACCCTAGCTTTTGCTTATAAACCATATAAAAACTTAGGGAGCTTATATATATGTAATTACAATCAAAACACTAAAAATAGATCTAATTCCCATGAGTTAATTAAAACACCCACACACAGGTAACTGACATTGGTTAGCCCTAATCGATGCGCGTTCCTCCTTTCCGACGATGTCGGTCATAGGTGACGATGTTGGTCCCTCCATAACCAATGGCGGTTACTGTGTTTTCCAACAAGTTTCATATTACATGCTAAACCAAAGTAATTGAGCTCCATGACTCAGAAATCTCCCACATGGAGATTAATTACCACACCATACCTGTACAACGTCATTCTTGGATCCTTCCTTAGCTTTTTTTCTTCCTCCTCAAGTCTCAAACTCGAAGACCAACAGAAGTGGAGTGTAGATCCAACTTCTCCTTTGTTAATGACTTTATTAGCATATCCGCAGGGTTTTCACTCATATAATCTTTTCCAAATTCAACTACCCATCCTCCAATACCTACCATATGAAGTGATACCTCAACTGAATGTGTTTCATTCTCGAATGAAACACTGAGTTATTTTCTAAATGAATTACACTCTGAATGTCACTGAATAATTTACAATCATCTTGCTCCTTTCCCAACTCTTTCATGAACCTACTCATCCATATCATCTCATTGCTAGCCTTTGTAGCTGCAACGTACTCTATCTTTGTAATAGAAAAGCCACAACCTTCTCAATATTGAAATCTATCTAACTATTTTCCCACCTACTGTGAAAATATATCCAGTAGTGCTCCTCCTACCATCCATATCTCCAGCCATATCCGAATCAACATAGCCACATAATGAAATATCCAAACCTCCATAACATAACTACATGCTAGATGTCCCTCTCAAATACATGAGTATCCATTAGACTTATTTCTAATGCACCGTATGTGGATTAGCCATATATCCACTCAAAACTCCCATTGCATGTGTAATGTATAGTTTGGTACAAACCATAACATACATGAGACTCCCAACTGCTCAAGCATATGTCACTCGTGTCATGTATTTGACCTCCTCTTGTGATGAAGGAAACTAATCTTTTCTCAATTTGAAGTGTCTAGCTATAGGTGTACTAACAAGTTTTGCATTTTGCATCTTGAACCTTTATAACACCCTATAGATATAATCCTCCTGAGACAAATACAATTTCTTGTTCTTCTTGTCTCTATGTATTTACATGCCAAGGATTCTTTTTGCAACTCCTAAATCCTTCATAGTGAATGTGTGAGCTAGCTTTCCCTTAAGCTCACCAATGTCCTGCATACTAGATCCTATAATAAGCATATCATCCACATATAATAACAAAATAATATAGCTCCCATTTTCAAGCTTCTTGAAATAAACACAATGGTTAGATTCACATCTCAAGTAACCATGCTCATGCACTAAACTATCAAACCTCATGTACCATTTCCTTGGAGCTTACTTGAGCTCATATAGGCTCTTTTCAACCCACACACTAATTTAGCCTTACCCTTGACTTCATACCCAATCAGCTTTTGCATATAAATCTCTTCATCCAAATCACCATGAAGGAAAATTTCATCACATCTAGTTTCTCTAAATGCAAATCCTCTACTGCAACTAAACTCAATACAATATGAATAGAAGTCATCTTAACAACAGGAGAAAATATTTCACCAAAGTCAATACCTACTTTCTATGCAAATCCCTTTACTATAAGCCTTTCCTTGTACTTTTTTGTCTACCCTCTTCTTCCTTGATCCTGTAAACCCACTTGTTCTCGCAATGTCCTCTTACTTCTGGTAACTTAACCAAATCCCAAGTCTAGTTATGTTCCAAGGAGTCCATCTCCTCATCCATGCCATGCTCCCACTGGACATGGGTCTCATCCTACATTACTTCTTAAAAACTCTTTTGTTCACCATTATCAGTCAATAATAAATAAAATAGAGAAGGTGTAAATATTTCGGAGGTTTACTTACCCTTTGTGACCTTCTCACAGGAGTTTGGGGTACCAGAGGCTCATTCTAGACCTCCTGGACATTTGTATCCAAATCATCAATGACCGACATCGATCACTTGTAACCAACGTTGGTTCTACTAACCGATGTCGGTTTGGCTCTTCTATAACTGATACTAGTTCTGTTGATGATGTCGGTTAGGGGTCAATCGACACCAGATTATGTAACCCTATCGGTATTACTTTTAAATCTAAGAGTTCATTTTCATTCACAAACTTCTCAACCGGTTCATCCTTGGGTACCAAAATTTGATCCCTATACATTCTCTTTTAATTCCATTCAATACAATGACTCCCGATTTCTCTAAATCCCAAAAATGGAATCCAAAATCACCAGATCCATAACCAATGAAAGTGCCTCTCTTGGATTTTGAATCCAACTTTTTTCTATTTTCCTTATCAATATGCACAAAAGCTTCTAAACCAAAAACTTTAAGAAAAGAAAGATCTACCTCTTTTCCAGTCCAAGATTCCTCTGTTATTCCTCCATCTAATGAACTTGAAGGCCCATAATTAATCAAATAAATTGTTGTATAAATTACTTCTACCTAAAACTACAAGGGAAATCCAGAATGTATCCTCATAATTCTAGCATGTTCCATGATTGTCATGTTCATTCTCTCTGCAACACCATTCTCTTGTGGTGTTCTTGGAACTATCCTTTCTCTATGTATCCCATTCACTAAACAATAATAATTGAAAACTTGCTAGAGTATTCACCACCATTATCATATCTAAGGCACTTTAATCAATTTCTCATTCAACAAGGGCTTTCCATATTTTAAAAGTTTCAAAAACATCAGATTTATGTTTAATACAATAAACCCATACCTTTCTTGTAGCATCATCAATGAAAGTAACATAATACTGGGATCCTCCATGAGAAGCTACCTAATCTGGTCCCCACACATATGAGTGTACAAGCTCCAACTTTTTCTCCTTCTTCTTAGTTGCCCCAACTTTGAGAAATCTCACTCTCTTTTTCTTTCCAAAGACACAATGCTCATAGAAATCAAGATCTAAATCTTTCAAATATGATAACTTACCCTTAGCCTTTAAGATATGCATTCCCTTTTGACTCATATGGCCCAACCTATTATGCCACATGCATTCATCTAAATTTGTAATAGATAATGTATAAAAGGAATTAGTAATACAAGTAGATAAATATAGTGTTCCTACCTTCTTACCTCTTGCCACAACAAAAGCACCCTTGGTGACTTTCCAAGAGTCTCCTATAAAAGTAACCATGTAACTAGATTCACCTAGTTTCCTTACAGAAATAAGATTCCTCTTGAGGTTTGGCACATGCCTCACATCTTTCAATACCCATGTATTTCCATTCTACAATTTTAGATGAACTTCCCCTTTACTAGTAATACTACAAGGTTCATCATCACCCAAATAAACATGCCCAAAATTTCCCTGGACATAATTTCTGAAATAACCCTTATTAGGGGTTGCATGGAAAGAAGCTCTGAATCTAAAACCCATGATTCAATTATATTATCTAAAGAAAGAATAAGAGCATCTTGCATTACCTCTACTATAACAAGATTTTCTTCTTTACCTTTATCTGGTTGTTGGTTCTCTTTATCCTTTGACCAACAATCTTTCTTTGCATGTCCTTTCTTTCCACATTTCCAACAAGTAATTCCCTTACCTCTAGATTTAGATCTACTATCCCTTGAATTTTATTTCCCATTACTCTTACTCTTGGATCTCTCCTTTTTCCTGCCCTTGCTTTCTACATTCAAATCATTCCTAGATGATGATTCCTCTATACTCTTCCTATGAATTTCTTCATTCAAGATTATACTAACCACATCATCAAACTTCAAAATATTATTAGCAGATGTTGTATTACTAACAACCATTACCAAGTTATCCCAACTATCAAGAAAATAAAATAAGAATAAAAGTGCTTTCACTTCATCATCAAATGATATATCAACCGATTTTAACTGATTTATAATAGATCTGAAATCATTCAAATGAATAGATGTAGATCTACCTTCATTCATCTTAGAAATAAATAGTTTCTTCATCAAATAAACTTTATTTGAAGCACAAGGTTTTTCATATAAATTAGCAAGAGATTTCATTAACCCTAATGTAGAAGTCACTTCTGTAATATTGGAAGCCACGGATGCTTGTAGGCTCAATCTTATAGATCCGGATCCTTTCTATCAAGAATATTTCATTCTTCATTAGTCATCTTCATAGGTCTAGAATTCTCATCCAATGGTAAATACAAATCTCTTTGATACAAATAATCCTCAATCTGCATCTTCTATAATTGATAATTTCGGTCATCAAACTTCTCTACCTTGTATTTTTTTTTTTCCATTACAGTAGCTCCCACTCAATCAAAAACCCTTTGTGAGTAAATATGTTAACACATAAAACCCTCAAACAAAGCTCGATACCCTTTGTTGGGGTTAGCACACTTTGTTTTGACAGATATAATATATCATATCTAAACATACATACAAATAAAAGTGGATACTCTACCAAAATAAATATACAAAACAAGAGATATAAATCAACACCAAATTTAACGGGGTTCACCCAGTGGGGCTACGTCCACCAAGAAACAAGTCAATTTATTATCCAAATATTTCACAAGATATACAATGAAGATTTACAATATTCCACACCTCTCAGATGTACAATACTTTCTTTCACTCAATATTTTTCTTCTTCTCCAAGAATTATCTCTCTCACAATTATTCTCACAATAATCATCAACTTTTGCAAGTTCTTCTTTAATTCTTATTTCTAAACCCTATCTTTCATGCTTATATAGGTGTATACAAACTTAGGGCACTTAGCCATGCAATTACAATAAATAGATCTTCTTTAACACTAAAAATAGATCTAATTGCCATGAGTAATTAAAACACCCACACACACGTGTAATCGACACCGGTTAGCCCTAACCAATGTCAATTCCTCTTTGCTTGACCGATTCCATCATAGGTGATTGATGCCGGTCCCTCCATAACTGATGTTGGCTCTTTGTGTTTTCTAACAAGTTTCATATTGCATTCTAAACCAAGTAATTGAGCTCCACGACTCAACACTTTAGAAAGAAGAAAAATGAATGGTTAGAGAGGTACCTTGAGTTCTTATAGTTTAATTTAAATTAACCCTTTCTCTAAGGTTCTAAATCTGGTGAAAGTATACTCAAGAATTAATATCAAGAAGAGAGAATGATTAATATTTGTTCTTCATTTTTGTGTATGTTAAAACTTGGAAACCCTGGCTTTATACAGTTGTCTCAGTCATACATGTAGCCTTTGGAGGTTTATGATCTTATTTTCATGTTGATAGAGCCTTAAACACATTTAATAATTGCATAGAGACTAGAAGATAGGGTGAGACAAGATTTATTAAAGCTCTAAGACCAAAACTCATGTTATAGCCATTAAAGTGCATTAACACACAATTTTATCAGTCTGAGGAGAGAGGAAATGTGTCATAAGAGTTGATCCAATAGTAAACAATATTTGTAGGTGGTCTCAAGATAAACCTAGGTGAAAAAATTAGGTCTTGGTATCGAGTGTGGATTTTATTTTGATTTACCAAATATACATTATAACAAATAGTTTACTTACATTCTCAAACCAGATAGAAAAATCCTTCATAACTTCACAAATACCTCAAATTATTATAAACCATTAAAACCACATCTAGAGAATGACCTCCTTCACCTAAGTACCAAATTTTAGATCATTTGAAGTTATCAATAAAAAGTTATCATGATTGTCCCGTCCTTACCTTATGCACACAATTTAATGTTCTTGCTTGTAAGTGTCTCTTTGTCCTTAATCACCTCTTCATGCTTCTTCCTTGGCATACTAGGGACTTTACAACCATATAAACTTATACACAATACTTTTCCAACACTAAAGATGATGCAATCAAGATGATTCTTTCTTCATACTTTCAAGTTATATAAGAGGAATAATCAAATACCTTTTCAAAATCTGAAATATGTATCACTTACTCAATGTTCTTTCATCTATCAAACCCATGACCTTTCATACATTCTTCCTTGGTTCTTACCTTTCTTGTCTTAATCTCCATCCTTCCTTACTATCACTTTCTACCTTTTTGCTTTTTTACCTCCCTTAGAACTTTCTTACTTCCTTGATGCCTTGTCTTCTATTCCCCTCTCTGTACTACAAACACATGTTAGATTCATCCAATGGAGTTTAAACTTCCTTCTTGAATAGTTAGAGGAATCTCTTGCCAATAATTATTCCTAATTTCAAAATCAAATTCTCTGTTTTGGACCTTTAGAACTTAAGCCCTAAATTTTTCACTTCTAAGCACCTGATCTATGGGCTAACAACTTCCTTGATTTTACTTGTATATCCCCTTTTATCACACTCAAGGCTATGCATGTAGTTTTATGACTCAATATTCACTTTAGCTTCCTCAATTACTAAGTCTTCTTCCTCTTACACTTTTAACTATGTCTTCTCAAATTATTGTGCAAACTGTTAAGAAGAACTACTTTTTGATAGAGAAATTTGGTTCCACAACCTCTATGGCTAGTCAAGAATGAATTTTGATCATAAGTTTCATTCACATACCTTATTTCCATCCACAAGAATCCTTTTAGTTATTGATCTTCTCAAGCTTGATTTTTATGTCTCCATTCTCTCGACATGTGACTACATTGTCATAAAATGTAGACTTCTAAGCCATATATAACCACGAGACCACAAAAATATTGTAGAAGATGGTTCAGAGGTTAATTTATTGAAAAATTATCTCTCAAATCCACCATTAATACATTTAACACCAAACCCTTACCAAACCTTAGGTGGCTTCTTTAAAAACCCGGTAGAAAGGAAAGTAATCATAAGTCTCACAAAACTTTGTTTCATCACTCAAAATTTATACCTAGGATATTTTATGACATTATTTATATAATTACCTTACCAGTAATGCAAAAGTTCCTTCCATTTCATAACATCGCCTTCCATTTCCACTATCCTTCTTCTAATGTTGAGTTATTCTCAGTCCTCAAGATTTCTAATCCCCAAAACATATGCTTTATCAGTATGGATGCATAGAAAAAGTTTCTAAGGTTTTATACCTTAACACACCCTTCTAATATTTTATCTTATTGATACATATACAAAATCCTCCATGTAAGGTCATCAAGAGGTATGTCACAATGTATTTTGATAGGGTATCTATTTATCCAAGAAGATAAATGGTTTATCACATCAAGAAACAAAAGATGCTAAGTCTACATATCACATTCAAGTTGCATGCTTGAGTTAATCCAACCTAGAATCCTTCACAACCATCATATATCATTTAGAAGATCATTTCTTTATCTCCTTACCATGATTGTGCATCCATCACTCTAACATAGATTACTCAAGAAAATGCTACTCTAACAAGGCTACAACCAAACATTCACTATTGTCTTAAAGTAATCAACATTAGTTTCCTTTACCAATCTCAATACACCCTATGAACAATGTTCACCATTACAAAATCTATCATGCCAATACCATACACATAATTTAACCAAATTACATAATAGTTTACAAAATAGATTTTTTCAATCTCTCAATTTTGGAGTCTTACTTTCTCTAAAGCTTTGATCATTTGAATGATAAAATGTAAAACAATTAAAAATGGTTTTTATATCCTTTTTAATTAGTTTCCACTCAAATAAGAGCATTTAATCCCTCATGGTCATATAATTTCTTTCACACATCATTGAGATTGGCTAGACTCCAAGACTTTGACCTCCTAACCACAGTTGTTATGACCCCTAAACCACCTATTTCTACTTTGACACATTAAGATTGACTTCTAAAGTGCTTCAAACACCTAAACTGACCAAAATTGGCCTTCAAAGGTGAATTTGAATTTTGAATTTGAATTTTTATACAAGAGGAAAATATACCTCAAACTCTGCAATATATAGCACTTACTCATGCCTAAAGATGGCTAAATTTGCAAATTTTGACTTTTCTCTCCCCTAAGGAGTTTATTCCAACTTCTTTCACTGTTTAAACACTATCCTAGCACTTTCAAAATTGTCTTTCATCTATCAAACCCATGACCTTTCATACATTCTTCCTTGGTTCTTACCTTTCTTATCTTAATCTCCATTCTTCCTTACTAGCTCTTTCTATCTTTTTGATTTTTACCTCCTTAACACTTTATTACTTCCTTGATGCCTTTTATTCTATTCCCCTATAGGTACTACAAATGCATGTCAAATTCACCAAAATAAATCATTCAAAACTTCAAATATTCACCACTATCCTCTCCTTTACTAAATTGTCCTCTAAGTACTTAAAACAAGTTTGTTGATATCACTATGGAAAATAGAGTTCTAGCTATGTCTAAAAAGTGCTATAACACCTCCAAGATGTGTGTTTTCATGCCTCAATTTTCCTACAAAAATCAAGACTTCACTCTTCTTCTTAATCCTTGTAGGTCTCGTTTTTGTAAATCTTTCTCTTAAACCCTTGAAGTCAATGTACCTTGCTTCAACCTAGAATCTAGAGTTACATGTATACCCAGAAGGGATAACAAGATTCATTAGCTCACATTTTCCCATAAAAAATTTCTCCTAAATTTCATATCTTGAATCAATACTCAACTCTTGATATTCTACTTTTTGTGTTCTTGCTACAAAACCCTCAACTGGGTCTTTTCAAGTACAATGTCATGCATATATTTTCTTTGAAGAGGTTTTAATAAAAATTGAGGGGATTTTTGGAAATATAATATTCCCTTTATCATTCCCTAAAATTTCATTAATGACTCCAAAGATAGGGTGTAGTTCCTTTGTAAAAATACCCTTCACACTAGCCTTCAAAATTGTGATTAAAGTCCACAATTCGACTATCAAGAAAAAAAAGAATTCCAACCAATGAAAGTTAAAATTTCCTTTTTATTCACCTTATTAATTCCTTCAATATTATCCCTACAATTTTTTACGGACAAAATTCCACTCCTAAGTATTTTTAAATCACTTTCAAAACCCTAGTTCCTTACACGATGAGCATGAGAAGACCAATTTCATTGTAAAGTTTTCCCAAAATGGATCTAATATCTAATATTTCTCATGGATGACTGTACCAAGAGGCTTCAACTTTCAAACTTACCAGTAGCTCATGGAGAAGAAGAATTAGTACTTATTTCATGCATAATTGTCTTGGGTACACATGCTCGAGAATAAAGCATTCATTATAGACATCAAATTTTTGAAGATTTACTACCATGATTGAATTCTCAATAAAATATAAATATGCTATATATTTTTCAATATCTTTCACTCCCTCTTGCACGTGAAGAATAAAAATTCACTTAGTTCATAGTTTTCTTTACCAAAGGGTTTCATGCAAAAATGCACAAGGGTTTCTTCATAAGTGCATATTGATATTTCTCATACCAAAAAAATGAATTCTAATACACAAATAACAATCCATCACTTTTCAATTACCTTGTAAGGGTGTCACAGATCTAAGTTTGATTGTTTTTGCAAGGAAACATAGTCGATCATACCAAATAGATCACCAAATTATCAAATCTTTTATGAGTTAGCCTAACTAAATCTCTAAAGATATCATACAAATTATTACTCTCCATTCATCAAATCATTATCCTTGGATGTAAAATAAGAACTTCACACACAATCAAGTTTTCTTTTTCATGAAATAAACTACAAATCAATACACAATTTCTTGCACAAAACCTTAGATATAAGTGTATTTCTTGAAAATATTTGCACAAAACTTATTCCTTCAACATTTTCACCCTTCTCCACACAAAGAGTCCCTCCTTCTCTCTTCCTGGAGGGATAAATAACTCTACTATTTTGATAATCACCCCCTTTTATCACTTTTCCATCTTCATTTTAACCTAACTAACTTCCTTATAAGCCCATACATTATAAAAAATAGGCATAATTCATCATTTTAGAACATGTGTACACTCACCATTACCCTCCTAAGACCTAATTCACCCTTTTATGACTTAAATTATCCCTTTTATAACTTGTCAAGATCTTATAGACATGTTTACATGCTTTGAAATTCAAATATCATTTTTGGAGGAAAATTCCCTTTTAAAATTTCAAGCTTCGCACTCTCAAATTCCTCTCTCTCTCTCATGACCTCATATGTTCCATTTGACCCCATCAACCTTATAATTCCACTCCTTTTCCTCTTTATCCCTCTTCTCTTCAACTGTCATATATTTCTTTGATGTTTTCGATGTTGCTTGATCTATGTCATCCTCTTCATATGCTTTTTCTCTCTACTACTATAAATTTGTTAATTGTCTCTTTCTTCTCTATTTCTGACAATCTCTTCTTTCATATTCTTGCTTTGAGCTTCTCACCGCTACTCTTCTCTTTCTAGGGCTGATTTCTAACTCCTTCCCACATGGTTTGACTATGTTTATAGCATGCTCCAAGGCTGATATCTCTTCTTGCAATTTCTCCCAATTCTCATTCACAAAGGCACTCTCTTTTTACTTATTTCTTCTTGTTCTTGACTTATCTTCTTCTTGATTTCACCTTCAATCTCAAGCTCATGTTTCATACCCACAAACACAAACTTACACACATTGTTAGATTTAAAAACTAAGGCTTTTCTTCCCTTGAACTCCTTCCTTTCCTTTCATCACTTCACTTTGTTCCTTCTTGAATGTTTCTTCTACTATTTATGCATACCAACTATCCTCATCATGTTCATCCTTCTCAAGAGAAGATAAAAATTCTTCTCTCACTACTTTTTCTTCACTCTTATCTTCTATCAGCACCATCTCTTTAATCACTTTTGTTTCTTTCTTACCCAATATTCTTTCCATTTGTTTCAATCTTCTTTCTTCTTCTCTTATCCTTGTCCTTAGTTGTTTTCTTTTCCTTCTTTTCCAAAAGTAACCTAACTGGCCACTTAACTCTCTTTTCATCCCCAATCCTATCTCTTATATTTTTTCTTCTCTCTCTCTTTCAATGATCATTATCATCTACTCTACCTCTTGCTTCAATTTTGTAACCTCCTGCTGGAACCACATTTCTCTTTTCTTTCTTCTTTCTTCTTTCATTTTTCTTTTTCTCTCCTCTTCTTCTCTCTTCATGTACCTCAATAGCTCTATCAATCCCTGTACTATGTCTATTTTTGGTTCCTCTTCATCTTCTCCATCTATTAAAGTTGATTCATGAGGCCTAATAGCCTTCAACTCTCTTTCTCTACATGTTTTCCTTGTTTCCATCATCCTTGTTATCTTCATCATCTTTTCTTGTTCCTTTATCCTCTCTTTCGATTTATTTATTTTAGCATCTTATCTCTCTTATATTGAATACTTTATCTATGATGGAATCTTGTAACCATGGTCCCAAATTGGTTGCAAACTCTCTTCTTTACTCATCTTTTCTTGTTTCTTTCCACTTCACACACTCACACAATACTTGTTAGCAACAAAAACTATTTCATTCAACTTTAAAATCCAATAAAAATAAAATCCACACTCTGATACCAATATGATTTATCCCATCTAGTATCTTCATTCTCATATCACACTCTTCCAATAAATGATTTAGACAACCTATATCAAGTTCTCTCAAAAACTTGCAAAATGTGTCTTGCTCTCAAAACAAGTAATCAACCAAACTTGCAAATCTATCTTATAGACTCAAAATAGTGTATTCAATGCTAAAAACATGTTTTATGTCACTCATTCAACTCATTTCAATCACTCGAGGCCTTTGAAAACTCAAACAATGACCATCTCACTTACCTTTGCAAGAATTTCCAAACTTGGGGCTTTGGAGAACATGATCAATGGATTTTCAAATGGTGAAATGAGCTTCAAGGTTTCTAAGAAATTCACTAGTAAGTTTGAATACCCTTCCCTATGTGAAGGTGTGGGCTAAGTTTCTTGAGATAATTACTAATACCATGGCTTCTCTCTGTGATCTCATTTACAAGCCATCCTTCCTTCTAGCCACGATAACACAAATTTTCTTGTCAAAATTTGGATTCAAGCCTTTAATTTACAAAATGTTTACTCTTCTAAGTACCAAACATGGTCAACATTCAACATACAAACTTTCACTATGACTTGTTTTGATAAAGATTTCTCAAAACTCAACATTTCATATTCATATTAGGTCTTCTAGTATGCACACTCGGGTTTGGAATGTACTAGTAAGATTTCCTCTTTTTGAGAAGTGTGTCTTGGCAAGTTTCTTTTAAAATATTCTTTGTATAGGTGCAAGGATGGTTTCTACCAAATTTTACCTTCTAATTTAGTGTTTTAACCCTTCAACACACCATTTTCTCTAAAACCCTAAGGGTTTTGTTGTGACAGAGCCCTAGAATGAAAAATTATCTCTAAAAGATTTTATGTCAAAATTTCAAGATTCCAAAATGCCTCAAAAATATATGTGACAAGGATTAGCCTTCAAAAAATTTACCAATAAACTCTTACCTTACCTAAACCACGTGTTTTTCCTTTAAAATACCATGTATTAGCATAAAAATCGGGGTTACCGGTCTCTAAGGTTTTACTTAGTTAAATAAAATGTAACTTTCCTTCTTGTACCAGATTTTGGAGGTCCTCATAATTCTCAAACCATGTCTAACTTCCCTATTGCACTATAATTTCATCATTCACCACCAATGATTGGCTTATTCATCTTAAATCCCTAACTAGGCTCACTCGGAACCCTACACCAAAAGGATTGGACACTAATAACCTTCATTATTCACAATAATACTAAATAATCCATTAATTTGTTGAAAAACACAATTATATAGAATTATCTATCCTATGTTGCAATTCATTCACTGGATCACATGCACACAATATCAAGAACACTGCAATTTACAGATTTTGAACTCTTCATAAGCTTGTTATACATAATTTACACTAACAAAATTTATTGGAGCTCCAATTCAAACTTTTGATTGATCAATGAGGAGAATTAGTTACAAATTTGAGTTTTATACTCCCATAGGTCAAATAGTTTTCCTATAACTATTTTCTAGGTCATATATGACCAAGATCATATGGAGTTACATATAAAAAGAGGCTTAAATAGCATCCCTTAGAATATAGGACCAATCTTACATCTTAGGAGGCTCTCAAATATTTATAATGACCTAAAACACATGCTAAGACCACAATATAGACCCCTTGTTTACAAAGAACAAGCCAAAATGGCTTAAGAATTTCAAATTTTCAAATAGTCAAAAATGGAGGGAAAACCTCCAATTCAAAAATTTGAATATCATAAGCCCTGAGGACATAAAAATGAATAAATCACACCATTTTAGACCTAATCAAACCAAAATTTCTTACTTCAACCCTAAACTAACTCTGGTGATGATGCCCCTGCATCATACTACCAAGGGGAAGAGAAGTTTCCATGGAATTTACTTGTTTTCCAGTTGGTACTTGTCCTTTCTTCCTCTATTTCCAATTTGGTTTGACCTCTTGAGATTTCTCTTAAACTATAGGTATTTCCTTTGGTGTTCTTAGGAGTTATATCATGTTCATGCAAAATTGTCTCATCCTTGCATGAATCACCTTCACTAGTTTCTTACTAGTCCTAGTACCGTATGTTGCCTTTTTTAACAATTTTACGAGTCTACTCATCCATTTCATGTTTGTAGAGAAATTTTCTAGAAATTCCTTGACTACTACACAATCCTTGTATGTTTTCCTCTTGTTGTCTCAATTTACTTTCTAGTTGAGAAAATTTGATATTTTCTTGTCATTTTTATCTCCTTATGAATGTTCCTCTCTTTCTTTCCTCATCATACCTGAAATAACAAAAATCAAGTAGGGATTAGTGTTTAAAATATGAGCATCTTGTTCATGCTTTACTGTCTTCTCTTTGCCCTTATGTTCATCTCCTTCTTGTCTTGGCAACTTCTCATTCTCATGGACTGTTTTTTCATTTCCTCTAGGATTGAGTTTCTTCATTTTAAGGTCTTATTTAACCTCATAGGCTAAGTCACACAAGTTATTTTCTATCTCTACTAGTGCACCATCATCTCTATATTCATCATGACTTAGTTTCCCATTCTCAACTTCCACATTTTATTTCTTTTGCAAAAATTATTGGTACTCATGCTCTCCACTAAGCCACTACCACATTGTCTTCAATGTATTTCCTTTTTCCTCATTTACCTCACCTTTTTTCCTCTTTTGAAAGAATGACTTCAACCCCATAATCATCACTCTAGGATATTGCTCAAACCATGCACCTCCATCCTTCAGGTGGATTCAAAGTATACTTCACTCCATCTTTCACAAATGTGTATGTATTTGTCCACCCATCATGGATGGCTCTCCTATCAAATTGCCAAGGTATTCCTAATAGAATATGACATGCATCCATGGGTAAAATGTCACATAAGACATGATCATAATATCTACCCACCTTGAAATCAACCAAACACTACTGAGTTACTAGTAATCTCTTTTTACACCAAACACTATGGAAATCTCTTCAAATATAGTTTTTCTACCATTTCACTAGACACTAGATTGTCAGTACTACCATTTTCAATAATAATCTTGCAACACTTACCTCTTGATTTACATATTTTCCTAAACAAGGTTCTTCTTTGCACTAGTTCTTCTTTCTTATTTGTATGCACCAAAGCTCTCCTCATCATCAAAGACTCTCCAATTTCAGGTTCTTCTCCTCCATGTGGTGATGTTGCACTTCCTTCTTCTTTTGCATGTGCCACTTGGTTCCTTGCTTCACTAACTCTGTTGTTGCTTTCTTGAGAGTATTCAGGAAATTTAAAAGATCTATTTCCAACAAACTTATTGCATCTAAAACACCTACATGTGAATTCACCTCTACCTTTGTATCCATAACCACCTCTTGAATATCCACCTCTGAATGAACTCTATGACTATGAACTAGTCACTTCCTCTTCATTTGTTTGTTGTTGTTGTTGTCCTCTTCCTGTTTGCTGATTTCTTCCTCTTACTCCTCTTCCTCTACCTCTCAAATATTGAGTTTTTCTTCTTGAAAAATTTTCCTTTTTCTCTTAAGGTTGCTTGATATGCTTCCTCTACTGATCTCAAGTGAAATAGGCTGATTTCATCTTGAATGTTCAACCTCAATCCATTCACATACCTTATCACTTCTTCAACATCATCCTATACATGTCCAGACCTCATAGCCAACTTGTAAAACTCATCAATATAATCAGTTACACTTTCCTCTCTTTGTCTCAAATTTTGCAATTTCTTAAATAAAATAGTTTGATAATCAGCAAGAAATAAAATTACTTTCATCTTGGCCACCATTTTGTCCCATTTCTTGATATTCTCCTTATTTCTACTTAATATTTCCTACTACAAAAATCCCACCATATTGTTGCATGTCTTGTGAGTTTAGTCACTTTGTAAACTTCACTTTCTTGTTCTCTGCAATTCCCTCTAAATCAAAGTATTTATCCATTTTAGCTATCCAGTCTATAAGCTCTTCTGGATGTAGGCTACCACCATACTCTGGCACTTTCATCTTTGGCTTTGTGCTTGCTCCCATGACTACTTTTAGGAGTCTTACATTTGGTTCTTCTTCTTGCCTCTTCTTCTCTTCTTTCTCTTTCATCATCACTATCTTCTTACAATGCTTTGCCTCTTCTCTAGAGACCTCCAATGATCCTAACATGTCTTGAATATTTCTTAACACTGCTTCCAATTCAACACCTCTAAGTTGGTCTTTATTTCCACCTCCACCTGCTCTTCTTGGTGGCATCTTGTCACTTCTTTCTTAATAATACCAAGTTATACAAGAGGAATAATCATATACATTTTCAAACTCTGTAACTATGTAGCTCTTACTCATGCCTAAAGATGGATAAATTTTCAAATTCTGACTTATCTCTCCCCTAAGGAGCTTATTCCAACTTCTTTAATTGTTCACACACTATCCTAACACTTTCAAAATGTTATTTCATCTATCAAACCCATGACCTTTCATACATTATTCCTTGTTTTTACCTTTCTTGTCTTAATTTCCATCCTTCATTACTAGCTCTTTCTATCTTTTTGGTTTTGTACCTCCCTTAGCACTTTATTACTTCCTTGATGCCTTGTCTTCTATTCACATATAGGTACTTGTCAAATAATCACCACTACCCTCTCCTTTACTAAGTTGTTCTCTAAGTCCTTAAAACAAGTTTGTTGGTATCACTATGGAAACTAGAGTTCTAGTTATGTCTAAAACATTCTAACACCTCCAAGAATAATGTTTTCATTCGCTCAACTTTCCTACAAAAACTCAAGAATTCACACTTCTTTTTAATCCTTGTAGGTCTCTTTTACTCGTAAATCTTGCTCTTAAACCCTTAAGTCAATGTACCTTGCTTCAACCTAGCATCTAGAGTTCCAAGTCTACCCAGAAAGGCTAATAAGATTCATTAGCTCAAATTTTCTCATACAAAATTTCTCCAAAATTTTCATAGCTTGAATCAATACTCAACTCTTGATATTCTACTTTTTGTGTTCTTGCTACAAAACCCTCGACTAGGTCTTTTCAAGTACACTCTCATGCACATCTTTCTTTGAAGAGGTTTTAATAAAAAGTGATGGGATTTTTAGAAATCTAATATTCCTTTTATCATTCCCTAAAATTTTCATTAACTAACTCCAAAGATAGGGTGTAGTTCCTTTGTAAAATTACCCTTCACACTAGCCTTCAAAACTGTGATTAAAGTCCACAGTTGGACTGTCAAGAAAATAGAGAATTCCAACCAATGAAAGTTAAAATTTCCTTTTGATTCACCTTATGAATTCCTTCAATATTATCCCTACAAGTTTTTAGGACAAAATTCCACTCCTAAGTATTTTTAAATCACAATTTCTTTCAAAACCCTAGTTCCTTGCACAATGAGCATGAGAAGACCAATTTCATTGTAAATTTTCCCAAAATGGATCTAATGCCTAATATTTCTTATGGATGACTATAAGAAGAGGATTCAACTTTAAAAATTACTAGTAGATCATGGAGAAGGAGAATTAGTACTTGTTTCATGCATAATTGTCTTGGGTACATGTGCTCATAACAAAGCATTCAATTTGTAGACATCAACTTTTGAAGATTTAATACCAAGATTGAATTCCCAAGAAAATATAAATCTACTTAGTTCACGATTTTCTTTACAAAAGGGCTTCATGCAAAAATGCGAAGGGTTTCTATACGCTAAAAGTGACAAGCAAGTGTGGGAATCTCACGGAGTAACTCTTCTGCGTGCCCGACCTCCAGGTCGTCGTGAGATTGATGACCGGTGGGGATGGAATATGCGTGGTATATAGACAGACTAGTTAGGCAGTCTGATGTCTTCGACACGCACTAGTGGAATTTGTGAATCTAAGGCAAAGAAGGCCCTTCTAACCTGGACTGGTGTGATAGATCGATCGGCGAGGATGAGTGCTCAGGCTCCAATCAATATCGAGCTCGGCGTGATTCGAACTATGGGTTATGGAATACGTGGGAAATGACCCGGGATAGTTTCGTGTATATCTCCCAGATAAGGTCATATGGTGGATGGTGGAAACAATTGACTCTATGGACGATTCTCGGCCTAGTCTAGAATTCTCTAGCTTCGTTAGGCTGTATATATCTAGTAAGGACAATTGTTTGATGATAATAGGTGGAAGTGGAGTAGACTGAAATACTAGTGTGCGTAGGCCAGTATCTATATCTAATTCTCTTATGGATTCGTTGGGCTGCGGGATCTGTGGGTCACAACCATAGGTTCGTGGTTGTTGTGGACCAACTATGGTCATGCGTGGAGTCAAGTCCTGATCCCTAGTATCCAATAATCATACGCTTTCTCACTTTCTATGTTTAGAATCAACAGTTGTGCGATCTTCTCAGAATACCTCACAGGTGTTCTTGCAACCTGGATTCTTAGGCCGGTATCTACGTCTGTGAGGGTGTCTCTTGCGTCTGGTTGTGGAACTAAAGGGTCACACCCAAATGTTTGTTCTCTTTCAAACCCTTCTACAGTCATGTAGATGTTTTTCTAGGGTAGTCTGTAGTTTGGCTGATTTGACCAAAACGTATGTGCTTGGTCGTCTTCTATGTTTAATCCTCTAACTGAGATCTGATCTGCTGGAAGTCTGTTGTTGTTTGGAAGACTTGGATTCTAAGATTCTGGTCAATATCAGTTATTGCTGTTATGAGATTGGGCTGAGGCACGATTGGCTCGAAAACGTATTCTCTGGGCTCCCTAGGTCCCGTAATTGTCATACAAATGCAATAATATAAACAAACTGTAATAAAGTGAACTCTAAGTATACGAAATATATTTAAGCATATATGACTTCTTTTTGTATTTTTTTGATGATTTATAAGAATTTAAGAAAGTAGCTATTTAAAATATTTAGAATTGACAACTAAACTAATAATTTAAAACAAACAAAATAGCCGAGTGTAGCTATTTGTCTGTGTAATTTGTATATCTATTCTAAACAATGAAATAACTAATCTATTTGCAAGATTCTCGATCCTACCTCAGAAGTGAGGAGTGAATCATAGTTTCTCAGAAAATATCAACCCCCATGGCTTCCCTGCAATATCGAGAATAGAATTTACTGAAATAAAGTGATTAACTACTCTATTTGATATGATTCTAACTAGAACTTTGAAAGCTAGAACCTGGATTCCATGCAACAGTGGCAAATCCGATGGTGTATGTGTGATCTTGTCCCCTCGGTATGATCTCTTCATTCTTTGTGCTCACGTAGATCCGAGAAAAGCGTGTAATGCTTGCACCAACGGGAGTAGGTGTTGGAACAAGGGACAACCTTTAGAATATAGAACGTGAATAGGAGAGGGATAGCGCGAGAGTACGAGCTTGGCTTATGCGGTTCCTAAGCGGGATCTATTACGAATCATGCAACATAATGCATCCGAGAACCTAAAACTATCTGTTTGAGGAGAAAAACCTCAACTTTAATGGCTTCCTAAGCTATTCTACTTCTAATGGATTAGATAGAATCCTGCACAAGCTAGATATGTGGCTTACCAACAGGTGGATAATGCTAATTAAGCATGCAAAGAATAAAAACTATGGCTTCTAAACAGAATAACAGACTAAGCTATGAAAAAGAGAGCATGAAAGTGAAATCAGGGGCAGACCATTTGTTTGAGCACAAGCCATGCATTTATAGGAATTCAATCACCCAAAGATCAAAACCAAACTGAACTCCTAAACAATAAACAAAGGAAAAACACTATTCCAGGGGACCAAAAACATAAATGCAAGCTTAATTCGGCAAGGAAAGCTGGTGAAACGTTGATATTTCATGTGAGTCACGTCAAAAGAACGTTACGGAAAACGCGTATAGCCCCTTTCGGGGTGGCGATTCTGAACCGCCCCAATGTCAGGCAAGCGGTTTCATTACTAAAGAGAAAGGGGCAAGAAAAGAGGGGAGAAGGGGAAAACAAAGCACACGGGGATTAAGCGGAGTATGTGGGATGTTAACGCATATTCGAAGAGCTTTTCACCTTGCGAAGAGACTGTATCATCATTGGGGCACTTATTACGATGTTTCCACATAGACCTTGTAATTTTGGGTACGTACTGGTTTCCTCTTTAGTGCATCTTATTTCTCATACCAAAAAAATGAACTATAATAGACAAATAACAATCCATCACATTTCCATTTACATTGTAAGGGTGCCACAAATCTAAGTTTGATTGTTTTTGCTAGTCAATCATATGAAATAGATCACCAAATTATCATATCTTTTTTGACTTAGCCTAATCTCTAAAGATATCATATGAATGATTAATCTCTATTCATCAAGTCAAATCCTTGGATTTATAACAAGAACTTCACACGCAATCAAGTTTTCTTTGTTCATGAAATAAACTACAAATCAATACATAGTTTCTTACAAAGCCTAAGATATAATTGTATTTCTTGAAAATATCTACACAAAACTTATTCCTTCAATATTTTCACCCTTCTCCACACGAATAGTCCCTTCTCTCTTCCTAGAGGGATAACTAACTCTAATAATTTGAAATCATCCCCTTTTATCTCTTTTCTATCTTCATTTTAACCTAACTAACTTCGTTATAAGCCAATACATTATCAAAAATAGGCATAATTCATCATTTTAGAACATATGTACACTCACCATTCCCCTTCTAAGACCCAATTCACCCTTTATGACTTAAATTATCCCTTGTACATGCTTTGAAATTCAAATATCATTTTTGGAGGGAAAATTCCCTTTTGAAATTTCAAACTTCTCACTCTCAAATTCCTCTCTCTCATGACCTCATATGCTTAATTTGACCCCATCAACATTAAACTTGCACTTGTTTAATATCATTGAAAATTTCCCTGCATCATGCTCCTGGGGGAAAGTGTCCTTGTATTTGATTTGTATGGCTTGTATTGAATGAGTTTTTTTGTCTACTTGATTTTCTCTTGCTCCTTTTTTGCTTACACTTTGTCCTCTCTCTTGCTTTAAGTCATCCACAGTCCCACACTTTTCTCCTTTTCCTTTCATTTTCCTTCACTTGTCTTCCTTTCTTCTTTATTTCTTATTTACTTTGTTCTTTTCTTTCCTCTTTCATCTTCTTCTTCCTAGTTGTTCTCCAATATGAGAACTTGTTCTTACACATTTTATGTAGGCTCTCTCAAGAGCTTCCTCTTCAACATTATTTATTTATTCTTCCAAATTACCTGCACAAACACAATCCAAAACAATATTAGATGAAAATTTTTGAGACCATTTGGTCTCACTCATTTCTCTCTCCATTTCTTCTTGTTTCTCATCTACCAAAACTAGTTTCTTGTTCATTTTTGCTTCCCCTTCCTCTCCATTTTCTATACTTTCAATTCCTATTCCATCTTCTCCCCCATCATATTCATTTTCTTTACCATATAAATCTCTTTCAAGAGCTTGTATTTCACATTCTAACTGGTTTTCATCTTCATACACAAACTTATATCCTGAAATTACTTTTTCAGCCTCCATTTCCAAGCCTTCAAAATGGCTTACCAACTCTCTTCTTCTCCCACTTCTTAATTTTTAGTTTCTTGGTGTTATAGGGAGGATAATAACTTCTTGATCACTTATTATTATTCTATTTGCATGCTTTCTTAAATAATGACTTATTTTTTAACCTCTTTTTCTTTCTCTCTTAGCATCTTCTTCCTTTCTTTTGTTTCACATTGCTTGAGTATTTTTTTATTGATCTCAACTCGTAAATTTATTTGCATTCTCTTTATATTCTTTACAAGCTCTCTAATTGGACATCTTTCTTTCTTCCTCATCATAAATTCTATCCCTTGAATTTTCTCTCTTTCTTTCAAGAGTATCACTAGATGCTCTACATCTTTCTTAAGTTCGCAATCTCTTGTTGAAACCACATCTCACTTTTTTTCTCTTTTCCTTTTTTCTTTTTTTCTCACTTTATTATTTTTATCTTTTCCCATGTCTAATCATCTTGACCAACTCTATTTGATACCTTTTCAAACTCGAATCAATACTCAACTCTTGATATTCTACTTTTTGTGTTCTTGCTACAAAACCTCAACTAGGCCTTTTCAAGTATATTTTTCACCATCCTTCACCAAATCACAAGTGTTAGTTCTCCCATCATATACAAATTTCCTATCAAATTTCCATGGTCTACCCAAAATAAGATGGCAAACATCCATAGGAATTATATCACAAAAAACATCATCTTTGAATCTACCAATTTGAAAAGAAACTTTACATTGTTCATTCACAAGAACTTGATGATTCTTTTGCACCCAAGCTACTCTATAGGGTGTAGGATGCTTTAGTCTTCTTAAATTTAATTTCTTAACCATTTATTCAGAAACAAGATTATATGTGCTAACATTATCAATGATAACTTCACAAACCTTACCTTGTGTCTTGCATCTTGTCCTGAAAAGGCTTCTTCTCTGCACTGGTTCTTTACCTTCTTTGCAAGTAGTACTCTCCTCATGAGTAATGATATCCCATCACCTTTTCCACTATGTTCTTCATCTATCATCTTCATTTCTACATTCCATGCTTCCATCTGAGTCATTCTTGACCCCAATCTTCTAATCTCATCCCGCATGATTCTCTAGCATCACTAATTTCATTCACTTTGGCTAAAAACTCACCTTGTAGAAATTCTAGGATCTTCTTCTCCATCTTCATCTTGTTTACCTGTAATTTATATCTTTCATACAACAAATATCAATTAAGGAATGTGTAATCTTTTTATATACTTACTCTGATACCATTAATGATGAAGGTTACCCTCATTATCACCCACCTTGTACTTATT
This sequence comes from Taxus wallichiana var. yunnanensis, assembly GCA_018340775.1. NCBI lineage: Eukaryota > Viridiplantae > Streptophyta > Pinopsida > Cupressales > Taxaceae > Taxus > Taxus wallichiana. The sequence goes on along the minus strand of CM031239.1, from coordinate 729,167,675 downwards.
TTGACAAAATATTGAGTATGACTTGTTCTAGGACTATTTCTAGTTGTCAAGTTGTCTTAAAATCTTCAATGACACCCTTAAGGAATAGAACCATGTATAAGTATCCTAACAACACCTACTCTATTTCAATAGTCTCTTCAATGCCAATGCAATCATCCATCTTGATCTAATATCATGAAAAGTGGAATTGACATTCACATACCTCTGTTTTCCTCCATTTTCCCTTATTGCATAGCTTCAATTCTAGTCAAAGGATGATATTTTGCTTTCACAATTTCTCCTACTGGCTCTGAACCTTTTTAAATTCTCATTCTCACATAATTTCAACCACCAAAAAGATTAGAACCCATGAATACATCATTGTTCACCAAGATATGCTAAGACTACCTTATAGTGATCTCAAACCAATGTGCTTAGAATAATCATAGTAGGAATGAAATAGAAACAACCATATCACTTTATAATCATTTACAAGTATCCCTTAGCTCTAACAAGATGTATGTTAAATTTCAAGCTTCAGGTCTTTATCCTTTTTCCACAAATCAAATTTGTCTTTTCTTGTAATGGCTTCTTACTAGCCCTAATTTTAGGAACAGTGGCATGTCTAAATAAGAAAGGAGTTTCAAGATACCATTTCATACATTTAGACACCCATGTTTATCTTTTACCTTCCTCCAAAGTAGTAAGAATATTATCCTACTCATAAACCCTAATCCTTTATTAATGACACCTCATAATTAGGTCTTTGATTGTGAAATTTGTCTCAGACCTAGACTGTTAATGATATTTTCAATTTTCCATAGTGGACTTCTAAAATTATTCAATAATATTCAAATATACTTTGAGATAGACCTTCCTTTCAAATTTTATCTCAAAATTCAATGGTTCAAGGGTTCAATTCTCAAACCCTAACTAGACTGTTACAAACCCCTATTCTGAGCCCGAGAAGGGTATATTTGACATAACTTGCATTTAGATGAGATTCGGGATTTAAAACTTGTTGTGGAGGACTTGCAATGATAATCACATTATAAATTTAGTATAGGTTTGAGTAAATGAGTATGGTTTCTTCTTTGTTGGGATAACTACCTTATGTATATGTAACAAAACTTGTTATCACTATATATTGAGTTCTAGGTTTGTAGTTTGATCTAGAAATAACTTACATAATGAGACTCATTTCATGAAATCACCCTCCTATTTTCTTACATCCCCATTCATTCATCTTATGAAGAATGAATAAGCCATTTACTCAAAACTTGTAATTACACAGTCAAGATACTATGTTAGCCATCCAACAAATTGGTTATAGAATATCACACTCCAAGTTACTGTTATTACAAATGACTGAGCCTTCTCTTACCTCTTGTCACGAACTCATGTCTTCCACTGATCTTTTAAAATAATCTCAGTCATGTTCAATACACCTTTTCCGAGAGTTATCTCAGTCATGTACAAGTTATAGTCTTAAAATTACACAACATAGATTAGAAAAAAAATGTTCAAGGTTTAATCTCCTTAGTAGAACAGAGCACTCATGGTTTTAAATATTCAAATGCTTCTCAAAAGGTTCTAATTACACTCCTTATGCAAATAGCAAAACATACACAGTCTCACAATTCTTACCCTTCATTCTTAGCACAAAGCAGTCAAGATCTCAAGACTTTAACTAATCTTCTAAGATGGAATGGATTTAAATAAACCTTCACTACATATGTGAGGAGAATTCACCATTAACTTATAATACATTTCAACTCGTAGAGTCTTCAAAAAAATCAAGCCGAGTTTTCATGTAAAAATACAATCAAAAACCTTTTCAAATCTAAAATAACACAATTCTCAAGAAATAACCTTTGAATTCTAATTACATGAACCTTGATCATTCAAATGATGATATGAGGGTGCTTAAAATAAATGTATATATAGGATTCCATATTCTTTATAACTGACTCTTGCCTCCTAGAGCCTTTGAATAACATATTTAACATTTATTACATCCTATAAGAGCTTGTAACCTAGGTCTAAGATAAAATTGCAACTTGACTTGTTCTCTAGACCTTAATAAAACCTCTCAAGACAATTAAGGACCTTATTTCACCATTTACATGCTTTGAAATTCCTAATATTACTTTTACAAGCCAAAATCCATCATAATTCTCTTATAAGAATTTGAATTTCATTTTTAGGGAAACCTCCTAGTTTAAATTCCTTGATGACTTAGACCAACTTAAGCATTTAAGTGGAATTATTGGGACCCTATTAACATCATAGAAACTTTTCCTAGCTTAATTCAATCCAAAATTTTCTCATTTTGTACAAAACCCCAAAATTGCCTTGTTGGAGAGAAGATGCTCTTGCATCACCATGCTTCCCCATGCTCCATGTGCAATCTCCAATTCCCATCTCCACCAATCAACTTGTAAATAAGTTGTTTTCCTTCAAATATCCATAAATTGAATTCAAATTTTGGCCATATCTTCCTCTTGATTATGCCTTCATGATAATATAAGAATTGTGCCATGATATTCCCCCATCAAAAATATACTCATGATTGTTTTTTCCAGCCATTATAACCCTAGTTTACTTAAAAAATCCCCACAAGAGAATAATTTCAAAATTGGATCATCCACTACTTTGATTAATCCCATCATTTTGAGCTATTGGACATGATCTAAGAAGAATAATTGCTGCACTTGTGAACAAAACCATCATTCTCTGTTAAAAATACTTACAAACCCATGTGTTATTTTTTTGCATTTTCTCTTAAACCCTACAAGAGAATCCCTTTAAAATTGGATAATTGTTTCCCCTCACTTATATAGTTATAATGAATTAAAAATTTCTCAAATCGGACAAGAATTTCTCTTGGAATGAGAAATTGAAATTTTCCCACTTTCCTATTAACACCAATTTTCAAGCTTTTCCCATGGATAGAACTTGTATTTTAAATTCATGTTGATTCTAATGAGATAATCTCACCAAATTCGAACGTCTATTTGTCTTGGGAACATATTTCTAACGAATCAATTCACATCTAATTTGGATTTTATTTACTCTCATTTTTTCCAAAATATCAAATCAATTACCCTAACATTAAAATAAAATCAAATTTATAGATTTTTGGAAATGGTTGCGAGAATCCATTTTCACTTGCACCATAGCATTCTCACCACTTTATAAGGCTAGTGGGATCATAAAAATATAAAACTAAGCTCCACAAATTTTGATATAAGCCCATTTCAGTTCTAGTGGAGCACGTGGATTTCAATGATCTGAAGTAGAGGATGGAAGAAGGAAAACTCATTTTTGGACCTAAGTCAGAATGCACATGAGGATTGTTGATTAAAAACATACACTTTAATCATTCAAATAATTTCATGACTAAAACCATGGTTGTGGTATATTCTCGATCCCCATTTAAGAGGTGTGACAAGAAGTTCTCACATGCTTCCAAAAGGCATTTTTCATTCAGTTAGTGTTCAATTATATCTCACCAAGAGGAAGTGTCTCAATTTCAGAGGATTGCAATGTTGTTATTGATGATTCTCAAGAGATATTTGATATGGTCGAATCCAAAGGAGCTCATGGATACCAAGTATAGGGCATGTATGATGTGATTTCCTTCTTCAGAATGATCATAAGATAAGTTTTTCTCATATGCAAGAAGTGAGATCATATTCATATAAAAATTTTATTTCTACATCCTACGATTGTTCACAAAGATGAAGAGTTGAAAATGATTACGCATGACTTTTGAAAAATAATGATGCATCCTAGATAAATTACCAACAGAGATTAGAGAAAATACCAAGTTTGCGAATACAACACTACAGTCTTGTACGCTTCAAAATGTAGGATGGGGATATGGGCCCATGGTGTAAACTTCCATGTACATTTACAGCCAAATATTTCAAGTGCATGGTGAATAGGATCAAGGACGTGTAAAATTTGACCTTTAATGATGATAAGGTGGATTCTAATTTACATATCATGCACGATGCCTATAGGTATGATTCTAGGCCTACATATTTGGAGACATTAGAGCCAAATACTTTGGATTTGAACCCCCAGTTGAACATCACAATAAAGGGGATGATATGTAGAGTATTTATAGTTTTAAGGCCAAAAACACATGGTGGAATAGAAATGGAGATTACAAATACTTTCCTTCCACACCTAGGATAATTTTTGTACCACCTTTGAAGAGAATGCGTGAAGATACTCTTGAGGAAGAGGAAGAAGAGGAATGTGGGCTTGAAACTAGTTAAAAAAGAAAATGTACTATAGAACAAGGAAGAGTGGTGATGACACTAGAACATCTCAACCACCTAAGAACAATACAAAGGAGAAAAAAGTCAAGCAAAGGATATCAAGTCGTTTCTAGTGAGGAGTCCAAAGTGAGGTAGAAAAGGGAGAAAATTTTTTGGAAGAGCTTGAGTGCGAATGGGATGAGAAGTCAAAAACAAGAACATAGAAGAAAATAAATAGTCTAGCGCACACAGAGAGGGGAAAATTAATAAAATTCCACCTAAAGATAACACACATGTGTTTGAGGAAGCACAAAGGATAAAAACTAATGATACTTATGTCATCATGGAAGATAAGGGTGCATAAGGTGGGAATAGCATAGCGTATTTAATCTAAAGAAACAGAGAATGAAGTAAAAATTAGTAAGGAAGTGGTGGAATCCTATTACAATAGGCATTTACCTTAGCTCAAGTTCAACTATGTACTTTATTTACCTTTATTGTATTTATCCTCACCCACTTATGTGTGTGGATATTTTTTTTATTTATATATTATGGAGATATTATTTAGTTGTTAGGTATAGTTCTTTCCTTGATATATGGTATTGAATAATTTTTTCCTTTATCTATGTTATTGACTAGATCCTTGATGTCTAGTTCTTTCCTAAATCTCTGGTCTTGACTAGTTCTTTGATGATTAGTTCTTTCCTAGATCCTTAGCCCCAGTGTCATATGGTATGGTCATATGAGGGTTTAAAGCTTGTGATTCCTAGTAGTAGGTGCTTAACTTCCACCCCTTTCATTTAAGTTTTGTGGTGAAGGCAAGAGCATTTTATTCTGTTTTAGTGGCAACTAAAATAAATAGTAGAGCATAATATTGAAAAGCTTGTATCTTTTGATTGGTAACTCATATTTGAGTGTCATTTTTACAAAAGTTAATGTTTTTGTGCTCTTTCCATTGGAAATATTTATTTTGATAATTTCACTATAATTATAAAGTGTCATATTGTAACACACACTCATTATAAAGTGCCAAAATCTAGGGGGGCTCTTGTTGCATTGTTTGGTTCTTGCATTTATTTTGGTGATTTTTGTAGAATGATGTCTTTATCTACTTTTGTATTAGATTATGTTGTGCCATTAACAACACATAATTACCACACATGGAAACCAAGAATGAAAACAATAATTAAGTGGAAGGATTATGGGCTTTAACTTCTTTAGAACAACTAGTGTTCACTAGAGAATATGAGAAATTCCAAGTGCGGTCTGCAAGTTTGATGAGTGTATGGGTTTGATAGGAACTTATGTAAGTGATAGTATTGTTTCATTTGAAAAGTGTGACTCTTTTTCAAAATATGGGAGAAATTAGAGGATTTATTTGGTAAAGTGGATCATATGAGAGCCATGTAACTTAAAATTGAGATCACATTTCTTAATCCTGAAGATTTTCCAATAATTATAGACTATCTTACCAAGTTCAAACCTTTGTTGACATAGTTGAAGGGGAGAGGAAGAGATAATAAATATGAAGAGTGTGTTTACTTGATTCTATCAAAGTTTAGAGGACCATTTCAAATATTTTCTTCTACCTTTTTTCTAGCATGGATGCCTTAGGTAACACATTCAAAATTCTTGACTTAGAAACATTTTGTGAAAGACTTATGTTGGGCCTCGAATATATTGGCTAGTAAAAGAAGGCATGTGGGTACATGGGGTGAAGGCATAGGATAGGGGTTTTATAAGGGTTTAGAAAAACCCATGGAGTGCATGCAAGGCGAGTAAGGGGTTTTGGGACTTAGCCATATTTGGCATTCCTAATAGCACACGAGAAAAGTGTGACCCGACTAGCATGTGGAATGGATAAGGTGCCACCTAACAACTTGGTGGTCAAGAACGAAATATTCCACATGATGAAAGGATCCATAAAGAAATCATTGCGAGAGTGGAGAACTCGGATGGGAAGAAGCATGCTCCATTGAAGGACCACATGGACACTTGGAAATCCATCTATTACTTTAGTAAGGAATGACGATGGATACTAAAGCTATATATAGAGATGCTCGGGTAGAAGGAGGGGGAATATTTTTGATAAAAGAGTGTGGTCATTGACATCATATAGTGATTAAAGAGGCGAAGCTCTACAAAATAGTAATGGGTTCTATAGACTTCTCATTAGAGGACTATAGGAGAGATGGCATATCTAGAGGGATGGGTCTATGATAATTTTTATAATATGGGAAGCATAGTTAGGATTTTTATGAATGAGTCTTATCTGCATTGATAGATTGGTCTCATGTTATGGCCTTAAGGAATGTAATGTGGTTATTAACTAAGATCAACAAGAGGAATATATGGTTATGTTCTAAATATACATTGTTCATGGGTGTAAACCCTAGTGCATCTTCTTTATATTATGAATCGATTGTTATTTGTTTGATATTTGTCTTGTTGTCTCGAATGGATGCATTAATATAGTAACTCATCCTAAGCTTTCAAAATGAATGCATAGTTATTTTCCTCTTTGCATCTAAGTCTTTTTCATAACCAATGTATTCTCACAAGACTCACATAAAGGAGGGGCTTGACACCCCGCGCATGCCTCGAGTGAGCACCCAACACCTGCTGGGTGATAGGCGACACGCATGGGTTAGACTATTGTTCTAAGGGCTTAAAAATGACTACATCTTGGTTCCATTACCAAGACCTCTTTTCAAAGTTGTTGTGAGAAATGGATACATCTACATCTTGGTTCCATTGATGTGTGATGACTAAGCACTTTGACCTTGGAAAGTGTTGAAGCATGGTTCAAGAGCACGGAGGATGATTTTTCTCAAAGATTCAACACTAGACCTGAGTTTAATACACGCAGATGGGTAGAAGAGCACCTGTACCATGAGCTATATGAAACTTTCTTTTCTATTTTTCAGTAGAATTGTATGAATGGATTTCAACATATGCATCTAGATCAAGTCTGGTACTATAGATCACACATATGGACCCAAGATGATTATCGAGGTTACAGGATGTAGATCTGACTTGGATGTGTGTTGTTGATCACTAGTGGAAAGGAGTGCTGACCAATTATACTCTAGAATACGCCATTTCTACATATTCTTTCCCGTAAAAGTTCTGAGTTTGAATTCTTGAGGGATCCCAAAGGATCATTTTTACGTGTTATCCCTTTGGCTATGAAGATCTTGATCATTACCCTAATTTTAGAGGCATTTCCTATGGCCGGCTAAGCTTCTCTAAGCATTAGGTAAGGAAGCTAGGGTGGAGGAAGATGATGGACATTGTGGCTGAAAAGGAAAGAGAAGAGAGACGACTCAAGTATAGTGAAGCTCGTGAAAGGGAGATGGATAGACAATGCGAGGTTGCAAGTGTGATGGATCTATGGAGGTAAATGTTACGGGAAGGAGTTGAGGTTCATGCAGAGGATGTGGAACCTGAGCAGGCTATGCTACCCCATCTTGGCAAGCACGAGAGAGAAGCCCCTTCAAATTCTAATGAGAGTTTTACATGTGAAGAAAGGAGAGCCACATGCATGTATCTAAACCCACCTAGTGACCAACCCCTGACACTTGGTTTTCCATATCAAGGGAGAAGTATTGTTAACACAGTTGGTATCGGTGGAAGTAACCGATCTGCACCTAGAGATATAATTTCTTGTTTGGAACATCTATGGCTGCACAAACCATTCCTGTGTTTAGAGGAATTTTTGGGCAAAGTGCAAGCACACAAAATTTAGGCATCGTGTCTGGGGAGGGGCACGAGATACACATCTAGGCAATGGAGTAATATATACAAACCATTGGCACGTAGTTCAATGGGACATTGGGAACACTAGGTGTGAACCACTTCGGCCATTTCTACAAGAGGGATTACTAGTGGGTGGAGGATCTAGAGGATCTAGTGGATCTGGAGGATCTGGGGATTGGAGGCACAAGACCGGGTGGATCTAGTGGATCTAGTGGGGAGGAAACACCGGAGGGAACCAAGGTTCTAGATCAAGAGAGAAAGGGCCTCAACCACCTCTGCAAGTATTTTTTGAGATGTATTTGCACTTACTAGACTACATAGGTATTGAGAATACTACAGAAAATGTGCACAAATGTGAACTACTATGGCATGCAAAGGGGATCACTACCCCAGAGTGAAAATCAGTCAGTTTGCAATGAAGTTGCAAGGGCACACACATAGATGGTACCGGTACCAAAGTATGACCCACATCATCGATGGTGGATTACATCATTTGAAAGAACACCTTCCTAGTAGAGTTCCATATCCCTGAGTTCGAGAAGAAGAGCCTTAGTACTCTAAAAGAGATCCAACAAGGAATGACAGAGAGTGTGTGGAGTATGACACACGGTTCAAAACTCTCTTGTCAAAACTATCCTATGACATTCACCCTTCTCAGCATGCTCAATGGTTTTTGGGAGATTGATAACACCATTTAAAAGGGCATTATCACACAAGACTTTCACAGACCCGTGCAAGGCCTTGGAAGCTACCCTGTGAACTAAGGCTGTTGGGAGCATTGATACTAGTGTTAGCCCTTTTCTAGAGGCTCAAATTACTGCAATGGCCAAGTAGTTAGAGAAGTTGTCTTGTAAATTCAGTGCATGAGGTTTGTAGTGGTCTTTGGTGCACAAATTGTGAAGTGGAGGGGCATACAAAGGATAGTTTCCCTTGGAATTCGGTACGCACCATGGTAGTAGACTATGAGATTTTCCATGGGGATCATGATGCAAGTAGATGTCCTCTACTACAATGCACAATCCATAAGAATGTGTCTTGTTATTGTAAGATATGTACCTCTACGACCCATGATACCAAGGATTATAGGCTGATTGACTAGATTCATGATGTTATTGATCTTGGTGTGCTAGACTAGCCTTGCAAGTAAGTTCCAAGGATGATGATCACCACTATGAAGGGCGCACAGATGGAGGAGCACATGGAAGAGGTTTTTGTGAGGATTTCATGGTCACAAAAACACAAGAGGAGGAAGAAGTGAGTTCTTGTGAGGAACTTGTTATAATTGTGATCTACAAAGCATTATAAATATGAGTGTCATGATCTATTGCAATATGCTCATGGTGTGGAAAGAAGCATAAGTATGAGGAGTTCCCTGAGCTATTTGAGCACATGAGCCAACAACACTGAAAGATAAAGGCACTGTTGGGATGGTGAGCATAAAGAAGGCCACCCATAGTGGATGCCAAGAGTGGTGCGTGAGTCTAGATTAGAACTCAGTAGTAGTGACAATGCGAGTAGAGGCCACGTGCACCACAAGAAATGCCAAGATAGAAACTAGTTGTTAGGGAAGAAGTGGTACATGGGAAGTATCCAAACCCTACTCATCAAAAATAGGTGTATATCAAGAGACTATGGATGTGATTCGGGGTTTACAAGGAGAGATCTAGTGTCTAAAGGAGAAGTCAAGGAAGTTAGAGCAAAGGAAGAATGTTGAGGCTCCATAAGGACCTGGATGAGGTCAGGGAAGTATGTAGGATGTTAAGGAAAGATTATATTATTCCCTTTCTAGAGAATGACTATGAGAGAAGGTACCATGCACTAGAGAGAGCGTGAAAGGTAGGTTTTGCATGCAAACCTTCCTCCTCACAACCTTTACTATGATAAAGAGATCACCTTGAATGCAATTGTTGATGGGTGGCTTTTGAGTAATATCCTCATTGACACAGAGCAGAGAGGTCAATGTTCTTACCTTGATGCATGGCATCAAATGGGAAGGCCCACATTACAGCCATCTTTGAATGTGTTGTATATGGAAAACAAGACAAAGGCAATGCCCATTGAGTCTTGAAGGATGCGGTTATCACTATTCAAGGGGAAAATTCACTAGAGACTTCGAAGTCTTGGCGCTCACCGAGGCAGACAATTTTCCAAAGCATTACTTGGGTGCCCCTGGTGTTACAAAAACAATGTTGACCTATGGTTTAACAAGGGGTATATAAGTTTTGAGAACAAGGAGGAATGGGTCATCATCCCTTTGACAGATGGGAAATCAACACCCTATACTTGAGCCCTTGGGAGAAGAATTCCTTGATAGAATCTATGTGCGCTCCATCAAAGACCCTGAGATAATTCATCCTACAAAAGGAGTTATCTAATTTGAAGATGCTCAATCGATGAGTGATACAACTAGCATAACATGTGACAATTGGGTGCATGGGACTTATGAGTTAATTGGGTGACAAGTTGAGAGGATCTGTAACAAGGTAATAAAGGCACGCTCAGTCAAGCACCTAGGAGGGAAGAAGTTTCCAAGTTACTCTGGAGGAGCCTACCCTAAATTTTCTTCTCATGAGAAATGGAGGCTCAGTGGAATAATGAGGACAAAAGAAGGGGAATGCTCAACTACAACCTTCTCAGGACTATAGCATGTTGGTGGGCTACACATCATGAGAGTCTTTAGAATGGCATGAAGTGAGGATCTCATTCTCTTAGGTTTTCCATAAGTAATGTGTTTCCTGTCATACAAGACTACCATGGAAAGGAACCCACCTCATTCCATATCCAAACTTGTGAGAAGGCTTAGATGGGAGGCACAAAAGCTTTACCACCTTCATTATGGGTGCATAATTTGTATTCCACTTTACAAGGTTGTTTGTGCATGTGCATGGTATATCCACTCGAGAGAAACACCATAAGACAAAGGAATTGGTAAGAGTTAACGGTGATCTCATTCAAGATTTTGAGTATCAAGTACCAAGCCATCAATGGATAAGGTGTTGCAAGTTTTCAAGCACCTTACAATGGGAGATAGTGCCATGGCAGAAGATAGGTTACTAGAGTTATTGGATGAACCTAGTTTGGAGACGTGCTTTGATGAAGAGGAATCAAAAGAGATGTACTTGAGCATGCGTGCATGGAGAAGGAAAAGGAAAGATGGTTTATGTGATCGATGGTGAAGAGATGGAGAGTCTGGATGTTAACCATTCTATAGGTATGCATGAAGTCATAGATAGTTTTGATGAGAAGCACACTACCATGAAACCCTTGAAAATAAAGAAGGTTAACATTGGTTCAGAGTAAAACCTAAGGAAGCTATCATTGGGGATTATTGGTCGAGAGAAAAGTTTTTCAAGATCATTGATCTGTTGCATGAATTTTAGGATTTGTTCCCACATGGGTACCATGAACTCAAAGGCATCCACCATTCCTTGGGGAAATGAGGATCAAATTGAAGGAAGGTGCATGCCCAATTTGAAGAGACCTTATCGGATGAATCCAAACTTGTGCATAAGGTCAAGGAGGAGATAGACAAGATGATCACTTCAGGCATCATTGAGGTTATGGAGGAATCAAAATGGATAAGCCCAATGGTCATCAATATCAAGAAGGATGGAAGGATAAGGATCTATGTTGACTACAAGGGACCTTGAAATGCAGTATGTGTCATTGATCCTTTTCCAACCCCTTTACTAAAGAAATTTTGGAGGGAGTAGTCAAGCGAGGTCTATTCCTTCACGGATGGGTTCTCAGGGTATCACCAAGTCAGGATTGCAAAGGAAGACCAGAGAAAGACAAATTTTTCCACTGAGTGGGGAAGTTTTTCCTACATGGTCATGCCTTTTGGATTGAAGAATGCACCTACTTGTGTTCTCACGCATCATGGTACAAGCATTTCAGGACTTCATCCATAAATTTCTTCAAGTCTACCTGATGAATAGACTATGTATGGGCTAGTAAAAGACCATTGTGACAATTTGAGGCTGATGTTCGAGAGATGTCGGTAGTTGAGGATATCCCTCAACATTAAGAAATGTGTCTTTTTTACTCCATTTGGAACCCTGTTAGGGACATATTATATGTAAGGAAGGCTTGTTAGTGGATCCCACCAAAGTTGTTGTTATTGTGGGATTGGGAGAGCCTACTAGTCAAAGAGCATAGTGTGCATGGATTTCTTGGGCATACGGGTACTACAGGAAGTTCATCAAAGGATATGCCAAGATCGTCGCACCCTTGGAGGAATTTCTAAAGCACAAGAGTTCCTTTCATTGGGGAGAGGCAAATAGAAGGCATTTGACACTTTGAAGGATAGACTTGTCACTACACCCATACTACGCTTTCCTTCTTGGGATAAGCCTTTCCATGTGCATGTTGATGCCTCAGAACAACCATTGGAGAAGTAGTACTAGCACAACCTAGTGAGGGGATTATTGATCACCCCTTGTGTTTTACAAGTAGGAAGTTGACACCAACAAAAATAAATTACCACTACCGAGCGTAGGCAGGCTGTCAATGATCTACATGCTTTGCTTAAGTTCAGATAGTATCTTTGGCAAAACACCCTTTATATTCTACACAGACCACATGGCATTGAAATACTTGGTAAAAAATCCTATTTTGCAAGGGCGCATATGTCATTGGGTCCTATTATTTCAATAATTTGAGTTCAAAGTGGTGGTAAAACTAGGAAAAAGTAATTCAGACTAACCACTTATCAAGGATTGACTCAGGGAGAGATGCACAAAGTATTAAGGATACCATGCTAGACATGCAACTATTTAGGTTGCAGCACGTGCCCTCAACTTAGAAGATATTTCGTGTTTCTTAAAATAGGTGGCATCGAAGGGGATGAAGGCTTTAGAGAGGAAGCACTTAGGATATACGCGTCACACCTACATGTTGATTAGTGGAGATTTGTACAAGTTAGGCCATGATGAGGTTCTACGCCATGCATATTAGAACATGAGCATGTGTGGAGATTATGGAGGAAGTGCATGGTGGGATTGCAGGAGGACACTATGTAGGAAATGCCACCACGAAAAGATTCTAATGGCAAGGATTTGGTGGGAAAGCATCTACCAGATTTATTGAGTTTTGTAAGGCCTATGACCATTTCTAGCATTTGGAAAACCTAGAAGGAGGGATGAAATGCCCTTGAGACCGATAGCCAAGCGTTGAACCATTTGAAAAATGGGAAATTGACTTTGTAGGACCAATTTCACCTATCATGTGACGAAGGACTGGTTCACGTGCTACATCATTACTTGCACTAATTTACTTGACAAGATGGGTAGAGGCAACACCTACAAAGGATTACACTGTAGTGACAACATGCTAGATTTTTATGGGAGAACATAATAATCAACATGTATGGATGTCCTTTGAGCTTGACTAGTGATAGGGGTACACATTTTTTAAATGAAATGGTCAGGATTCTCTTAGTTAGCAGAGTTTATGGTGGCCCATCACAAGACTACCCCCTATCATCCTCAAGAAAATGGAACTATTGAGGCATTTAACAAGATACTAAGTCACACATTGACCAAGATTTGTGATGTTGGAAGACAAGACTGGGATGACAAAGTATCAACCATTCTTTATGGGCATAAAGAAAACCTACAAAAGGTTGAATAAGGCCACACCATTTCAATTGGTGTTTAGCATGGAAGCTATTTTTCCAGTTGAATTCATGTTACCATCATGCATATAGCATGTGCATGAGGGTTGGCTGATGAACAAGTGCTTGAGGAGAGAATCGATAAATTAATGCAGTTAGATGAAAGACGATCACTTGCTAGATGGAGTCAGAAGACTAAAAAATGCCGAAAAAGGCATGACATGATCATCATATCAAGAACAAGTAGTTTGAGGTTGGGTAGATGGTTTTGTTGTATGATTCCAAGTTTTTGTGCCATCCTGGGAAGTTTAAATTCCATTGGTTGGGCCCTTACATCATCTCGTACATCCTTGATTCAGTGCATGTCAGTTACAAGCACTGGATGGGATGAAAGGTTACCTGGCCATTTCAATGGGAGTAGGTGAAGCCCTACTATAAATAAACCTTCCTTGTGTTTGTAAATAAGGTAGTATTTCCAATTAGCTTAGGATTTCCCTTTATGCATTTTCTTTTCTTGTGTTTCCCTTTCTCATTGTTTGTTCCTTTCTGTTTTTCTATTTTTTTGCACCTTGTGCACCGGTAACCACTTATTACTTTCAAAAGGTTGTGTATGTGCAGAGGACCGCACATATTTTTTAGTGTGGGGTGGAGTAGTGTGAAGTGGAGAAAGTATAAGTTGGGTAGTGGAAGTTGTGTTAAATGGCCCGGTTGAAGGATAAAAAGTGCATAAGGTTGAGAAAGCATGAGGAAAAGGTGGACAAGAAATTTTTGGTGTCAGATAAGGCTTTACAAAACCACGTAGTACATAGAAAAAAGTGTAGGAACAACATGAGGTAGGCAAGGGAAAAAATCAGGTCAAGGATAAAAGAAGTGCCTTCAGCGCTGCAGACACGCGTAAGAGTATTTGGTCATTTTATTTTTTTTTTGCGCGCTAAGGTTGTAAGATTTTTCAAGTAGGTTTGGGTGCATGGGGTAAGGGCACTTAAGGTCAGATTTAGTGGAAAAATCTACATTTAATGCTAAGTACGTTGGTAGGTGGTGTAGCATTTATTGCTGGAAAGGAGGAAAAATCTATAAGTATGAAGTTGAGCACATTATTATTTACCTTGCTATTACAAGATTGAAGAGCTCTTGCAAACTAGGGCATCCATAAAGAGATTTTGTGAAGAAATAATCATAGAGATCTAAGTGTGTGACTAGGGTTGATCTACAAACCAGAGTGGAAGGAGTACATGGGCGTAGGGAAGAAGTTTCAAAGGAGTACACTATCTTGTGGAAGATTTTTCCAAGTTAGGGTTCTACAGCTAGGGCACGAAGATAAAAGGATTCTTTCATGGAGTTGAGCCACAGGATTGAGCAGAGTTAGGAAGCAAGAGAAAAAGGAAGACAAGTTTAGGGTTTGGTGACAAGTAAAAATGACACCAAAGAAGGTGACCATTTCACCAAAGAAGAAGGGAAAGGGAAAGAAAACTACCCACAACAAGTTTTAATGAGGAGTGGTATGCAGAGATGCAATACCCAGATGGAGTATTATTGGGGAAAGAATGGGTATCACACATTAGGAAGATGGCCATGAGCAAGACTACAATCATCACACAAGTACAACAAAAAGGAGATGGCATTGGAACTAGTTCATCTAACTGATAAGAGGACACCAGAAGGTATGCCGATCTACAATGATGAGGTGAAGGTGAAGTTGGGTAAGGCCAGGTTGTTACAACTATATGAGTTTCCCTATTTTGGAAAGCCCGAGTGGTTATACCAGTGGTTGATGTCATGCGTGCACATGAGACCACTTCTATTTTTGGGCCATAAAATGTGCATAAACCCCTCAACTCATATCAAATTTCACTAGCTTGATTTGTGAGGAGACTCCATAGATGATGACTTGGAGGATAAGGAGGCCAGGTGATAAAGGAGAAATGGAGGCCTATGAATACAAGAAGGGTTCATGCTACTTTGATATCACAGATATCCCTAACCCTGTAATGAGGATGGTCATGCGCTTGGTTACAAGATGAATGGTCAAGAAAGGTGGACACAAGTGAACAAGGCATGGTTAAACATATGCCGAAAGATCTCAAGGAACCATTTACAACTTGTCACCTACATTGTTGATGAGATCATTAATAGCATGCAAGAAGGAGAAAAGATAATGTTTGGAAACATTCTCCTCACCATTGTCTTCTCAGATATTGGAGTGCCCGATGGGCCGAGAAGTTTATATGGGAATACCCAGAAGAGGATCCCTCACCCACGAAGAGATTTGAGAAATATACCTATGATACCATGACGGCCACTCACAAGGCACACTTGAGAAATGGTACAAGAAAATGCATGATGCATTTAGGGTAGAGTGGAGGATACCTGAGAAACTACCCATGCTCATAGATGAAGAGGCTAAGTTTTTTGTATATCAGCACTTCGCATCATCGGAAGATTCACTTTGACGATGGGACTAAGAGTCCATGGTGCAAATTATCCATTTTCCTTCACCACGTAATACTTCCAAGTGGGGGTCAACCATTTTAAGGAGGCCAAAAGACTAAGGTTCGACCTTAGTGAGGTAGACCAGACCACCACCGCGAGCTGCGCCAAAATCTCATATATCCAAAGAAGCATGCATATGTGGAGAAGTATGTCTCCCACGAAGTGCAGATGATGAAGCCATTGATGTTGCCAATCGTTGGGAGGACTGTAACAAGGGTATACTTGCATCAGGCCAAAGTTTGAAAAGGGCACCTACCTAGAGAATGATGTCTCCATTCCTGAGGACCCCACAGGAGGAAGAAGGTTATGCCAAAGAAAAGGGAGAGAGAAGTGTAGAGAAGAAGGCACCAAGTGTACAAACAACACAATATGTGGGCATGCCAGAAGCAAGTGCTAAGCCAAGCACTTATGCATATAGAAAGAAGTCTCCAGTTAGATAGAATACCCTAAAAGAGGAGGCATTAGAGAAAGAGGAGCCTCCCACAGAAGAAGAGTCACCAAGGAAGGAGTCACCTACTAGAGAGAAAGAGAAGGAAGAGTCTCCTATACTAGAATCACCAGTTAGGAAGAAATAGAAGATGGTGGAGAGGGTAGACTAAGAGGAAACCTAGGACTTTGAGGCCTATAGGAGAAGAAGATGATGATGAGGATGAAGAAGTTCAAAATCATCCATGTATGATATACATGATTCTAGAAGAAGAAGAAGTGAAGAGAAGAATGACAAGGAGGAAGCAAATGCTCAAGGTAAAGGGGTGAGCAAAGAAGTAAACACAAGAGATCAGAGGACCCCAAGCCTCACCAAGGAACAAATAGAAGAGGTCACAGAGAGAAGTGGCAAGCATTATCAAAAATTTAGTAGAGCAGAGGTAGAGAGCATAACACGGATGAAGTGCTCAAGGAGATAGAAGAGGAGAGCATTGGAAAAGAGTATGGCAACATGGGCGGAGACCCCAATTTGCATAAGCTTTCCAAAGGTTGTGCGAACAGGTGGGAAGAGCGTAGTGGCAGCACAAGGGCAAGGAATGGGTTACATCAATGATCCAAAAAAGGTGTTATGCGCACACTTTCCAGAGCATCATGCCAATAGAACAACTCTCTGGCCATGCCCTCATTTGACATAGAAGGCGCATACCCACGAACCAGAAGATGCTATCATGGGCATTTGAGTCCCACATTGATGAGCCTGAGTTCAAGTGATTCAAGGGGCATTGATGAAAATGTCAGAGAAAAAGGATAAACCCCTTGGTGAATGCTCAACAATTGTCAGATGAGAAAGTTCTGTAATGCACTTAACAAAGTTTTAGTTGAGGTTGAGGCCATAATTTTTGGAAGGAATGATAGGGTGAGATTCCTAGAGGAGAATTGGAGAAAAAGGAGGAGGAGCTTCTTGAGAGAAGCAAGGACCTGAAATAGGAAGAGCTAATCAACACACAACTAAGGCATGAACTAAAAGAGGAGAAGGTAAGGGTGTGTGAAGTATATAAGAAAATTGAAATGATTACAAATGTTATTGTTTTAAAGCATCTTGACCTAGCACCCCGAGAAAAATATGAATCAACCTTGCAATGATTGAGGATTTAACTCACATCCTCACAATGGAGAGGTAGCCACTCACCTTAGAATCCATAGAAGAGGCACTGACGCACCAAGAAAGGGAGGAGAAGCTGAAGGTGGTAGAAATCATTGCTCGGTATACCAAACTCCTCACCAATGTAAAGGTCACAGTAAATTTTAGGCTGCTTATGATAATTACACTAATAGGGATAGGGTAGCAAGCATTTTAGTTGCTACACATGAAGTGGAGCTCAAGGAATTTCAAGAGAAGAATAAGGGGAAAAGAGAGAGGGATAAGATCCTAGATGAAGTGGAGAAGAAATCAGAAGCTATTGAGACCTTGTGGGGCTCGATCAAAAACCAGTTGAAGGAGTTATATCCCCAGATCACCCGCAGAATGGACACACTCGATGACCTTGGAAAAAAATGGAGGGTATTTTTGATATGATGAGTGCCAAGGGGGAGGAGATAAGTTTTGAGGAGGTGAGCGCCCTAGTAGGTGACCTCTCAAAGCAAGCACAGTGAGGTAGATGCCTGGGAGAAGCTCAAGGTAGATATTGGAAAGGATTTCCCACTCCTTTTAACAATAAAAAAATTCTTCTACATTCCCCCCCATTCTTTAATTCATTATTCCTCATTCTTCATTCCTTCATTCTTTATTCCAACTATTCAAAGTCCTCCATTCTTTATTCATTGAAGGAAGGTGTTCCCGAGGATGGAGAACAAGCTTAGTGTGGGGTGATGTTGGGCCTCGAATATTGGCTAAGTATAAGAAGGCACGTGGGCATGTGGGACCTATATGAAGAAGGGTGTGGGGGTGAAGGCACATATAGGGGGGTTTTAGAAGGGTTTAGTAAAACCCACAAAGCACATGCAAGGAAAAAGCAAAGGGTTTCAGACTTAGCCATATTTGGCATTCTAGCAATAGCACATGAGAAAAGTGTGACCTAACTGAGCATGCGGAATGGATAAGGTGCCATCCTGAAACTTGGTGGTCAAGAAAAGAATA
The DNA here is from genome assembly GCA_018340775.1 of Taxus wallichiana var. yunnanensis. Lineage (NCBI taxonomy): Eukaryota > Viridiplantae > Streptophyta > Pinopsida > Cupressales > Taxaceae > Taxus > Taxus wallichiana. The sequence goes on along the minus strand of CM031239.1, from coordinate 729,148,999 downwards.
TTCCATGTGATGGAAGGATCCAGAAAGACATCATTATAGAGAGTGGAGAGCTCGGATGGGAAGAAGCATGCTCCATTAAAGGACCACATGGACACTTGGCAACCGATTTATTACTTCAGGAAGGCATGGCGATGGATACTAAAGCTATATATAGAGATGCTCGGTAGAAGGAAGGGGATTTTTTTTTTAGAAAAGAGTGTTGTCGATGGCATCATATAGCGATTGAAGAGGCAAAGGTCTATATAAATAATAATGGGTTCTATGGATTCTCATTAGGAGGACTATAGGAGAGATGACATATCTAGAGGGATGGGTTTATGATCATTTTTGTAATATGGGAAGCATAGTTAGGATTTTTGATGCATGAGTCTTATCTGCATTGATACATTGGTCTGTTATGGCCTTAAGGAATGTAATGTGGTTATTGAACTAAGATCAATGAGGAATATATGGTTCTGTTCTAAATATACATTGTTCATGGGTGTAAACCCTAGTGCATCTTCTTTATATTATGAATCATATTTGTTATCTGTTTGATATTTCTCTTGTTATCTGAATGGATGCATTAATATAGTAACTCATCCTAAGCTTTCATAAATGAATGCATGGTTCTTTTCCTCTTTGCATCTAAGTCTCTATCATAAGTAATGTATTCTCATAAGACTCACATAAAAGAGGGGCCCAGCACCCACACGTGCCTCGAGTGAGCGTACACTTCCCGCCAGGTGATAGGTCGACGCGCATGGGGTTAGATTGTTGTTCTAAGGGCTTAAAAATTGACTACAACTTACTAGGGAAGAATCCAAATTGTCTAGCCTTGAGTCTTCCACCTCTCAAAAGGCATTAGTTGCATCTAATCCTAAGGGAAAGGGAAAACCAAAAATAAAACCAAATCCACCCCTTCTCCATCTCAAAATTCTCCTAAACCCAAAGAAAATAACTCTAAACCCAAGGAGACTTCTAAATCCAAGAATAAGTCTAGCATTTCATGCTCTTTTTTAGGGGGTATTGGTCGTGAAGAACATAAATGTTATAAGCAAATGCAAGCCTTAGAGGATGCAGTCAAGAAACACAAAATTTCTATGTCCACTCCACCTTCTTTTAATCAGCATGTAAAGAAACTTAATGTTGTTAGGAGATCTCAGTCACCACTTGTAGATAGTTGGGTTATAGATTTTGGTGCTTCTCATCACATGACTTCTTCCAAGGAGTCTTTTGTTTCTCTAGGTTTGAGTTCTACTTCCAAAATTGAGGTTGGAGATTCTTCCTTTCTTTCTGTTAAAGGAAAATGTGACATACACCTTGATGGTGGAATTATCCAAGATGCACTATATGTTCCTAACATCACCACAAATTTGCTTTATGTATATCAAATTTTTCATTTTGTCAAGGAAAAAATAGTGACTTTTACACCACATGGGGCAAAAGTACAAACTTTGTTGGAGCCTCATTCACTTGTTGCTCAAGGTATTGTTGATCATAGTTCTAGACTATATCACTTTGAGGGTTTTGATGACACTTCCTCTATAGGGACAGGATTGGTTTCTCATGTAGATTCGAGAGTAAGCTTTGGCACGAGAGATTTAGACATCTCAATTACAAATATTTAAAGGAGTTGAGCACTCATGGTATGGTAGATGGTCTTCCTAGAGTTTCTTGTCTTGAGGGAGTTTTTCATGGCTGTGCATTAGGAAATAACACCAAGATCCTTTTCCTAAGAATTTTTCTAAGAGAGCTTTTTCACCACTTGAGCTTATGCATAGTGACTTGATGGTTTTTTACCCCCTCTTTCAATGGAGCTAAGTATGCACTTACCTTTACTCATAATATATTGAGGCGTAATTGGGTTTATTTTCTCAAAAACAAAAGTGATATTTTTCATACTTCAAAGTATTCAAGGCTTTGGTCGAGAAAAATCTCCTAGTTGTATAAATAACCTTCATACTTATAATGGGGGAGTACTTTAGCAATGAGTTTTCTAAATTTTTGGCAACTCAAGGCATTGTTCACCAACATTTTTTTCCTCATACTCCACAATAGAATGGCTTAATAGAATGGAAAAATAGAACTTTGAAGGAAATGGCTAATTGTATGATGCATTCTAGAGATTTACCTCCTATCTACTAGGCAGAAGTTGTTTATTGTGCTAACTACATTTAGAATCACACACCACATAGAGAACTTGAGCATTTGACTCCAGAGGAAGCTTGGTCCAACACTAAGCTAGATGTATCATTTTTTTGAGTCTTTGGGAGCCATGCTTGGGCCTTTCTACCAAAGAAGAAAAGGAAATCTTTGGATAAGAAGATAAAACCCTTTATAGTTATAGGGTATTATGAGGACATGAGAGCTTATCAAATTTTAGATCCCGATACTCATGACGTTATTTTTCACACACATGTTCAATTTGATGAGTGCTTCACTCATCATGATTCTTCATATTCTTTCATGCCTCCTTCTTCTTCTCATTTCATCTTGAGGATCCTTTCTTTGAGGAGGTTGATGAGGAGGTTATAGATGCTGATTGAGGATCCTATTACCACTAATGTTATCACTATGCCTAAGTGGGCTCGTACTATAGTTTCTAAGGTAACACCTTTCATACAAGATCTTCCACCCACTAGGCATCATCACACACATTCTACAAGTTTTGGGCTTTTGTGTCAGGTAGTTTCTGAGGATCCAATGTCATTTTCAAAGGCTCATGGGATACAGGAGTGGGATGATGCAATGACAACTAAGTATTCTTATTTGATGAAGAATCATACTTGGGATTTGGTATCTCTTCCTAAAGGAATAAATATGGTTAGGTGTAAGTGGGTATACCAAACCAAATACACAACTAATGGGTCCATTGACAAGTATAAGGCTCATCTTGTTGTAAAGGGTTTTTCACAAGTTGAAGGTATTGATTACTCTAAGACTTTTGCACCCATTGCCAAGATGGATTATGTATGCCTTATACTTGTTATTGTTGCATCATAGGGGTGGCCCATATACTAGATGGATGTGAAGAGTGCCTTTTTACATGGATATTTACAAGAGGAAATATACATGGAGCAACTAACTAGATTTGTTCAAGATTCTTCTCTTGTTTATAGACTCAAAGGTCTCTACTGGTAATAAACAAGTCCCTCGGACTTGGTATGAGAAATGGATTCTTTTCTTCTATCTACTAGTTTTGTTCATTGCCACTCTGATCAACAATGTATCTCCAACATGTTGGTGAGGATATTGTGATACTTATCTTGTATGTTGATGATCTACTACTTATGACAGATCTTCTTCCCACATTCAGAGTATTCAGAGGGATCTTTTACACATTTTAACATGTCAAATCTTGGGTTATTACATTATTTCCTTGGTTTGCAGATTTCTCATATATATTCGGGATTCATTTGAGTCAGAAAAAGTACACCCATGATCTTCTTCGGTGCTTTGATATGGCTGATTGAAAGCCAAGTCCATCTCCTTTTCAGTCTGGGGTTACTCTTACTTCCACATGTACCACTCCACTTTGTGATCCTACTTTGTATAGACAATTGGTTGGAAGTCTCATGTACTTGAACCATACTCACCCTATATTTCATTTGCGGTAGGGATTATATCCTAGTTTGCAAATTCTCCTCATAATAGTCATTGACAAGGTGCTAAAAGTATTTTGCGCTATTTTTAGGCACTTCCAACTTTTCCTACACTACACTAGGGGTTCTACTCAGTTGGTTGGATATACATATTCAGATTGGGCAGAGTTCTATTGATGACATGCGTTCCACTTCTAGCTATATTTTTTCTTTGTTCTTCTCCGATTTTTGGGCTTGCAAAAGTAACAATAGGCTATTACACTTTCATCTTCAGAGGTAGAGTACAAGGTAGTAGTTACAATGAGTAATAAGATTCTTTGGATTTGATAGTTATTGATAGAGTTTGGATTCCCATAGGATTCACCGACTGTACTTTGGTGTGACAACCAAAGTGAAATTCACATTTCTCGTAACCCAGTTGAGTACCAACGGACCAAGCATATTGAGATACACATCCACTTCATTCGTCAACACATTCAGGATGGATTTCTTTTCTTGGAGTACATTCTGACTCAACAATAGGTTACTAGACATCTTTACGAATCCTTTTACATCACCTCACTACCTTGAGTTGCGTGGCATGCTTGGGGTTTCAGAAGTTGTTCTTGGGGGTGTTCGTGAGAACATATTTCTTTTTCTTATTTCTCTTTCCTTTTAGTAGGATTATTACCTTCTTTTGGTTCAATATTTCTTCATGGATATATTGTACATGAGTACCTCATCATGCCTAGTTGTTTGGGACTCATACGTGGATATGCCACTTTTATTTTAGGCCCTTAGGCTCTATGTTCACCAAAGTACTTTATTTACCTTTATTGTATTTATCCTCACCCACTTGTGTTGGATATTTCTTTTTATTTATTTAGATATTAGGGGGATATTATCTAGTTGTTAGGTATAGTTATTTCCTTGATCTATGGTATTGCTAGATCCTTGATGTCTAGTTCTTTCCTAAATCTATGGTCTTGAATAGTTCTTTGATGACTAGTTATTTCCTTGATTTATGGCTTGATCTACAACCTTGACTAGTTCTTTCCTTTATGGCTTGATTTATGGCTTGATCTCCTTTCCTATATAAGCAAGGCCCACCATTGACTAGTTCTTAGATTGTTACTCCTTGACTAGTTCCATAATAATATATGATATTGATGCTCATTTGGATCTAGTTATCATTCCTTTTAACTCCCAAGCTACCACACATGGACTTTTTAGATGCCCCTACAAATATCTTAAGGGCGTGGTTCCGGAGAATAGTGCCCACAGATAAGATAGCGATAGGAATTAATGGATAAACATGGCGGGGTCTCACTCAGCACCAAGAAGATGTTGTCATGGAACTTGCGATACAAATGTGGAGGATCCTAAATTAGAAGTAAGTAATAACTCCCGGCCAACATTTAGACCCATTGAAGAGTGATCTAGGGAATAAGTACAAGAAAGTAGACCCCATGTACTTAATATATGAAAAGGCATACAATTATGAATAAGTTGGTCGTGGATGTTATGCATGGAAATTTTGATGCATGTGCCACCTTATGAGTAATGGTGGAGGATAATAAGAAGAAAGAGTGTGAGATTGAGAATCTTAACAAGGATATCTAGGGAGAACAGAAAACCTGCATACCAAGGAGGCATACGACAAGGCAATCATCTCGAGCATTAGAGAAGTAAATTTTAGGTCAATGTCTAGCCCCATGAAGACAAAGAAAGAAATGATTATAACGACAAGATGGAGTATCTTGAGGACCTAATTAGAATGATTTTGGTGAACATTAAAATTAGCGTAGGGATCCAAAGACTAGATGACGATTTAGTAAAGGAAAAGGAAGTGAATAAGGTATTTTTTTTAGGCCGGATTACTCGAACTTGAGGACTTGTTCGTGTAGCTCAAGGAGGTAAGTAGTAAGGCCGACTTGGATTTTAACATGTGCTAGAAGTGTGACCCTATCCTTAGTGTGAGGGTAAGTAATGAATAAGTAGAACTCGAAGATATACAAGAAAAGACACCAACCAATAAGATAGAGTGCACTAAGGTTATGGCAGAGTTATCAAATCAAAAAGAGTTGATTAAGGCCAAGAAGGATAAGATAGAGCTCTAGATCAAGCAATTCGAATATTGGTGTTGGAATAGTTTGAAATATGGTGTTTACATAGAATGACTTCCTACAAACGAATGGTCATTCAAGAGCTCAAGAGTAGAGTTGAATAATGGCCCCTAACTAGATACCGTAGTTTTGAGTTATAGAAGCGATGTCAAAGAGGGAAATGGAAGAACTCAAGGAGTGGAAGAAATTGGAGGTCAAGTTAAGTGTTGAGTTACCAAAGCTTCTTCAAAATCCTAAGGCTTGATAATATTCTTATATAGGTGAAATAATTATTTTGGGAATTGAATTATTTATTCTTTAATTGATTATTCATACATCTTTAGAAACAATGTGGACAAATCATTTCCAAGGACAAAAATCCAAATTAGTGTGGGGTAATGTTACACAACTGAACTGACTAAGTACATGTAGCGTGTGAGGATCTAGGGTGTGTGCGAAGGCGGCATGAAGTGGCACACACATGTAGAATAGAATAGCACATGGAGGTTCGAGCTCAATAGCTAATTTTGTGAACCATAGGCTAAAAATAGAAAGGTAGAGTTAGAGTGTTGATAAAGCAATGATTCAGATCCAAAGAAAAGCAAGGACACTTGGATGAAAACAAAAGTATATATTTAGGTAAAACACATGCGAACAAAGATGAAAGGTCATGCATGGATTGAACTAGTAATATGAACAAAGAAAATATTATTTATAGGATAGTCTATTATTAGCTAAAGTACAAAGGGTCATGTATGGATTGAGTTATTAACAAAGAAAATATTATTTATAGGATAGTCTATTATTAGTTGATGTATAAAAACATGCATGTAGTCTATTTTGAGCATGCAATCTATTTTAAGGATGCATGGGTAGTGAAGGGTAAGTCCCCACCCCAATATATATTTTTCATGTGTCTTTGTTTTGGGTACCATGTATGAGAGACCATGTGATGTATTAGTGATATGTTGTTATATTGGCTATCATACTCTATGCTTAATATTCAAGGTTATGTAATACTTTGATGTAATGGATTATGGAGGATGGATTATGGTAATTGATGTGTCTAAATATGGTGAATACATGGTGCAATTTATCTTAGTTGTTATCTGATATGTTATGTTTCCTTATTACATGTGTTTCCATTATAAGCTCATGATATGGTATTTGCAATGATCTGCACTTAAATGTATGCTTTGATATTGGTTATCATGGATATGTATGCTAACATCTTGACAAGAAAGTATAAAGGAGGGACCTGGTAGCTTCACATGCTTTGGGTGAGTGTTTAGATCTGTCTAAATGAGGTTCCAATGCACATAAAATTTAGGTGGTAATAAAATACTATAACTCCTCCACTTTACAAACTACCTAAAGGATCAAGAAAGAACTTTCCCAAGTTCTACGGAGATGGAAAGAAACATACATATGAGTATATTACAGATTTTATTACAACTTATGTCATTCTTGAAGTAGGACATGAAGATGTTGTTGTTAAGATAATTATGGATTTATTATAAGATGTTGTTATAGAATGGTTTTACTATTTTTCATCTTGTTCAATCACTAATTGGGAAAATATGAAAGCTATGTTTGAAGCATAGTTCAAGTCGAAGAAGATGCCTATTCCTTCATGCTCAATTAAATCAAATGAAGAAAGAACCATAAGAGACCATGAGATAATTTGTGGCCAAATTCAACAAGTTGATTAACAAGATCCCTACTAGTGCTCATCCTACTACAAATAACCACAAAAGGTTATTTATAAATTCCCAATATTACTGAAGTTGGATTCATACTTCAAAGAGCTCAATCAAAACACTTTGAAAATGCTCAAGATCTTTCCATTGAAATAAAAGATGATCTTATCATGTCAGGGAAGATCAAGAACCATTTAACAAAAATAAGGTCTAGAGTTCCCAATATGAAGGCACTGATTCATTTCTAAAAAGGTTGGTCAATGAACTTTATACTAAAAGGAATGATAACTAGATCATACCAAGCCAAGAAATCAGATGTTAATCAAACACAACGATCAATAAGATGAAAATAATTCGTCATAATAACTTTACATAAACCTTTGTAAACAAATGAGCAACAATATCATATATTATTATGGAACTCAATGAAATACAATGAGAATGAGCCTTGCTTATATATGAAAGGAATAAAATCTAAGAACCTATCAAGGTTGTTGATTTCAAGTGGGGAGACTATGATGGATTTGATGAGCCGAGCTAGCAGAGATAGTTAGTGAGCTAGTTAGAAAGCTAGGAGATGAGTTGGATGGCGATATGGATGTGATCATACCAATGTTTGTGCATCGGATCCAATCACAACTTCGTAGTTGAGCGTGCTTTGGCCAGTGAGTAGTACTAGGATGGGTGACCTCTCAAGAAGTCTCGATGTTGCACCCTTTTAAAGTGGCATGTGTAGAATCTCGTTAAACTACCATTTGGGTAGAATCCCATGAAACTACCAAGTGAGTGGAATCCGTTAAACTACCACTGAGTGGAATCCTTAAACTACCACTTAGGAAGAATCCTATGAAAACTATCACTCGGGTAGAATCCTGTGAAAACTATCACTGGGAGGAATCTTGTGAGAACTACCAAGTGGGTGGAATCTGTTAAACTATCACTCGGGAGGAATCATATGAAAATACCAAGTGTATAGTCCTTATTGGTCCTGTGGATCTCATGAGGTTGGGTGATACCAAATAGATAGTGGTCAAGACCGGGGATGGGGATTCTTCATTATAACTATGAGCATTATCGGTAGAGTCCGACTCAATGATGTGTGTATGTGTCCTAGTGTTACCTTGGTGTACTTAGGTTGGGTTGTCATGTAAGAGTATTTGGCCTGGGGCCTTCTTTATTGTACTTTTGGGTTGTTTTTTCCTGGATGAGTTAATAAGACATATATTCTCCCAATTGTTTCTTATATTGTTTTTTTCCTCTTGTGTTAGAGTGAATTTCCTTTCGGTGCGTATATGTTTTATGCTTCTACTAAATCAACCCATATATTTGCAATAATTCCATTGTGTTGTGAGTATTCTTGTGCAAGTAAACACCGAAGGTGTATTCCATAGCTTTAGTAGAGTTATATTCCCATGGAGAGACTTGAAGCGAGCAAGTAGTGTCACATGGTTACAACTCTATAAAGTTGGCCTCATGACAGTTGGTATCGAGCACATTTGGTGTAAAATTCATTATTTTCATTGACTGAATGAAATTTTGATATACAAAAACAAATTTGTGGTGATGTTAGGAACATACAAAGGTGCATCTTATATACTTCCACCATCAAGGTGTATATCACATTTTCCCTCAACAAAAAGAAAGGAAGAATCTCCAACCTCAATTTTTAAGTTGAACTCAAACCCAGAGAAATAAAAGACTCCTTGGAAGAATTCATGTGATGAGAACCACCCGAATCTATAACCTAATTGTCTACAAGTGGTGACTAAGATCTCCTAACAACATTAAGTGATTTGTCATGTTGATTAGAAGGAGGTGGAGTGGAGATAGAATTTTTTTTTCTTGACTACATCCTCTAAGGATTGCATTCTCTTATAACACCTATCTTCTTCATTACCAATACCCCCACAAAAAGAGCATGAAAGGCTAGACTTATTCTTGGATTTAGAAGACTCCTTGGGTTTTGAGTTATTTTCTTTGGGTTTAGCAGGCATAAGTCAAGAGAGGGGTCAAAACCAATATGTGGTTTGATAGGTGGAAGAGTGACTGCTCCAGATTTTAGAAGTTTTTCTAAAATTGAAGAGTAGGGTTCTCCTATGGGAGTGTATTTTTATTGCTCCCGCTTAAACTAAAAATCTTGAACAGGAGAAAGATTGGAAGAAGGCTTAGATTGGTTAGATGGGTGAGATGGGTTGGCTTTCAAAACTACCATGTTTGCAGATCCTTTTTCTTTAGAGTAATTGTTTTGCAGTTTGGAAGAAGAAGAGGTATCATTTGATTTAAACGCAACATTCTTATTACGCAATTGTATCTTCTTCTCTTTAATGGCATGAATTTCAAGTTTTTAGGGCCATAGTGAATACCTCATCAAACATGTAGAAGGTCTGAACTTGGAGAGTTGGCAATATGTATCCAAAGACAAGCCTTGGTGAACAACTCTATTAACTTGGTTTGAGGTATTTTGAATGTGAGTTGGTTAATCAGGCTCCACCAATGAGCGAAATTTTTTTGATATATTCATCTTCATATTGGCTTGTTGCATACAAGTTGTCATGGTGACCTTCTTAACAATTTTGATAGAAAAATGGTCTAGGAAAGCTTGAGCTACTTGATTAAATGAGAAAATGGAGTTCCTAGGTAGAGCACTATACCAATCCAAAGCAAGTCCTATCAAGGACATTGAGAATTTTAGCAAGATCAAAGCATCATCATGAGTGATCAGATAACACCCATGCTTTAAAATACCACAAGTGTTTTTGTGGGTCTTCTTTTTTGTTAAATCGATTGAATTTAGGCATTTCCCAATGTGTAGGGTATGGACGAATTGGAATGGATGGGTGAATAGGATCATTGTAAATCTCATCATATGTTAGAGAGTTATGTGAGCCGAGACAAAATGCTTCCAATGTTTGCATCTTTTCCATCATCATTTTGATAAGATAATTGGTAGGTTGTGATGATTGGGCACCCCCTATAATATAAGGGGGTAGATGAGGTGGGTATGACATGGGCGGCATCCTAGTATATGGTGGTGTTGAGTACAAAAATTATGAAGGAGGGATGTAGGATGAAATAGATGTAGGTGGAAAGTATCCTAAATAAGTGATAGATGAAATAGGGGGTTATTGGTGATAAGTGTAGGTAGGTGGAGTGGACGTAATGAATCTTGTAGTAATCGAGGAAGAGACTACGGGATGGAGAGGACAATGTTTTGGAAGGGATTATGGGTTACTGACACCATGGGTGGCTGAGATGTAATAGGTATATGAGAAGTGGCGGTGCAGATAGACCTACACTCAAGGCAGTTGATAAAGGCATGGTTGACATCATAGAGTGATTGACGTCAAAGGCATGATAGATGCCATAGGTGCAGTAGATATCAATGATGTAGGGTCAAGTTGGGACACCACATGTGGTAAGGTGGAAGAGGGTAAGGCCAGCTAGTAGTAGTTGATGCAAAATTTCGTACGAGGGTAGGAGGAATGGACACAGGCATGTCGTATACAATCTACCCTGATGAATCTTGAGTGGATGAATGGGCTAAATAATATTGTAAAGCAACGGGGTTTTGATCAAGGAGTCTCAAAACTCCTCATCACTGGTACTTGATGGTAATAGGTTGATTAGGATCCATAGGTGATAGAATGGAAGGCGGCGATGGGCTAGGCAAGAGTGGCTGAAGGCTAGCATGGAACACAAGGGTTGGCTTGGCTACGAGAGTCAAAACCATGTGACTAATAGTAGACCTAGTAATTTGAGCTCCGTAGATGGCACATGAGTATAAAAGGAATGGAGAAAATGGTTCCAGAAGGTGACAATTGATCGTTGTTTTAATTGAAAAATTAAAACACAAAGACCGATGGTGGTTGGGTAACTGGTGTGGTGACAGAGAGTAACCAATGTCGGTTAGAGGACTGATATCGGTCATTGTGGAAAATAAAAGGACTTGCAAATTTGGCAACAAATGATGAAAATGGAGTAGATCTAGACTTTGATAGTGATTTCAGAGACACAGAGATATGGTGAGGTAATTGAGGAAATCCTAGAAAGAACAACAATGTGGTGAATGTTACTTTGGTTAAAATGACCAAAACAGTAAGAAACCGACAACGGTCAGTAAACCAATGATGGTTAGATTAGGGAACCGATGACGGTCATTAGACCGATGCCAATTATTGTGAAATTTGTGAAAATATGGAAAAAAATGATTTTGGTGATTTAGATCAAGTAAAATACCAACCCAAAACCGAGTATGGCAATGATTAACCCTAACACACTTAGAAAGATTCGAAATACACCAACTATGATTATGGAGTGTGAAGGGAAAGAAGAATGGAGAAAACGAACTCACACCTCAAAACACAGATCAAGAAAAAAGCTAACAAACACGAAATCCTATGTGATATATTTTATGTTTTGGATTATGCCATTTTGGACTGACTTGTGAATAGAGTAGAGTTTTTGGTTTGAAAAATGTTCCCTACAAAATCTGACAACTATGGATAGTTTCAGGTATGTTTTGGTGTGGGGATCCTTCTCTGAGATGATAACTAGATAGAGAAACTAGTTTGGAGCCCATTTGTCAATCCTCTGATCATGTGATCATTGACAACTTCTTCTAGGAAAGATGTTTGTTTAAGAAAATGAGTAATTTATTTTCAGTGGTTTGGTATAGAGAAAGAAGGGTGCAAAGTGTGAGCTACGGTTCAATTCGTCAACCATCAACTGGTCATGACTTCCAGCATATAGGTTGCCCATAATTTTTAAATGAGCTATAGATGCAACACACAAAAATGATATGCAAAGATTTTAAACCCAAATCCACAATGAAATTCGATGAAAGCAATGATGAAGAGGCAAGAGTATGTCTTTCACTAATGCAATACAAAATAGAAAGAAGCATTCTTTTTAGTCCAAAATACAAGTGTCACTGAGACCAATAGGAGAAAAATAATGTTCCAAGGGAGAAAATTTAATGTGAACTCTTTCAAAAGGAAATAGACACACAATGATTCACCTAGGAATGAACAATGCAAAAGAACCCCGATGGGTCCCACCAGTGTGCCAAAATGTTTCACCTCAAAGTATGTGATAAAATAGATAAGGTAATGGTCAAGGAGGAATACCTGTGATTATGTAGATGGTATGCATGCATTGTAGAATTTGATCAAAATAAATGTGAGAGCTTCCCTTTGGCTAGGAGGAACAACTTGTATAAGAAACAAAACAAGACCACCAAATGATATTAAATAGTAAATGATAGTGGATTGCCTAGCGATTGCTAGTTACTGGGAAGTGTGATACTTCCTAGATGGTTGTCAATCCATTGTTTTAAATTAATGAAAGTAAATACAAGAAATAAAGGTCATATTGCTAACACTTTGATTTAGGTATCTCAAAACGTTATCAACACACTAGATTAAACAAAATATTGAAATACAAACTAATCTAGCATTAGGAAAGGTATGTTTCTAGTTGGGGAAGGTCACAAAGGTGTTAGGTAAGGTCACTGGGATATCTTGGTAAGGTCTGGATGGAATTTGGTGGAGTTATGGGTTATTTGGTGGAGGTTTAGAAAAATACACAATAACCGATGTCATTTTGGTGACCAATGTCGGTACAAATGTGAGACCGAAGATGGTTAAGGTGAGACCAAAATCAATAGGGGAAGTTTGGTAGTAATTAAATAAAATCATTTTTGAAATTATTTTGATTACACAAAGAATAGAGGGAGAGTGGTTGGGTTTGTAATATTACTAGGAAGACTCAGGAATGTGTAGAGGGTAGGTATGGAGAGCCAAAATTGCATAGGTGGTTGGGTTGATGGATTGGTGAGAAGGTGGAGATAAAGGAATACAGAGAGAAGTAAAGTATAATGAAGGAAGTAATGGATCTAACCTTTAAGCAAGCACAAATGATTAAAATCACATATACTTACTTGCATTTGTAGATCGATAGGTGAAGGAGGATGATAGTTGATCTATGAAGAACCTCTGTGTTCAGTGTCACATAAATATTCCTAGAGTGTCCTTGTGAATATTCTAATACCTTGGGATGAGAGTCGATGCTTTATTGGACTGTGGTTGAGTATTTTGTGTCGTTTAGATGTTGAGAGGCTTGGATTCATGCTTGAATGCAATAGTTCTCCCAAAACTGAAAATGACCAAACCAAGCTAAAAGGTTTCCAAGTTTTATATAAAGTAACTAATGACGGTTAGGTGACTCGCATCGGTCAATGAATAAACAACATCGGTTAAGGAAGGAAGTTTTATGTTTACCAAAAATAGGTAGATCTTCCTAGATTTGGCGTGCTTTCTCATTAAGTCTACTTAGGAAAGTGGATTTCATGTGAGAGAAGGCAAGAAGAACTTAGAAAAGGTCTAGTTAGGTTTAGGAAGAATTCTTAGTTAGTTAGGTCAAGTGGTGACTCAACACTAGGAGTGGTGACTCAGCACTAGGAGTGATGACTCAATGTTGAGAGTGATGACTTGGTCATTGTGAGTTAAATGTCCCTAGAATGGGTCCAAGATGAGGTGTATATGTGAGGTGGAGGTGTGAAGGTGAAATTAATTTAATTAAAATAATTAAATTAATTAATAATGTGAATATGAATCATTAATAAAATGGCAATGGTGTTATGATTAATTAAATATAATAAGTTAATTGATTGAAGGGGACCAAGGGAATGTGACCCAAATTTGGTATCTACACTTGGTTATCATAGTGAGCAAGCATAACTCCTAAGGCATGTTCTGAAGTAGATATGTATAAATATAATGGCTCCCCCTCGTGAGGTGGTGTAAGCATAGGTGGTGATAGAAGGTAATGTTTAAGTTTGTCAAAGCCTTCTAGAAATCAATCCCATTTAAAGTCTACATCCTTGTGGAGAAGATGATGAAATGGTTGACAATGATCATAAATTTGTGATATAAAATGTCGAATGGATTGCAATTTACCTTGATACTATACAATTGTTTAAGATTAGATGGGGAGGAATTTTGATGATTGCTTTAACCTTGGTTGGGTCCACTTCAATACCTCAGATAGATATGATGAATCCTAAAAATTTTCCAGTGAGAACACCAAAGACACACTTTGTAGGATTAAGATGAAGGAAATATTGAATAAGGCGAGTAAAGATGGATTCAAGGATGGAAAGATGATCTTTGTGTCATTTATATTTTCCTAGAAGATCATCGATGTAGTCTTTGACAATTTTATGGATAGGATCATGGAAATATAGTCATATCACGTTGATAAGTGGCTCTTGCATTTTTAAGACCAAAAGGCATAACACGGTAGCAAAAGGTTCCCCAAGGGGTGATAAAGGATGTTTTATGTTGATCATCGGTAGTAATGAGGATTTGATTATAACTAGAAAATCCATCCATGAGGGAGAGCATTTCATGGCCAATTGTTAGTTCAACAAGTTGATCGATGTTTGGAAGGGGAAAATCATCTTTAGGACATGCAGATTGAGATCTTAGAAATCATTACAAATATGTAACTTTCCCGAGGCTTTGGTTATGGGAATGATGTTAGAGACCCATTGTGGATAGTTGATGGGTATGATGAAGTTAGTAGATAAAATACATTGTAACTCTTCTTTAATAAGGAGAGCCATGGGGTGTATCCTACGAATCTTTTGTTTAATGGGCTTAGCATTGGGATAGGTGATAATGTTATATATGATGATATTAGGATCGATACCAGGCATATCATTATATGACTAGGTGAATTCTTGGCTGTATTTTGATAAGAGGTGGTGAAATCATCTAGTTCTTGTGGGTTTAATGATTGACCAACTTTAACTATATGGGGTTCCTGAGGGGTTCCTAAGTTAATTTCATGGTGGATTCATTAAGAAGGGTTGATGTGTTGGGTGGTAGGGATTTCTAAAGGAAGTGATCTCTACTCCCATATGAGAAAGGATGTCTTGGTCATCATGACATTGAAGGATATCAATGGTGGGTGAATCTTCTTCAATCATTTCTAGCCAGATGAGAGGAATTTTTTTGGTGACATGATTAGATTGATAAGTTAAGGGTCCTAAGGAAATAGTATTGACTAAAAAAAAGTTAGGTGGGATGGATATGGTGTCATTAGTATCCATGGGATCATCTGACTCGGTGGATGGTGATGGTTCAAATTTAGTGATGTGTACGGATGTGGTTTGTTCGGGTGAGTCGGTAGTGGGTATTTTATATCCTAGACCATATTTTTCATGTGGTTTAAGAGAATTTTGGATGATTAAGTCATGTATTCCTTGTTCATAATGCCCAAAAACTGAAACCTTTCTAGGCACAATGGTGAAGATACATTTGAGAAAAAAAAATTTGATTATATAAAGATTGAAAATATGATGAAAAGGGCATGACATGATGTTGTTCAATGGATCAAGATGAAGGGTGATCGAGTCCCCCATAGATGAGGTTTATTTTTAGATATGCGGGACCGTAGGAAATAACATCTCCTACATCGGGCTCATACATGGGTTATTTGTCAGGGTGACCATACATCTTAGGTGTTGGTATGGAGTTAAGCATGAGGAGGTGATACTCCCCAGCATGAGGTATTACATAATGTCACCAAGGGAAGAATCATCTGGTAGTTTGGATGAAGGGATGGTCATGCTAGTAGATGCTTCATCAAAAGATTTAGATGTGGATTTAGGTATGAGAAATCATTTGGGTGATATGTCATGTTATAATCGGTGAAGGGATTTAGATCTGTAAGGATGGTGAATGT
Source organism: Taxus wallichiana var. yunnanensis (assembly GCA_018340775.1). NCBI lineage: Eukaryota > Viridiplantae > Streptophyta > Pinopsida > Cupressales > Taxaceae > Taxus > Taxus wallichiana. The sequence continues at coordinate 729,132,883 of CM031239.1, read as the reverse complement.
CTAACCTTCATGTTTGTATTTAAGGCACCAGTGGAGTGTAAAAGGAACACACCACATAGTGTGTATCCAAGGTCATCCTAATAACATGTTGTATTGGAACTCTCCTTCTATGATGTAGAAGAGTTTTGGTAAGGTTTTAACGTCAACTTTAAGAGGTAAGATAACGATTGCCTAATGTGGGTGTGATAGTATCGTTGAAGGCTCAGCATAAAACTAGAGTTTGAGAAATGATGGTGTGAGGTAATTTAAGTTGATTAAAGGAAATGGATGATATGATGTTAATAGTTGTGCCTCCATCAATCATGACCTCTTAATGAGGACATCATTGATTTGAGTGGTGATGAAGAGTGGTAAGTCATGGTCTTCTGGTCTAAGCGATGGTATTTCAATGACTCAAATGATATGGTGGTGGATGCTTTAAGGGCTCCCTACAAATTTTGTGAAAGAGAGGGGTCATCTTTAGTACTGATATTGATTGGAGGGATTTGATCATGGCTTGTTTATGGGAAGGTGATGTTTGAACCAACTCGTAAAGTGACATCTTGATGGGAGCTTGGTGTAATTATTTGATAACGACCTTTTGTACTATGGTGGATGAAGGAGGTGTAACAAGTATCGAAACCTTATCTTTAGATAATGTGGTTTGATTGGATGATTCAAGAGCTATAGAGATGGATACTTTAGGTTTTTCAGATGGAGTAACTAGCTCAGGAGGTGGGGGTATAGGCTATAAAAAGTTTTGGATTTCTTTGGTTCTATGAATCACTATTGTAGTTTCGTGAGTGGGTAGTTATGTGAATGACATCGACTTTGATGAGGAGAAATTTTGGATATGGATTCTTTGGATTTGGATGATGGTGGAGATGTTGGTTTTGCATGTGTGGTTCTAAAGGAAGGAAGATATAGTTTTGAATTTTCTTATAAATTAAGTGAAAGGCTTTGCAGTCCTCTATAGAATGTCCTTGTCCTATGATAGTCGTAAGAGACATTGAATTCATACCAAGAGGGATTCCATCCTCGAGGGTCTGATAGTTTAGGAGGTGGTAATGTTATGAGTGATTGTTGAAGGAGGTCATCTAGGATGGTCACATAACACCCCTTAGGTGTAGATGTGGATGGTGAAGGGGTCTCTTTTGATTTGATGTTCGGGTGAGACACAATCTTGGAAGTGGTTTGTTTAGTCATATGTTGAGGAGGATTCTTAGATGGTGTGATGGATGAGGGATAAGGACCCAATATAGAAGCTTGATGGGTTGGTTTTGGAGTTGAGATGATAGTGACCTTCTTAGAAGGGGGTGGGATGAAGGTTCGAGGGTCACGTAAGTGGTACTAATCTGTGAAGGCATAATAGGGGATTTTAAAGACTTGGACAATGGTTTGTTTTTAGGTCCCTTCATGGTTTTCTTAGATGAGCTAGGTGTGGATGTTGAGGTAGTAGATGTGGAGGGTTGATTTTTAATGATAGGCTTAGGGGGTGTTTCTAATTTTTATCAGATGTGGGTTTAGAAGCATCTTTAAGGAGGTGTAGATGATGTGGATGTAGATTCAAAGATGAGGGTGTAGATTCAGTAGTGTTTTTAGTGGATGTAGATTCGGTGGTTATGGATTGAGATTTGGTAGATGTAGATGTTGGTTCATGGATGTAGATAAGAGTTCAGGGGTAGGTATAGTCTTATTGATAGTATTGATGGTATGATGAGTGTGAACATTATTTTCTTGTGGTTGATCAGTGGATGGAGAGTGATTCGGAAAGGTTGTTTAAACACATCAAGATTTTGGTTTTGGGGTGCATTCAGATTGTCTAAATGGAGTTCACCTTTATCGATCAAATCTTGAAGGACATTGTGGAATGAGTGACACCTTTTGATGTCATGTCCCTTAACCCTATGGTATTTACAATAATCATTATCCCTATACCAAGAGGGCTTAGATACGATGTGTTGATGGGGTGGATGGGTGGAAGAGAGATCATATTAGCAGTGAGGATTTTGTCAAATACCATGTATAGGTCTCTCCAATGGGTGTGTAACTATGTTGTGGAAGAGAATGCTTGGTAGTGGGATTTTCCTTAGGGGTGGATTTGACACTATGATGTTGGCTGATGATTTGGACTTGTCAAGATTAGAGGATGATTTAGATGAAAAGTCATATTTTGGCTTCTTAGGTCATAGTTTAACTCTTCCTTCTTTGAGGGCTCACAATTCTAATTTATGGGCCATGGTGAAAGCTTCATCAAACATCTAGAATGACTAGATTTGAAGTGTGGATGAGATGTGTTTAGCACATGAATGAAAAAATAATTCAATTAATTTAGTTTGTGGTAATGAAAAGATAACTGATTGATTATACCCCTCCAACGGGAAACAAAATTGGCTATGGATTCATCTTCAAATTGTTTAATGGCATAGTAGAGGTCATTGATGGTGATTTTGTGGGTGATGTTTATAGAGAAGTGTTCTAGGAAGATTTGTGTGAGTTGTGTGAATGAGAAAAGGGAGTAATGAGGGATGTTATTGTACCAATCTAGGGCCAAGGACTAGTGAGGGACATGGGGAAATTCCTCAGCATTAGATCTTGGTCATGGGCTATGAGATAACAAGTGGTAGAAAATCATGAATGTGTTGTTGGGGATCTTCTTTACTATAGAATTTGATAAACTTTGGAAGTTCCCAGTGAGGTGGATATGCTTTGTAAGGTACTGAGGGGTGAATGGGCTCATTGCATGATTTTTCATAGGAGAGCACATTCTTAGGACTCGAAGAAGTGGCTTTGAGGTTAGATATTTTATTCATGAGAGCTTGAAGGGGTCTAGTTGTGATGGTTGTTGTAAGGATGAGCCAGGTTGATTGAATGAAAATTGGCTAGGTTGTGGATATGATGATATATATTTGAGGGATATTCTATTGATAAGGGATATTTTGTTGATAAGGAATGTTGATAAGGAATGTTAGTGGGGATATTGTAAGTGGATTGAGACACTAAGGGTTGTGATGGTTGCACATATTGATAGGGGATGGGAATAGATGTGTTAATAAGAGGTTATGATGGTTGGGGATATGTTGGAAGGAACAAATGTATAGGTAAGGGGTTGTGAATAAGTGAGTGGTTGTTGGAAGTGTATAGAAGAAGCAATAGAGGATGGTGCTTGTTGTGGGATATTTTGAATAGGAATAGATTGGGGTATGGAAATGAGTGGTTGTGATGGTTGAGGTACATGTTGTGAGATAAGAGGAGTAGAAGATGATAAAGAAATGGGGTGGGTGCTAGCAATAACACTAGTGTTGACTAGAGGGATGGATGCAGGAATGGACATAGTGATGTTTTGAATGGGGTTGGTGTTTTTTGAGAAGGTGGTGGCTGAGATATAGTGATAGAAATGGTAAAAAAAACTTATTGGAGGTGTCTGAATGGCCAGGATGTTGGAGGGGGTAGATGAAGAAGCATTAGGATTTTTTTGAAGAGGTGTGGAACCAATGGAAGGATCAGGTGAAGATGTAGGTTGTTGAGTGGACGTGTCTTGAGAAGAAATCATATGAAGACCAAAAATAGAATGGAAGACATGACATTAGATGTTTTGGGTTGAGTATGAGGTGGATATGGATGTAATTGTTGAATGATGGGTTCCTTGAAGTTGGGTCAATAAGATGGGAAAAACCACACATGAAGGATCAGGAACATATGGAGGTGGTTCAAGTATTGATGGTTGAAGTTGGACACCCCTAGTTACAAGGTAAGCATTAAGGGCCATGGGGTTTGAATCCAAAATCTCTGAAAAGATGGGATCCCCACCATCAAAGAAGTGAGGACTAGGAGGATCGGGATTTCAGATGATGCAAGATTGAGAGCTAGGAGAATGTGGTGGTTCTAACTCTTCTAGTATGAGATAGATGAGAGCTTTGATGATGGAGTAGGCATGTGGAATCTAAAAGGCATTTTAGATACTTTCATTATAATGCTCATTTTATTCCTCCCAAATTCATTGATTTTCAGATTGAGGTGTGGATATTTCTTGATTTGGATCTATAATTGGTTGAGATTATGGGGTTTGATGGTGTAATGGTGTAGATTGTTGGAACAGACTAGACATGTTTTCGGATGTTTGGACATGGGATTGTTGTCTTGTAAGTACCATGATTAACAAACACACAATCACCTACAAATGAAAGATAACTAAGTGGGTTGATTACAAACAACAAACAAATCAAGAAGAATGAATTTTTAGATTATCTTGAATTAATTAAGAAAATATGAAATGTGTAAAATGGCTGATGGGGTCCTAGGAAATGGTTATCTATGGCTAGTTTCAGGACTATTTAAGGTTGGCATCCTTGATATACCCAAAGGTACATGAGGCTCAAATCTATGTTGGTGCCGGTACAAGGCCTAGTATTTGGGGCCTACCCCCTCACTTCATGGTCCCACAATGATAAGGGAGTCGGTGCTTAGCCAATATACCGACAACTAATTGTTTATACTCAGCCAGAACACTGAGTCGGTTTCCTATTGGGTGATGAAATCCCAATATTTATCACCTGGTAGGAATGTTTGATGAAAATTTGATATTTGATGTGATTTGGTGTGTGTGGGGGAAGAATCAAGTGAATGCAATCAAGTTAACCTTCCTAATTAAAGCTATATGATCAAGTAGTATGCAATGTTCATTTTAATCCCAAAAGAAATGATTGATTTTGATGAGGAAAACAACAAATATGCATAGTATAGAAAGAAAAAAAAGGAAAAGGACTCACCTTAATAATGCTTCCTTTTTATTTTTTAATTTTTTTTTTTTTTTTTTTAATCAATATAGCAATCCAATAAGAAAAAATCCTCCAGAAATAGAAAACCTTCAAGAACAAGTTAGCAAAAAAGAAAACAACAGAAAAAAGGGTTAGAAGGTTAACTATTGAGTAATCAAAAGAATTTAGAGAAATAAATCTTTGATTGAATCAATCACGATTCATTCACATCATTGGCGATTGACCAAATCACTAGTGATTACAGAGTAGAAAACCTAAATGTGAAAAATATGAAATTTGAATGAATGAAAGAAGGGGACTTAGGTCCCATCGGGTGTGCATGCTAGAATGTTTAGAGATGTTTTTACCTTTCTACTTGAATTAACAAAGTGAAATAATAAAAACAAAGACCAACCTCGAAGACACGGGGTTTAACGATACCCATAGATGATGATTGTTGATGCTCGATGTTGATAGAAGTTGCGCTCCATCCAAAAGTGTGTACAAGCTCTTGTCCTATGAAGAAACATGCGCTCAAAGACACTAAAAAAATGGATTAGATAGATAGATAAGCAAGCTGCTCGATAAAGGCAATTCCAGAATCCAAAGGGCTTCCTCGAAGGATGTCATATCATCCTTGTAAACAATCAAGTGAATTGTAATGGATAAATGATAAATGATAAATGGATACAAGATAGATAGATGCAAGAGATAGTAGATAAAGATGACTAGAATTCAAGATCAAATGGTAGGTCTGTCCAGCTTTGAATGTGGCCCAGGAAAGTGTGGATGCATATATGCATTAAAGTAATCATACCAAAAGTCGGAAATTCTTCTTTGATGTTATGGAGAATTCAATCTGATCTTCGATGTCTTGTTTGGTTCAACAAATTGGATTACATACAAGACTTAATTCGTGAATGATGTCAAATTGTTCCCAGTAGAAAGGTTGTTTGACTATTGGAAGTGAGTGAATGTTTGTGATTTCATGTGATTGACCACCAATTTCCATCTAACAATGATCCATGCTTAAAAACATGTTAGAAGAAATAGGTTGATAAAACAAATAAGAGATACTTGATAAAAATTGATAAAATTTGACAAAGGGGTAAAATTGATAGGAATCATGTTAGCGATTAGGCTAATCGGTGGCAATTTAAGTGATTTTTGATAGTTTAATAAAATCAAATGTTTGAAGTTTTTGATTGATGTTTTAGAGTAACATATGACTAAAAATGATGTTAAAGAGATGGTAAAACATAAAAAGAATACCTAGAGGTTGAAATGGAGCTAAAAGAAGCCTCAAACCTCACTGGAAAGATGATCTGGATGGTTGGTGCAGTCTGCAAGTTGAATGGTGAAAATCTGATCCACATGAGCTTTGAAAGGCTTTGAAAATGCTTGATGAAGATTGATAATGATGCTCACTAATGATTTTGATATTCTAGTGCTAAGTGATGATATGCAGAATGCTTTGGAAGACAATATTGAAAGCAAGAGCTTAAGATTGAAATTGAGGATCCTGGATGATGGTAGAAAAACTACTATTTATTGGGTTTTTGGGGTTTGGAAGGGTAAAGTGGTTAAAACCACTTCCAAATGGAGTTTTCTAGTTTTGGTTGTAGACACCTGTAGTTTGATCAAAGCACTATTATTCTTAATATTGCACTAACTATTCTCACTCCTCACAAATTGATGACATACCGTCAGTTAGACCTATCTAACTCCCCTCTTACGACACTCTTTTGGTCATATTTCTCCTATAAACCAACTAATGGAGTTGATATAGTCCTTTATTGGCTAAACCATCTTCTCATTCCCTTCTATACTAATTCTACTATCTTCCTAGACTATCAATCCATTTCATTCGATTGATTAAATCTTTAAAAAATCTCTCAAAACCATGATTCCTCTCTAAACATGATTAACTAGTCTAACCTAGTTTAACTAGTCCTAACCATGATTAACCTCTTCTAAACCTAGTCAAATCTTACTTTGACTCCCTAATTAACTTTTTGGCTTATCCTTTAGTCCCACATGCACCAAAATTCCCCACTTTCCCAAATGGAAAACTATAAATAGCCCACTAGCCCCCTCTCTCATTTTTAAGAACTCTCCTTCTTCCTAACATAAACTATAGCATTTTCATTGAGCTAGAGTTATTTCATTTCTTTAATTGAGCTATTGCTTTACCATTGCACTACACACCAAGCATTGAGTAAATGGGAAGAATCATTGGCCTTGAAGCCATTAATGGTGAGCTCTCATTCTCATAATCACATAACTGATTGCTTAGAATCCTTCCTAGGTTCATTTTAAAGCTTTCAAGAGTAGAGGATTACTAAATATGCTAGATTTGCTTGTTTCTTTCAATATTAATGTATGTAAAGTGATGAATCCTTGTTTATCTCTTATCTGATGGTCCACTAACTAGTTGTTAAGAGCCTTTGGGGTTTCTTTAGAGATTCTTACCCCATGTCCATGGATTTTGCAACTTTTCATTGAACACATTTGGCACGCCTCGGTGGGACACTTAGTCCATCCCCATTAGTGCAATATTAATGTATGCAAAGTGATGAATCCTTGTTTATCTCTTATCTGATGGTCCATTGACTAGTTGTTAAGAGCCTTTGGGGTTTCTTTAGAGATTCTTACCCCATGTCCATGGATTTTACAACTTTTCATTAAACACATTTGGCATGCCTAGTGGGACACTTAGTCCATCCCCCATTAATGGGGTCATTTTGAAGCTTTTATTTCAGTTTCTAACTTTTTACATGTTTTTGTAGGGTTAAATATTTTTCCTTGAGCTTTTTAGCTAGGTTTTATGTAGTTAACCCTCATTTTCATGCTTCTTTGTTAAGTTTATGCTAGAAACTACATTTAATGGCTAATTTCTAACTTGTTGACACTTTTAAAATTTCATTTTCCATGTTTTTTGGTGGTTTTTCAGGCAGGGGCGCATACACCTTTCTATCAGCACAGGCGCATTCAAACTGTCATTTTTAGTAGAGGGGTGTAGGCACCCAAAACCATGTGCAGTACCTTAAAACAGGCACACATGCCCAAATCATGGCACACACACACCCCTTCGCCAACGCACACACCTGTAACCTATTTTTTTCACTAGGCGCACAGCACCCAAACCCACGCGTAAGCACCCTATGTATTCTCGGCCCTCTCAAAAAAATTTACCAGACACACACATGCCCAAACCATGGCACATACACCCTTTTTTGGTGCAAGTACCCTCTCTTGCATGCACACGCATTTGTTATAGTTTTTACCACTTCTTGTTTTACTAGCGCACGCACATATTCTCTAGTGCGAGGCATCTCTCGGGTAGCGCAAGCACCCTGCATATCTACTAGGTTTACACAAAGGGGTGCAGGTACCAAAATCCACACATACATGCCTAAAATGGCACGCATACACCTTGAAGGGGGCACAGTATCTCTGTTTGATCCATATTTGTTCACATAATTTTTAGTGCTCCTAGTTTTGGTCATATCTTTTGACTTGTTGACCCGTTTTCAGAGTTTGAATATGTGTCGAAAAACTCCCAAAACTCCCAAAGTGCCCCGGAGACCTCCAAAAATGCAAAATACAAAAACCATTGAAAATTTGCTAAAAATAGATTTGTGGAATTTCCTAATTTTTCTTGGTTTTCTAACTTGTTTACTGAGTTCTAACAAGTGATTACAGGTTTCTTTTTGCAGGCATCTCTCGGGTAGCACATGCACCCTGCAGATCTACTAGGTTTACACGGAGGAGTGCAGTACCAAAATCCACGCATACATGCCTAAAATGGCACGCATACACCTTGAAGGGGGCACAAGTATCTCTGTTTGATCCATATTTGTTCACATAATTTTGAGTGCTCCTAGTTTTGGTCATATCTTTTAACCTTTGTTGACCCGTTTTGGAGTTTGAATATGTGTTAGAAAACTCCCAAAACTCCCAAAGTGCCTCGGAGACCTCCAAAATGAAAAATACAAAAACCATTGAAAATTTGCTAAAAATAGATTTGTGGAATTTCCTAATTTTTCTTGGTTTTCTAACTTGTTTACAGGAGTTCTAACAAGTGATTGCAGTTTCTTTTTGCAGGCATCTCTCGGGTAGCACATGCACCTTGCAGAGATCTACTAGGTTTACACAGAGGGAGTGCAGTACCAAAATCCACGCATACATGCCTAAAATGGCACGCATACACCTTGAAGGGGGCACATGTATCTCTGTTTGATCCAGATTTGTTCATATAATTTTTAGTGCTTCTAGTTTTGGTCATATCTTTTAACCCGTTGACCCGTTTTGGAGTTTGAATATGTGTTAGAAAACTCCCAAAACTCCCAAAGTGCCTCGGAGACCTCCAAAATGAAAAATACAAAAAACCATTGAAAATTTGCTAAAAATAGATTTGTGGAATTTCCTAATTTTTCTTGGTTTTCTAACTTGTTTACTGAGTTCTAACAAGTGATTGCGTGTTTTTTTTGCGAGGCATCTCTCGGGTACATGCACATCCGCACTGATGAGATCTACTAGGTTTACACAGAGGAGTGCAGGTACCAAAATCCACGCATACATGCCTAAAATGGCACGCATACACCTTGAAGGGGGCACAAGTATCTCTCGTTTGATCCATATTTGTTCACATAATTTTGAGTGCTTCTAGTTTTGGTCATATCTTTTAACCCATTGACCCGTTTTTGGAGTTTGAATATGTGTTAGAAAACTCCCAAAACTCCCAAAGTGCCCCGGAGACCTCCAAAAATGCAAAATACTAAAAACCATTGAAAATTTGCTAAAAATAGATTTATGGAATTTCCTAATTTTTCTTGGTTTTCTAACTTGTTTACAGGTTCTAACAAGTGATTACAGGTTTTTCTTTTTGGTTTTATTTGACTAAAGTAGTTTAAGTGTTTCATTTTCTTAGTTAAAAGGGGATTTTCAAAGTGTGTATGCTCTTCCCTTACACCTTCTAGGTGATCTTGGGAATCAAAAACACTTCTAAAAACACCTTGTCACTTTTAAAAAAACTTACTTTACGTTTAAATAATTGGATTAATCTTTCAAAGTTGGCTAAAATGAACTCTACCTTTTGAAGTATTTTTCACAAAGGCTTATTTTAGTAGGGTTTTCATGTTGTGTATGCTCTTCTTTGCACCTTTTTGGTGATCTTAGGAATCAAAAACAACATGTAAAATCTCTTTCTTATTTGATGGAAAATTACTAACTCTTTGCATGTAGGGCCTAACGCTTGTCAAAGAAAGGAGGAGCCAAGACAAAAAAAAACCTTCTAATACATGTGTTTTCATATAGGTTTCCAAATGATGTGCTACTTAAAACCACATTAAGTTAAGCATGATTAAAAAAACACACCACTTTCATCACACTTTGTATTGTAGGTTTTGAAAAGGGTACATCCATATCCGCTCAGAACTAGAACATAACCCTTTTGGCATAACGCCTTAAGTTACAACAATGGGGGTGGTTCCAGAAATCTAATGTAATCCACCATTGAGTAACCTCGTGGATGAAACAGGAAGCACTCCACTTACCCACTTGACTAGATTTCACATTGTAAGTTAGATTCAAAGTTTTCCATATCGCGACCCTAGTGATGGTACAAATAAATGCACTAGTTGCTCATTATATTAGAAGGGGTAAAGTAAAGTTGAGATACTCCCAAATCAGTCAATGTGACTCTTTGGGTAAATCGAGCTCGCTCTTAGAAAACTTGTGACACCTAGTTGAGAGATCTTATTAGGGAAGCCATTCTGTCTTGGAGCCCACTTTGCTAGTCCGTTATCGTGTCAAGCCATCACGAAGTGACAACTCACTTGGATTCTGAACCTTGTTTCTCAAACAAGGCAAAGATCCCATGTAAGTTAGAACTAAGTGCCTTTCATCACGAAATTAAATGACGTCTCACTTAGCTCGGTTTCTTTCTCACCTTCGGATGAGGTGAAACTCTGCCCAAGTGGTGCTTAGTTTATTTTCATCTTTTTGATCTATACCCTTGTGTTCTCGCTACCCATTTGGAGTGAGAAGGAAGCATACCTCACGCATTTTATCAAAGATATTACTCACCACTTTTTTTCTGTTTACGCCCATCCATGTTTTTGGTTGGGTTGTTAAATGTCTAAAGTGCACAAGTATGTTTTCGTATCTTTGATAGTCCTTTGATCTTGATTTCAAGATTGTCTTCACTATTGCGATTTCGGTTCATCTTTTATCTCTCCTTAAGTTGAATATTTTTTTCTCACATTCTAGTCACACAATTTTGGTACTTATGTCGTGTTTTCAATTTCTTGAGAACTTGATATAAGTCCCTTTATTATGTGGTTACATTGCTCGCAACTAAAAACTTCTTTCTATACTCATACTTCATTTCAGTTTTGATGTCATCTAAGTCTTTTTTTAGAGTGTCGATATTGCCTTATATATACTAAAATAATGTCATCTTGACTAACACCTTGCTCACTTGGTTAATGTATCAGGATAATGTTTTTTACGCTATACATATAACTTCCATTTTTTATAAAACTTAGATTTCATCGGCATTCAAACTAGTTTTAGCATACCTCGTCAAGAGATTTGCATCGAGTTAGCAGCACTTTAATATTTAGGTCTTGTTAGAATTCTAACTTGACCTACGTATTGATACAATATTGTCACTATCTACTTTAGACCCTTCACTAGAATCATAGTTTAGGGTATAAGCTTGGAACATTCAAACTAGTTTTAGTATACCTCATCAAGAGATTTGTCAGTACCACTTTAATATTTAGGCCTTGTTAGAATTCTAACTTGACCTATGTATTGATACGATATTGTCACTATCTACTTTAGACCCTTCACCAGAATCATAGTTAGGGTATAAGCTTGGAAAAATGAAAATTTGAGTGATCGTTGCATTTAAGTGTTCATATGAGTGTTATTTGAATCATAAAAACAACTGCATAACGTTACTTCTAGAAAACACTAGGTTATTTCAACATCACATCGAGCGACTTGCACAAACATATCGCCTAGGTTTCACATAAACTTTGAAGGACATTTAGACAAAATATAGTATCACTTTGACTAGTGATGCCTAGAATCATGAAGATGGCATCCAAACCAAATGATCGTGACTTAGGAGAAAATCCTTTTGAATTGTTCCCATTTAGTGGAAACAACTTAGCGCCTCTCTTTTCATAGGTTAAAGACACAGAGCCATTGATTGATCATAGCAGAGAGGAGTCTGAATCTTCTGAAGAACAACACCAATTAGACCTAGGTCACTTTGACAAACTCCTTTATTACAATAGGGATCAAGTACTCACAAGAGTCTTAGAGTTAGGAGCCAAGCTTCCATAAGAACACGAAGCAGAAACTAAGGTCATTAATCATAAAATAGAAGAATGAAGATCCCTCTTAGACATAGATAACCCCTTTGACGTGGGGTATGCTTCTACTTCTAGTCAACATCATAACACCATTGAAGGAGACCCATCCAAGCCACTTGGTGATCCATGATGACCTTATTAAAAATCTTCACGTAAAGTGAAGATTGAGCACAAAGCCTCACGCCTCCCAAGTTCATGAGGAAGAGGATCCTTTAATTAAAGAAGATATCCTTCAAAAATAGATCCTGAAACTAAGCCAAAAATTAGCAAACTTAGGCTCTTCAAATAGGAACGTATACAAAGACAAACTCAAAACAAAATCTAGTGAGTTCCACTTTGATCCATATAGTGACACAACTTTTAAAGTGGTGAAGGCACAAAGACCAATGTCACCTACCAAAGAACAAATCATTGAATGGGAATTACAATCAATGAAAGACATGCTTACTACGCTATAAGAGGGAAATGTAGGACATAGTAGGAAATATTTGTATGAAGAACTATGCCCTTACCCCTTCGATAAGGACATGTTACGAAAACCCTTCCCAAAACATTTTACCATTCCTAAATTTGATAAATATAAGTGCAAAGGTGATCCTTGTGATCACATCAAAGACTTTTATATGGCTTTCCAAGAGGTCACATACAACGATAACTTCTTAATACGACTCTTCCCTCATAGCCTAGGGGTACTTTGGGATTGGAATGGTTCTTTAGCATACCCAAGGGCTCCATTACAACATGGCCGCGTTAGCAAAAATTTGTATGACATTATTCCTACAACATGGAAAATGATATCATAATGAATGACCTCTATAATGCAAATCAAAGCCCAAAAAAAACCTTTTTGCAAGATTTTTACAATGATGGCGAGGGTTGGCAAGTTGCATTCCCTTGTGCCTTGCCGAAAAATAGACTAGTAAGCATATTTGTGCCTAACTTGAACCCAGAGATAGCCTTCCATTTACAAATGCATTGTGGCTCTAACTTTAAAGAATTTATAGAGAAGGGCAGTCAAATCGAAAAGGCCCTCATCACAAAGGGAACACTTAAACCGGTTGTCAAAGACAAACATGAAGCAAAATCCTTAGATAAACCAAGTTCTTCAACAAAAACAAACATGTCATTGGAGATGGCATTACGGACTCCAAGAGAGTCCAAACTATGCAAATTGGTCCACTTTTAAAGCTCTCACAAGGACCTCATCCCAAGGCACCCACCAAACGTGAGTTCACGCCATTAACAGAATCCCTATCTGCCATACTAAAATAGTTAGATAACGTAAACATGGTGGAGTACCCAACCGCGATGGTACCATACCCAAAAAATGCTCCAAAACCATTTGGTTCAAAGAACATGAGTACTTGTGACTTCCACCATGTTAAAGGGCACAAGACAGATAGATGCTTGAGACTATGCCATTACATACAAGACCTCATTGAAGAGGGTAAAATCATCATAGATTCTCCCCCTGACTCAGGACAAGGGCCAAATGAGAAAATGGGTATCTTTAAAGAGCCTTTCCTAACCATGCAGATAAAAAGAAAAGGAAGCCAGATCATGGACAAACTTCCAATGACTATAGGACTTTGCACTTATATTTATCCCACTAATGATAGTCCCTTCGATTCCCTCATAGGATGTATCCGTTCATCTAATGAACATGTCAATACTATCAGGATCTTAGAAAAGAGTTGTGTAGTAGGGACGAGATGTGCTCATTTAATCATACCAGAACCCCTACCTATCCCTCAGGAAGGTCAATACAATTTGATAGACCAGTTAGAGAAAACACCTGCTAGGATATCAATTTTAGATCTCCTCAAAATCTCTACTTCCCATAAAAATACTTTATAAAACACTATAAAAAATTTTAGGAGTCTCAACCGATGTAGATCTTGCACACCTCCAAGCCATGATTGTGCACCTTGACTCTAACAATCATATCACTTTTGATCATGTTGCAATCCCATAACGACCTAGAGCACAACTTACCCTTATACCTAGAAGTGGTTGTTACCCATCGCAAAATTAAGAGAGTACTTGTGGATGGTGGATCCGGTCTAAACATTTGTACTTTGAAGTTGGTTAAGCAGCTAGGCCACTCAGAAATGGATCTAGGTGCCAAAACTATTACAATCATGGCCTATGATAATGAGGAGCGAGAGTCAGTAGGCACTATAGTGATTCCAATGGAAGTAGGGCCAACTTGTCATGATACAACGTTCCATGTCCTTGACTTGGATCTACCATACAACATGCTCTTAGGATGCCCATGGATCCATGCCATGCAGGCCATTCCTTCAAATTTCCATCAATGTATCAAGATGTGCCATAAAGGATAGATAATCACCATTCAGGGTGATCCAAACCATTTACACATTGCAGAGCCTTGCACAGTTTTTCTCGTGCAACTTATGAATGCCCTTCTACATAAATTGTTGTTCCTTTGCAAAATAGAGGCTATCAAGAACATGTGGATCCAGATTCACTCACTCCTTGCAATCAAGACTTTCCTTCATTGGTCAACCCCTTTGCATCATGGGAGGCAATGTCGAAAAAATATGGCCTAGTGAGCCATTCACCTTGAACAAGCTTTATTAATATCAGATTTATCAGTGTCACCCAGGACATGTGGAAAACCCTATTTTCAGTTCAAAAGCACTTGGGATCAATGCCCTAAACCATTGGAGAAGTTCATTCCTAGTGGTTTCTTATCCAAGAAAATATGTTAGAAGATTCCACTAGCAGAGTACCTAAAGGTACCATGGCTTCATGCCATCAAGCCCCGCTATATGTCAAAGGCCACCGTATGATGTACATCATGGGTTACAATGGGTTTGGATGTGGTATCAATGTGCAAGGCGATTAGAACCCATTCCTATCCCTCACTTCAAATCAAACAAGCATGGTCTTGGAATAAGACCTCATGACGATCCACCCTTTGAGATTGATGCCACCTCTTCCAAACATGAGGATGACTCATCTCATTCGATATAGCGATGTGGATTCCCAATGTAGCCTCTACGAGGATCTTGCCTCCACTAACCTATTCCTTATTCAGTTGTCCTTACCTTATCCGGATCCAATCCTCAAACCAATTTCCAAGTAACCCTTGTATATCCCAAACTTGTAGATTGGGATCAACAATTTCACGTGCCAATCGATTTCTTTGAGAATGATGAGGCATTTCAGAATTCATGGGTCTCAGGGATTTATTCTATTAGGGATCATAAGAAAGGCTTTGCAATTCAACTAGACACATGTGCATACTTTGGAGAAGAAGAAAGATGTGTGGATGCTTGAATAAGAAGGTCAAAACAAGAGTAAGAATACTTCAGAGAAACCTTGTGCAAGGAATAAACACAAGTCTCATAGTGAAAAAAAATTTGAAGCACTTGTAGACAAAAACAAAAATGAAGAACCTATGGAAAAAATGGTCTATCCATTCAAGGATGATGATGAGCTACCTAAGGAGGTTGATCTTACTCTTCCCCTGATCCTACATGGATGGAAGATACTTCTAAGATGCTTGTGGAAGAAACCATCAGTGTTAACATTGGCTCGAAAGAGGAACCTAGAATGATAAAGTTGGGAGCTTCACTCTCAGCTCAAGAAAAAGGTTTTTGTAGAGCTATTAAGAGAATATGGATATATATTTGCATGGTCATATGCCGATATGCCTAGTTTGGACCTAGACTTGGTCATGCACAACCTCGTTGTGCACCTAGATGCAAAACCCATCAAGCAAAAGTTGAGAAAGATGCACCCTAAAATTGCACTCCTTGTCAAAGAAGAACTTGAAAAATTATTAGTGTTGATTTCATTAAACCCATTGACTATTCGATTGGATATCTAACATAGTCCCTATTGTTCAAAAAAACCTATGTTGGCATAAGGATCTACACCGACTTCATGACATCAATAAATAAGGCATGTCCCAAAGATGACTTCCCTTGCCTAATATTGACATGATCATTGATTCCACTACTGGTTATGAAATGTTGTCCTTAATGGATGGTTTTTCAGGTTATAACCAAATCAAGGATTATAGAGGAGGATCAACATAAAACAACTTTCATCACCCCTTGGGAACATTTTGTTACAAGGTCATGCCTTTTGGACTCAAGAATGTCGGGGCCACCTATCAACGTGCAATGATGATATCATCTTCCATGACATGATGAATGACATCATGGAGGATTACGTTGATGATATCTTAGTAAAGTCCAAAAGTAGAGGAGAGCACCCTAAAGTGCTAAGACGTATTTTCCAACGTCTCGGGATTACAAGGTACGCTTGAACCCCAAGAAGTGTGTCTTTGGTGTTTTTTCAGAAAACTCCTAGGTTTCATTGTTTCACAAAGAGGAATAGAGTGGACCTGCCAAGGTTACAACTATCACAAAAATGCCTCCACCTACAACTCTCAAACAATTAAGGAGTTTACAAGGAAAATTCAAGCAATCCATTTTTTATTTCACAACTTGCGGATAAGTGCCACCCATTTACACATCTCCTCAAAAGGATGTTGCATTCAATTAGGGACCAGATTGTCAAAAGGCATTTGCACTACTTAAACAATACCTTGTCAACCCACCTATACTCATGCCACCTACCCCAGGGAAAACCTCTCCTCTTGTACATCTCTACTACCTAGTTTTTATTGGTGCATTGCTTGCCCAATATGATCTAGACCATAGAGAAAGGGAAGTTTATTACCTTATCACACTCTTGATTTCCTATGAGTTAAATTACCCACAGATTGAAAAGGCCTTTGCTAGTAGTCATCTTCACCTTTCAGAAACTTTGCCATTATCTCCTTAACAATAAAACCAAACTAATATCCAAAGTTGACCCTCTCAAGTACCTTTTATCCAAACCCACCTTACGGGATGAATGGCTAATTGGATCATTCTCCTAAGTGAATTTGATATTGAGTTTGTGAATCATAAATCCTTGAAAGGACAAGTATTGGCTGATCAATTGGTAGAAAATCCTCTACCAGAATGGAACCTTTGTGTTTGGACCTGCCAGATGCATCCATGATGTATGTTGAAGAATCTGTAGAATGGAAAGTCCATTTTGATGGATCATTCACCTTCCATGGATCGGGGGTGGGTAGTGCTCATCACTCCCACATGTGAGGTTATTCCCAAGAGCATTCCATTTGGGATTCCCTTGCACTAATAACATTACAGAGTATGAGGCACTCATTCTGGCCTCAAGTTGGCTATCACTTGGAATATTAGACAACTACGAGTCATTGGGGACTCCCAACTCATTATTAAGAAAGTTAATGATGAGTATAAGGTTAAAGATGAGAAACTTGTTCCATACAAGAAATTGGTTGAAACCTTGAAAGAATATTTTACACATGATTGTCTTTGAGCAAAAAACCAAGGTCACATAATAGATCAGCAGATGTTATGGCTACAATTGGATCTCTCTTACACATTCCACCTCAGGAGAGAAAATTCCATTCTTTATAGAGCATTTACAAATACCCATACGACATGCCGAAATCTTGTTTGGCATGTGAAATTGTTGGTCCATCCTCCCCTTGGTATGACCCTATATTTAGATACCTACAAGATGGCACATTTCCCCAGACATTACCCATTCTGAGAAGAAATCCCTTATCCATCCGTATAGCCCATTATACCCTCCTAGGAGGCACCTTTATCATCATGGCTACGACGAGGGAATCTACTTCGTTGTTTGGATGTTATTGACTCATCCACTATTAAGGAAGTACATGGTGGTATTTGTGGAGCACACTAGTGGTATGGTCTTGGCTAAGAAGCTCTTAAGGGTAGGTTATTATTGGCCCACCATGGAAGTAGACTATTGTAATTTTGTCAAGAAATGTGAGCTATGCCAAAAGTATGGAAACTTGATACATGCACCAACACAGATTTGTAGCCTATCGCAACACCTTGGCCATTTTCTAAATGGGGCTGGATCTCATAGGGAAGCTCCATCCTTCTTCTTCAGATGGCCACACCCACATTATCACTACCACCAAGTATTTTACTAAATGGGTAGAGGTTGTGCCTCTTACTTATGTCACTGTGTGCAAAATTTCCAAATTCATCATGAATCATCTCATCTTCCATTATGGTATCCCTTCCACCATTATCACTTGATAATGGTAAATCCTTTAAGAATAAAATGGTTAAGACATTGTGTCAATGCTTCCATATTCAACTCAAGTGGTCTACCCCTATTACCCCCAAGGTAATGGACAAGCCAAGCTACCAATAAAACCCTTGTATGAAATCATGGAGAAAATGGTAAGTAAGACTGGTCGTAATTGGCACTTACAGATACATCCCACCCTCTGGGCCTATCAAACCTCCATCCGCACTCCTACTGGTGTGACCCCATATTCCCTAGTTTATGGCACTAAAGCCATCATACCCTTGGAAGTGGAGCTTCCCTCCCTGAGAATATCTCTCTAGGATTATCTTGATAAAGATGAAGACTATAGAGTAGCTTGGCTAGCAGAGCTAGAGTTGTTGGATGAAAAGCGGATAAGAGCACTTAATCACCTCAAGGTCTACCAAAATAGAGTATCAAGAGGATATAACAAATGGATCATTCATCGTGAATTTGATGTAGGTGATCTAGTGTTGAAAGAAAATCAGAAGAACACCATCAAAGACAGAGAAAAGAAAGGTAAGTTTGAGGCCAACTGGCTAGGGCCTTATGTAGTGGTTGTTAAATATGGGTCAGGAGCTTATAAACTAGCATATTCAGATGGTGAAGAACTTCCAGAACCTATGAATGCCATGCATCTCAAGTGGTTCTATGCTTAAGCATGGTGTGAATATCGAAAAGAACTAAAAAGTAGAAAAAAAAAAAAAAAAAAAAAACATGGAAAATTTGAGAAAACATAGTAAAGAAAAAAAATAGTCATCCACATGTGAAAACCACACAATTGTGGCATAGTGGGTAGGTCTTTGGGTGAAAACCGGTTTCGGTGCTCAAGGAGGATTCATCCGGTCACAAAGTTACTCTTGCATCAGGATGGGTAACCCTCACCACTTTCTAGAAATAACTTCCTTTGCTAGGTCTAGGAACCCTACCAAATCCATCTTCGTCAAGTCCGTGATCTAGCTTATTTACTCTTATATCTACATGAAGGATGTGCCTTTGAATATTTTCCCATCTAATGTTGGGGGCACCTTCACATTTCACCTTCTTGAAACATATGTGCATGGCATTCTTCCCTTTGTATATTCCCACATCATGTTGGGGGCATCCACGCTTCTTTTTCCTTGTACATTGCTTTCAGAACATGACCTTAGAAAATACAAAAACATTCGAAAAAATACACAAAAATCTAAACATTCAAAAAATCCCCCTTAGAACAAAGCTACACCAACTTCATAACATTATCTTAGGGAACCCAAAACAATGTGAACAGTAGCCTTGAAAACTTATCTTTCAAGATAACCCAAAAACATCAGAAAATATATCAATGTTGTCCCACAAAAACAAGGTAATGATTAAATTGCTTTTAGTTGTCGGTTTGTATAGTTTTGGTTGTATATTTGTTTAGTTTTGTTAGCTTTTGCTTGTGTGTTTGTTTACTGCACATCTGTTTGTTATCACATCTACCATCTATCATTCATCACATATAACATCATCTGATACATCATATATACAAATATGCTAAGTTTTACATCATGCATGTATACTAAGCTAATCATCACATATCATATCATCAATGGGGGCAAGAGGGGTTGCATGATCACAAATCTATCCCCCACACACAATATCATCTAATATCATCCCAAATGCTAGCATCTACCAAAATATCTCATATAGTATATCATACAACAAAATCACTCACGTACAAAATGTATGACCTATCATCTCATCTCTTCACCCTAGGGCATTTTTATATATTTCAGTGCTTGCTTGTCTTCTTCTATTTTTATCTAGCGCCATGATTATTTTTAAATAATTTTTGTTGGCCCATTTGTCTTCTCTCGTGGGGCATTTTATTGCCACCCGACGCCCATTCTCTTTTCCTTGGGGCATTTTCACATGCTTTTAGGTGACCTTCCATTTCCTAAATTCCTCTGACCGATCAAAAATTTAAAAATTATAAAATCATCAAAAATCCAAAAAATCGTAAAACTTTGAAAATGGACTAAAATTGGTAATCAACTCATTTACAGCTGAAATTTGTGTCTCTCACATGGCACTCATCTCATATCTTGTTGAATTTTCACATGTTTTGAAACAATGACTCATGGATCACCTAACTCTACAATCATTTACAAAAGCTATGTTGCTTACTTTGTCTTGTACTCTGGGGCACTATCAGTTGCCTGGTACTATTTTCATCATGCACATTACTTTTCCATTGGACCCAAGTGTCCTCCATCATTTCCCTTGCATATAAAAATTTCTTGGGGCATCATTTTAAAACCCTTGTCATTTATCAAAACATTTGGGACTACATCTCGATAACAAATTATTTGTGCAACTATCTTGAACATTGTTGGTTTGAGTGTGTGTGATTGTACTTATTTCCCTGTTA
Organism: Taxus wallichiana var. yunnanensis; assembly: GCA_018340775.1. NCBI lineage: Eukaryota > Viridiplantae > Streptophyta > Pinopsida > Cupressales > Taxaceae > Taxus > Taxus wallichiana. The sequence continues at coordinate 729,112,202 of CM031239.1, read as the reverse complement.
GATGAGTTTGTTTACTTCTCGTATTGCATTGCATGTTTGTATGTTGCATGGAGTTGTTGTTTTAGCAAGGGATGGTTGTTTGTATCTTGGCTTTTCATGTCATTTTACGCTTCCATCATATGCTTACATTTTAATAAGGACCGATGATGAGGATGCTAAGCAAAATGATGATTAAAAATTGTTTGCACTTGGTTTGTGGATAGCTCAATATCCCTTTTTCTTGTTGTTCTCTAATCTTCTCTTCACACTTTTCTTTCTTTTGTTCTCTTTTTGATCGTCATCGATCGAGTTCTTCCATCACCCCATCGACACTCGAGGGGGCATCCCTTTAGCTAACTAATTTTTCTTCTACCCCTTCAAAAAAATTCATTTGCTTATGTTTGTCTACTTTCTTTGAAGTGACGTAGCTTACGTCACCCCAAAGAGGGAAAATGTAGACACTTCATAGTTTGTCTAGTTTGAAAGCACGTAGCTTATTATTCCTAATATTGCACTAACTATTCTCCTTCTTGCAAATTGATGACATATCATCAGTTAGACCTATCTAACTCCCCTCTTACGACACTCTTTTGGTCGTATTCCTCTTATAAATCAATTAATGGAGTTAATATAGTCCTTTATTGACTAAACCATCTTCTCATTCCCTTCTAGACTACTTCTACTAGCTTCTAGACTATCAATCCATTTCATTGGATTGATTAGACCTCTCAAAACTCTCTCAAAACCTAATTCCTCTCTAAACATGATTAACTAGCTAACCTAGTTTAACTAGTCCTAACCATGATTAACCTCTTCTAAACCTAGTCAAATCTTACTTTGACTCCTAATTAAACTTTTTGGCTTATCCTTTAGTCCCACATGCACCAAAATTCCCCCACTTTCCCAAATGGAAAACTATAAATAGCCCACTACCCCCTCTCATTTCTAAGAACTCTCCTTCTTCCTAACATAAACTATAGCATTTTGCTTAGGGTTTAGAGTTATTTCATTTCTTTCATTGAGCTATTGCTTTTCCATTGCACTACACACCAAAGCATTGAGTAAATGGGAAGAACCATTGGCCTTGAAGCCATTAATGGTGAGCTCCCATTCTCATAATCACATAACTGATTGCTTAGAATCCTTCCTAGGTTCATTTTAAAGCTTTCAAGAGTAGAGGATTACTAAATATGCTAGATTTGCTTGTTTATTTCAATATTAATGTAGTTGTGGGACCACCTCTTATTATAGGCGATGAGAAAGGATCCATGGGTCTAGATGAGCACGACAACCTCAGTGCGTATTGATGTTCTTTGGAGTGACCGTTGGTTATAGGTGGTGGTGGAATCGTGCTTATGCAAAGTTTGAGAGAGCTCGGTTAGTTTAGAGAGGGAGGATATTGTGTGCTCAAGTAGAGGGAACACATGAGATTATTGATTTTAGTGATGATGAGGAGGGTGATGGAGATGAGGAGGACTTAGAGGCTCTTCAGGCATAGTTGATGACCGATGTAGAGAGGCCGCATGATGGATACTTGAGAGAGATGGATTGCATGTCGAGCGGGATGATTTTATTGGTGTGCGGGCTACCCTGATTAATGAGAGGGATAGTATTATAGCTGAGCGTGATGGGCTCGAGACAACGGTTGGCATAGGCCACAATTGACCAAGATAGGTATAGACAACGAAGAGGACCCCGAAAAGGGCTCTCGGTATTACAAGGAAATCAATGTCGGTGAGGATTTGGTGGCTCATGCACATGATGGTAGTCACATGGGTGCACCATGCATGATTAGCTCTACCCATTATTAGTCTTTATAGGAAAATTTGTCTTATTATGAGGATTTGGTGATATGAGGCTTCCCCAATGCGGTTCTTTATGTTGATCATTTAGTGCGGTGAGGAGTTGCTCCTAGTGTTAGTGTGATGAGTGTGGGTCAACCACCTTGAGGACCAGATGGAGGAGGTGGTGGTGATGGTGGTGCGCAGAGAGGTGATGGGAGTTTGGTCCATGCTAGTGAGTTTCTTGGAGGTGTCTAGTTTCTTTGGATAGTTGTTATATGTATTGTATTTTTATTTGTGTACGGATCTTATATGAAGCCTTGATATATAGTTTTTGATATACTGAGATAGGGGACTCCTTAATGATGTATTTTGAGACTTTGATCATGATTGTATATGATGACATGGTTTGATTTATGATTCATGTGTTGGTTATGATGTATGTTTTAACACATGTTTCAATGTTTTTTAACGTTTTTAATTGATGTTTATGGGATTTGAATATGGAAAGTTTAAATATTTCTATGATTTGGATTATGATGTATTGAGATGGTTTTGATGTCCTTTTACTTTTTGAAATGGGAATAAAATTGAAATTATTGCTTTGATTTGGATTTGATACATACGTGATGGGTATAAAAATGTGAAAGCACTTACACTTTAGGCCTTAACAATAATTTTAACACAAGATTATCAGTAGGTAGATATATGTGGGATCTCAGTTATAGAGATGAAGTGATAAGATATACCTTTGTAGGACACAAAAGGAGATTTAATATGTGTAGGTTGGTGTGGTAAATTAGGGTTCTCCTTTTAACAGTTTCTTAGAGAAATTCCCAGACTATATATTTAACTTTTTCGATGTGTTGGCTGTCAAAATAGGACTTTAATGCAAGCAATAATCAGGGGACAAAAGTCCCTCCTCTTTGATGGGAGAGGTGCCCTTATTGAAAGCAAGCAACAAAACTATTCACAAATGTACAATTTTCTACTTCAATGAGGAACTCTGATATCATGAAAGTGTTTTAATGCCAAGATAGATTATCAATACAAAGGAACAGAAGAACTAAGGGAGGGAAAAAAGGTAGAATATAATAGCACCCTTCAGGAAGTATAGATAGAAAAATAGTTCCTTATAAATGTTGAGCAAGGACAATATATAGAACAAAATCATTCATATTAAAACCACTAGATGTTATTTCACAGACACAAAGTTCCAAAGATAACATCCACAAGAATACAAAGCTTCTTAATGCAATAAATTAATGATTCACAAATTTTAGATAGATAAGAGAGAATAAATAGACGCAGATAGAAATAGGAAGGGAAATCTTCTGTATTGATAGCTTTTAATTCTTTTACACTTTCAAAAATAATCAGAGTTCCACCTTGGAATGGCGAGGAGAGCTCAATATATAGCTTACAAAAGCGAGTTACATTTGGTAACCATTTCTTTTAACCAAAATATTAATTAAGGAAATGCACAATACAAAGTCCTTAATTAATTTACAAGGAGATCCAAACTATAGATAGAAAAGGAGAGTCAAGAGCCAGAAGCAGAGACATCCTAGTTGTGGCGGAGGAGGGCCCACTACTTTGAGAATCTGATGCCTGAATCTCTTCAATGCTTCCGCTATCTCCATGCCTCTTGGAATTGTTGTGTTAGCAGTAGCATGAGTCCATGTGCCGAGGCATTTTTCCATATCTTTTTCAAACTCGGTATGCTCTAGATACTCCTTATTAGCCTCAGCTATAGCTGAATGGAGAGAACAAATGTCCTTCATTTTCTCTTTTGTGATTGACTCTTCTTTGAACAAATCATCCTTGACAAAGGTTTTGAACTAAGCCTTGATTTCTTGAAGAGAGAGGGATACACCTGTAGCTTCATCCTAAAGATGGCAGTGGATATATTTGAAGGCAGATAAAACACAAGTTTTAAAAGACTCCCCTTTTGCCATACATTCCTTAATTCTCCCAGTGCTTCTTCCAGAACCTTTATTTTCCATTCAATGCTAAAGATCCATGTCCTTGACAGGTTATTCTTGACATCATCAAATACATTATTGGCTAACAGGATCCTCTCATCAGTTTGACCCATTAGATGGAGATCTGCAATACACCCACTCCAGACCATCAGCTCCTTGTCCATAGCTTTGATTGAGGAAGTGAGTTTCTGCTGAAGCTTGATCACCTTCTCATTGGTTTTGAAGGCTTCCTCAATGAATTTTAAACCTGCTATGATCATATCATCTACCATGGCCTCAACATCCTTCCCATAAGTAGAATACTTATGTATGTCTTTGATGCTTTGAACCTCATCTTGGCTGAGAACAATGGGAGGTGGGAGAGTAGCCAATGGAGTTGGATCCAAAACTTTATCTTTGGCCAATAATGATCTGATAAAGTTGGAAAGAACTTGGTTCTATTCTTCCAACTACTCCATGGTTTTTTTCCTTTCTCAACCCGTTCAATAACCTTAGTGACGGTTTCCTGAAGGTTATGAACTTCACTCTCAGGTGTAGATTCTCCCATTGGAATCCTGGAAAACTCTAAGTCAGAGATCAAAATATATTTTTCCTCTTTGTCCACCTTGGGTTTCAAACCTCTAGGAACTGCTAGCCTTGATCATCAATTCTATCCTCAAAGTGGTCTTTGCTTTCTTTGTTGGAGGGGGAGGGGTAGTACCAAGCAGAGCTGCCACAACATCAAAATCAGGCCCTGTCAATCTGGAGGAAGATCTCCTTTTCCTGCTATCAACTAGGGGTTGTACCCAGGCAAAGGAAGAAGAAGAAATGGAAGAATCAAGGGACCCAAGTGCAAGTGAACTCATGGCACTTAAAGTATGGACCATTGTTGTCTCTAGTGGGGAAATGAATGGAACCTCAGGAATTTCCTTTGCAGAGGAGTCTGCTAGACTTGGAGGTTCAATTCTTGATCCTTCCTTCTCCACCTCAGTAGTGGTTTCAGTGGTTTCTTCTGGTTCTTTCATCTCCTCATCATCATCATCATTTAGAACAATAATGTTCTCGGCCCAATAGGTAATTTTGATTGCTCCAAAAAGTTTCTTCCTCGACCGGTTCCTTCTTAACCTCTTTGATTTTCTTCTGATATACTCTGGTGGAAGAGGAAGGAGTAGACAACTTTGGTTCTTTCATGGTAGAAGAAGAAGGAGTTTGCTCAAGTACCTCAGTACTAGGTGTATGTGCTTCCTTCCGAGGTGTAGAAGCCTCTCTTGAAGAGGATCTACCTTGGTTCCTCCTAAACTCACAAACTTTCCTGTCAAACCAAACCTTAGTTCTGATGATGACAGGGGAAATTATCTCACTCAAATCATCTCTCTCCTTCACATACCAATCCAAGGTTTCTAGAGGAGTGTGCTTGATTGATCTTTCATACTCAAAGGATTGCAAGTCCTCACCATCATCCACAAGCCCTTCAGGCACCTGGTAGAGATTGAGATCTAAGATCTATTACAGAGACAATCTACCAAAATGCCTCCTCCTGGCTTCAAAATCATCAACACAATCAGCCCAGTAATCCTCAATATCAGGATGATGATGATAGGTTATCCTGAGATTCTGATCAATGAATTTCTTCATATCAAAGCAAGTCCTGGGTCTAAAGAAATGAATAGTAAAAGGAGCAATAGCCATTTTTTCAAGTGCACGAAATCTTAGCATACCCCTTAATAAACTTCCTGTAATAACCAAGTATGTCTCAAGAACCCGTGTACCTCGCTTTGATTGGTAGGTTCCTCTAAGCCCAAAATAACAACAACCTTAGCAAGATCTACCAATAGGCCTTCCTTGCAAATAATATGTCCCAACAAAGTTCCAAATGGTGTAGCAAAGATACACTTCTTAATGTTCAAAGAGATGTTTAGCTGCCTACATCTCTCAAACATGAGTCTCAAGTTATCACAATGATATTTTACCACCATACACAGTCCAATCATCCAAATAAACCTATAAAAACTTGTGTATAAAGTCTTCAAATGTTTTTACAACAATATGGGAAAATAATGCAGGCGCATTCTTCAATCCAAAAGGCATAAGCTCGTATGCAAAACGCCCCACTCGGTGGTGTAAGTTTTGTCTTTTCTTTATCTTCCTTAGCAATCCGCACCAGATGATAACCAAAAAACCATCGGTGAAGGATTAGATTTCATGCCCTACAACGCCTTCCAAAATTTCCTCTGTAAATGGGGTGGGAAAGGGATCTATTACGCAAGTAGTATTTAACTCCTATGATCCACAGAGACCCTTATCCTTCTACCTTTCTTTATTCTTATCACCATAGGGATAACCCATTCTAACTCCTCAATGGGCTCAATGATTCCAGATTTCAACATCTTATCAATCTCTTCCTTTACTTTGATGTGCATATTAAGATTCATCCTGTAAGGCCTCTTCCTAACCGGGCGCGCACCTTCCTTTAACTTGATCTTCATCTCGCCCAAAGAGGGATGCACTCCCTTCAACTCATGATAGCCTCATGGAAATAAATCCTAGAAGTCACATAGTAGCTCAATTATCTTTGACACCTCTTGTTCATACCAATAATCACCAATAATGGCCTCTTTAGGCTCTACATCTATCCCAATATTGACCTTTTTGTTTTTATCACTCATGATAAGCGCATGCCTTTTCATCTGCAATGTCTAAGACCTCATGTGTACCTATAGTGTGGTCAACATCTAGATTCTCCACCTCTTCATCATCAATCATGTAAAACATTTTTCCTTTTTCTTTTTCTAGGCAGTGTGCACATTTTGTTCCTCATTTGTCTCTTCTTCTTCAAAGCGCGCCTCCAAATCTAACTCCCCAAACATGTCTAACAGATTTCTTCATCCTTTGCACTATCCCCCATCGTAAGGTACTTTATAATATATAATGCTTCATTCACTAGAGGTTTAGTAGAAAAATAATCAAAGGTCTAAATCATACCTAAGGTCATCTCCTGCCAATTCACCATTGCTTATTGTTAACTCTGCATGAACATACCATGCACATGCACATCCACTCGAGTGGTGTAGAACTTATGTATCTAGAGTGATGGAAACAAGGCCTCCTACCCCTTTTTACTGATTCTCTCACATTTCGAATGTGGTGCGAAGAAAATCCTTCCCATGAAATTTACAAATCTGTGAAGGTACATTATTCCTCAGGAACCAAGTAGAGAAGGTGATTCTCACTTCTCGCCACTCAAAAATGTTATCTCTGTGTGTAGTCCACCAACACATAGCTATCCCATGTAGGGTATAGACCACCATATTTGTCTCTCTATTTGATCTTCCCGGTGAGCTTCCATGGCATGTAAAAATACGTCAAGGTTTCCTTCACCAATGTAATGGGATACCGGTTATGACCCAAACGACAAATAGCACGCAACCTAATCACACGCGTAATATGTTCTTAATCTCCCTCTCGACCATTTCATATGTTCCATGCACCCATTATCACAAGAAATACATGTTATGTCACTCATGGACCGAGCATCATTCCACCGAATAAAACCTTCCTTAGATGGCTCGAGCGATTCGGATCTCTAACCGTTCATGCATATACCCTATTCAAATCCTCTTCACTCAAAGGTTCTACATATGATGCAACTTTCCCATCCATCAAACGAATAATCATGTATTCTTCCTTATTCTCAAAACTAATATATCCTTTATTAAAACATATATCGTTATTATTCGTGTAACACCAAGGGCGCCCAAGCAATTCTGGAAAACTATCTTCTTGAAAAACACCAAGACCTCAAATTCCCCAGTAAACTTGGCCCCTTGTCTAGTAATAGCGGCATCCTTCAATAATCCAATGGGCATAGATTTAGTCTTGTTTGCCATATACAACACATTTGAAGATGGTTGTAATGGTGACCTCCCCATCTCGATTCCACGCATCTAAAGTGAATACATTCATTTCGCACTTTTGTATCAATTAGTATATTACTCAACATCTAGCTATCAACAACGCATTCAAAGTGATCTCTTTGTCATAATCAATACTTTGTGAGGAGGTAAGTTCACATGCAATATTTGTCTCTCATACTCAACTCCAACGCACAACATCTTATCCCTTAACCATTCCCCTAATAAAGGAATGATGTTTTCTTGCGTAACATCTTACAAACCTCCTTCAAATCATCAACATATTTCTGAGGAAAATCAACTGCCTTCACCTGCTCCAACTTCCACGACTGCTCCTTCAAGCATTGTATCTCACCCTACAAGTTTCTAATAACCTCCATAGTTTCCTAATATAATTCCTTATGATGGGCAAGATTTGGATACTTCACATGCAATCTTTGCTTGTTTTGTAATAACAGTTTCTACTTTCAAAGTCTCACGAGTGTGCGTAGCTTCAGTGCTTGTGTAGTCACTAACATAGGTATTATCTCAGAGTTAGGTGTTAACTTCAGCATCCATTGATCTTCCACATCGCGTTATACTCTGACCATTCCCGCACCCTTATCCTATCCTACTTTCCGCTTGCTCATACAAATCGAGCATTCCTTAAACTTGTGATACTTTTCGCATCATGAAAAAATAATATTTTGAGGGAATTCATGTCTATAATGATCAAGGGATCCACACATATAAGAAATTCCTCATGGGAATTCACCTCTTCCACCGCCGTGACCATGGCTTCGAATCCTCCAAGGTAACCTCTACCTCTACCACCTCATCATATCACCCTTTGTTGTGATTATGATTATGATTATGATGTTCACCTTGTTCTTTAAAATTGTTTAACACCGGTTTGACATAGACCGGTTTCAATGGCATCATGAATCTGATCAATCAATTTACAATTCTATGTATCATGTGTGGTAGATTTACAAATATTACAATAATAAGACATGTTCTTCCTAATCATGCATTGCAATAGGGGCACCTACTTGAATCATGATCCAAATGACAGATCTCACAATCCCTTAACATGGCGTGTACCAATTTACGAAGGAAACTATCCTTAGTATTTCCTTCCATCTCGTAATCCGAACACCAAATACCATTGTCATGCTCTCATGGGTTGAATTAGCTGACAATTTTTCTAACTGTTTTGCCATAGATGCAATATGTGCTTCCAAAAATGGGCTAACTCTAGTGTCTACACTCCCAACTACCTCGGCAACAGAGAAAAACTTCCAAAGCCTCACACGGATCTATAAACATCTTATGAAAGAGCACCCTTATGAAAGGTGTGATCAAACCACCAACAAACCATTATACATGCTAGCTAGGGTGAATATCATAAGACAACTTAGATAGCAAAGTTTTAAAATGGGCATCATACTCCCTAACACTCTCATTCATGCCTTCAGCTTGATGTCCTTCAAAGGTGTGTTGATGCTATTTTTTTCAAACTCAGGTATATGGAACTTAGCTAAGAAAGCATCACACAATGCGTTATAGTCTACACAAGTCTAGTTCGGATCATACTTCCTATACCAACTATGCATGTGTCCTTACAAAGTAATAGTAAAATGACTTACCTTACGTCAGAGCTATGATTCCCTTAGCATGTCATATTATTTCACACATGTGTACATGCTCAACTGCATCTTCAATACCTCTATACTCTGGTAGGTGAAGAGACATATCATAATAAACTTGTTGGGGTTGGTGTGGGCCATGCCCACCAGATCCAGAACATGTATTTCCTCCAGTATTCCCTCCACCTCTAGAACCACCAGATCTACTAGATCCCAAACCACCGATCCTCCTGACCCTCCTCCTGTAGTGGGAAACAGACCAGAGGATGTGCCACTTTGTGTCCCAACTATTGTACTAAATTTAACCCCACTGCAGCTGTGAAGTGGTAGTACTTCCAGACATGGTGCCAAGGTTCTACACGCCTAAACTTTGTCGAGATGACTCACCAAAAATATACCTCCAACCAGACCCCCAAATAATAAAGACAACGTCTACATTGTCATAGATGAATGTGTTATCTGATTAACTCCTAAATTTAATGGAAAATGAAATCTACATGTTGTTACTTGAAGCACCTACACTATCTTGATTCTCAATAACTGTCTCAGAACTAGAACACCAAGTGCAAGGGCTAGGGAGCGTGTGTGTTCCGTGACTCTTAGTCATTATTTCTCAAACGTGATCTCATCTGAAGCTAAAGAGGGTTCTCTACCATGCTTACCCAAATGGGGGAGTACTAGATGCTCTAGCTCCACATCTTCCACGTGAGCTCCAAATCCTTCACGAGCCATCTCTCTCTGCAACACCATTCATTCCTCAACATCACATTGCTTCGCCAATTCCCTCTCGCGTACTTCATTAAACTTAAGCCGCTTTTCTTCTCTTTTCCTTTCTACCGCCAGTCCACCATCTTTCACCACGCCTGCTCCTACCCCTACGTGCGGTGGGATTTAGCTAGCCATAGGTCGCTCTTCCAAATCCAGAGTTATAATCAATATCTTCATTACTAAAGGGATAATGTGCAAGTAGGATCCTCTGGGTTTGCCCAAGAACTAGAACTCAACAACTTTTGGACAGAATAAGTAGAAATAGCGTACTCCAATGTATAACTATTCAAGACACCACTCCACTAATGATCTATAACGCGTGTCCAAGTCAAATTGGCATCATGAAAATTCTGGTAGTCTTCCTGTGTCCAAAAAATTTTTCTATACCTCCAATTTCTCTTTGATGCATATGCTACAAACCACTCATACAACTCTATACAAAAAAAGGAAAAGAACGTCTCATAGAGCTCATGATACAAATTCTCTTCAACTCATGCCATCGCATTAAAATCAAGTCTAGTGTTATATCTGTGAGCAAACTCTTCCTCTAAATTTTCTACCCAACTCTCAATACTGGCCAAAGTCAACCGATACATCTTCATCATGCAACATCCTTGCAATAACTTAAAAGAGGTCCCGAAATGGAACTAAAATGTAGTCTTTTATTTTACCAAGAACAACCCAAGGCACGCTGGCACATCACTCGATAGACTAAGCACTCACCTGAAGCGTGCAAGGGTACCAGGTCCCTCTTTTATGGCAGCTTTGTCAAGGAGTTAGCATGAAAAGACATATAATCTAGATCCATGTTAACCATTCAAGATAAAGCATAAATAGTTCTAGATCTCAACCATAGTGCATAAAGAATCAAACAAGAACTAGTAATGATTTACCACACAAGATCCATCAACAGTAACATCAATAACAAGAATCCATCCACAACAATCCATTGTATTAATCCATAGAAAAATCAATAGTTGAATACATCATAATAATCATCAATAAGTCAAGCGCGCAGGTTCACCAGCAGCATAACTCTAACATAACATGATCATGATCCCCTAAACAATGCAAATCAATACATATATATAGGTAGTGGGAATTTCCCTTCACTACTCATGCACTCTCAAAAATAGGTTGCATGCTAACAATAGCCATGCACCGCTACAAAAATAACTAGGAAGCATGCAAGCTTCGCCTAATAATAGATTACCTATTAATAACTCTAGTTCTAATCCTATTATTAGCTTAACTTAGCATGACACTTCATCTTCCATTTGTTCCAAAAATAGCTTGGCGTGACTTCCAAGTCTTCTTATCAAAATGTGCTCAGCACTCAATCCCATTTTAGCCTTGTGTATGCAAAACGGCTAAGTATTAATCTTTGACTTCCTTGGGTGCGAAATTATAGGGTGAAAATGTGTTCATCTTCCACGCCTTCAATACTTAGGTGATATTTTTCCAGCCCAACATCCATGGTGGATCCATTGAAGTGATTTTTGCATGTATATTCCTCTTCTCTCATTAATGTTCCACATTTTGCAAGTCCCTCCATTTTCACTTCTAGTTCATGTTTTATCATTGTATAAATTGATGAAGTAGTTACTTCATCATATCATCTTCAAGCTTGGCCATTCTTGGTGTGGATTTTCAATCACTTTAGTAGTTTAATTTGTAGGTGTTTAATTTATCATTTTTTTAGGTTTGGAGTTATGAATAATTGTGAGCAATTCAAGGATGTTGCAATTCATGTTTAGGAGAGTAGTTGTGCGCATGTTAATTTTTCATAACTCGAGAACAATGGATTTTAAAGGAAGTTGTTATTAGATTTTGAATTGTATTCACTCTTATTATTAGGATATCCATCTAGTTATTAGGTACAAAGGTATGATGTGTAGTGACCAAAACACTTGCTTATAAGAACCTTGTGGAAATCTAGTTCCATTTGCACTCTTTAACTTGTATTATGTTATATTTTAGATTATGAATAGCATTGGTACGATAATTCATTAAATCTTAGTGTATGTGGTTTATGAATTATCTGAATTGTGGGGAGTTACACTAATTGTGTAAATTAATGTTGTTCTTATATTATTTTGTATTTCTCCATCTAAACTTTACATATTATTCCATTGGAAAAGGCACATATGAAGTTGGAATGATCAAACCCTTGTTTCTTTTTTGTCTTACTTACTCATTTCAGAATTTTGTTTCATCTTGAGTATCTTTAGAAGTCTCTTTATTATAAATTTGGCTTCATGATTGCTTGGATGTGCTTTAGATATCTATTATAAAACCAACAAGTTATGGATATCCTCATATCTCTGCAATAGAGAAATTCAAGTATGTTTATTTCACTATAAATGTGTGGCTATGTCACAAGTGACACTTAATTAGGTGTTTAGTCATGGAGGTTGCATTTATAACTAGATCTAGTGTGTGTTTAGGCTTATCTTTTGATAAGAATTTCTAGGGTCTCTCCCTTGACCTTACAAAACCAAAAGAAGTAGAGAAGTGACCTTCCTTCTCATATTTTTCATCTTGAATCCATTTCCAACTTGTTGAAGAGAACCCCCTTGTTACAACTAAGTCATCCTTTAGATTCTCTTCATCAACTTGAAGTGAAAAATAGATTTGAGAACCATTATGTTGCACCTCTCTTCCTCGTGAAATGTTTTAAAATCACTTCTTGAACTCTTCCCCATGCATAACATCTCATGGATTTTTTGAATCTCTCCAACTATCTTGTGAAGTGGCATATCTTCTTCATGTTGTTCGGTGAAGGGCAGGGAAAGAGTGCCCCCGAGTGAAGCAAGGCCCCACTTTGGTGCCCACATCTTAGTGTATGACTTCAATGTGGCTGATAGAATTTTGTGTTCGGAGGGAAATGATGCCACCACTATAAACAACCTTTGATAATCCCTATTCTCTAGGAATAAAATTACATATTCTTTATTTTCTCTCTCCGAATTTCTAATTTCATTGTTATTGTTTGAGAATTCCTTCATGTTTTGATGTGCAAGACAAGGTAGATGGTATTGTTGGAAATGGTAGATGGGTGATGGATTTTGACATCTATAAGCCTCCTATCTATATGTGGTGGTGAAAGATGTTGCAAATGCATCCACCTACCCCCTCCTCTCATGGGCTCCACCTTTGCACCTAGGATACATGTTTAAAGGTATCCTCTATTTTACATTTTTGATAGTATTAGGAAAGAATATATCTTTATACTTAATTATTGTTTAATATTATATTAATGTAATTTCTTGGGGTAGTGAATATGTTTACTGGATGTTTTGTCTTCTAAATCATGTGAGAAATACCGAAGATTTAATTTTGTAAATATTGTCATGGCATCTACCATAACATTTTGTATTTTTATGTGTGGAGGAGTTAATAACCCATACACTATGAGGTGACCAACGATTAAAAATATTTAAATTTTTCACATTTTCTACCACACTTACAATAGTGCCAAAATTCACTCTTAATATGTCATGTTTCTTGTTCTAAAGTACTTGTTATTGCATTATGTTTATAGTTTGTTTTCTTCCATAATTTGACGTTTGTTATTAAAACCATATAATAATGTATTTGAAGTAATCTCAAAATTTACAAATCCATTAAAACAAGTTTGTAAAGGTTGACGCTATTAAGATAGATTTAATACTCTACAACTATTTGTATCAATTAATAGTATCTAAATTTTTAATGACATAATTATGATTTAATTAGACTATCTAAATATTAGTGTGCACATGAGGCTAATAATGGCCGAGGAACAAAATTCAACTAGAATGGAAATGTTAAAAGGGAAATAAATAAATGAGGTTTTCAAAGTCCATTATAGTATAGGAAAATTTTCTGGAGCAGAGGGATTTGAGATGGTGGGAGCTTTCAATTGGGTTGAGCATCTCCCATGGATTTGCATGTTAAAAAACCCTTTGAATTCCATCATGTTTTACTCACTTTTTCCACATGTAACAAGTTATGTTGGGAATATAATCAAAGGTGAAAAGATGGCTCCTTGAGTCTGTTGTGTTCCCTGCGTAGCCCTAAGAAGCCAACCAAACATTCTTGTTATCAAAATTCTTGGTAGATAATGCTTATCCGAAAAACCCACAACCTAATTAGAGTTCCTACATATGAAAACCAACTCCATACAATTTCAAGTCCCTTATCAAAAATTACTCTAAATGGTTTCAAGTCCCATGTTTGAATGACATATGATATCACGAATATCCTCCGTAATGATGATTCCATTTTTATCATTTATGGTTAGAAGAAAAAATGGTGGTATATAGGATATGGATCATTTATCTCAATGTCAACAACTTTTTCATGTCCTTCACATAGTTTGCATCCCTTTTCTCCTTTGTGTGGTTCACATAAATGACATGTAGTCCATATGTGACTTACTAGAAGAAAGAAGAGGGTCATAGAGGGAAGAGGAGGAGTTTGAGCTATCGGGGATTTTAATTGGGTTGACCATCTCCCTTGGCTTCACCGATTGTATCCCCTTCAAACCCACTCACATTGTGTGCGCCTCCTTCCACGTGTTTCAGTTTCCTTCAAAATACATCATAGGAACAAATTCTCAAGCCTTTTGCTAGCAATTTTTTTACCTTCTATAGTTGAATGCACGAAAATTGTCATTTCTCTCTTTAATAGATTAATATAATTGTGAGAAACAAAATCAATGTGAAATCAAAGAATCGTGCAAATCTTTCTTCTAAATCCTCTTATTCTTCCATTTCACATGACAAACAATTTGTTAATGTCCTTTTATGTTCCCATGAAAATGCTCAACAAGGAAGAAGGTGAAAAAGCCTTGAGTTCCACTTTGTGAAATGAGAACAATGTTAGGTTGCATGTTCAAATGTTGGCAATAACAATGCTACCAACAAAAAAATTGAATTAGGCATTGGGAGTATTAAATGAAAAGGGTTTACCTTGATATCTATTTCCAAATAATTTTTCTTACCTTGATTTGTGCCTTGCACTTTTTTCACCTTCAAAAGTTCACACAAATGATATGTTCACTTTCAAATAAAGATTTATCCTTAAGTTTGTGCCTTGCACCCTTTTTTCACCTTCAAAAAGTTCACACAAATGATATGTCGTCTATATGTGACTTTCCGAAATAAAGAATTTTTCCTTAAGGATTTGTGTCTTGCATCTTATTTCATCTTCAAAGTGTTTGCACAAATGATATGTGGTCTATATGTGACTTTCTCAAACAAAGAAGGGGATCACGTATTTTCCTTTCAATATTTTCCCTTCCCTTATAATTATCTTCCCTCTATGGGATTGGAAAACCAAGAGAACTTTATTTGGTCTTCTTGTCACGTCAGTGGTCCTATATGGATGTGAAGTTTGGGGCAACAATGTGTCCGACCTAAATTGGAGACAAATAGAGAGAATCCAAAAACATTTAATCACAAGCAGCCTAAAAGTTAAAGCTTCAGTTCCATACGAAATCCTATTGGCTAAAACAGGGACTTTTCATTGGAAGCATCAACAATGATTCAAACATTAAATTACTTTTAAAAGATACAAAGTATGGAGAATCACCAATGGCCCAAAATGGTAATAGAAGAAGAGCTAAATAGAAGAAACAACACATGGATGAAACAAAATAACAAATGGATGAGTAAATGGGACATCAACATACAAGATTGTCCAAACACCAAGGAAGAAATTAAAAAGTATGTGAGAGAGAAATTCAGGGCAACCATGTGGACAAAACAAATAGGACAAGAAAGCATATTACATCAAAGAGTTTAACCCCACGTGGGACCACGATGAAAAGGCATACATGGGGGAAGAAATTGATTGGAAAGCGAAGATGTTGATAGCTCAGCTAAGGACCAGCTCACCATCTTAGGTGTGAAACCAACAGGTGGACAGTGCCTAAGGAGGCATGGGAAACAAGAACATGTTCATTTTGTGATGAGGGAGTAGTAGAGATAGAATGACATTACATCATGGAGTGTGCAGTGTACAATGACATTCATATCAAATACAAAGACAACTTGTAGATCGACAACCTAACCGACCTATTTGAGGAGGCAAGGTTAAACAAAACAACAAGTTTCCTAATCAAGATCCATAGCAAAAGACTTAGCATCAAGAAGGGGCTAGAAATTTAGCAAGAATAATAAGGCAACCACCTATGTTAGTTTGTTGTGTTGGCTCGGTTTGGTCTTACTGTTGCTCTTGGTCCCATAAACTACTTGGTCTCGCGGAAGTTATTAAAATCTTTTTTTCATTCTATCTCCCTCTTTATCACCCACTTCCCCCTCCAATTTTGTCCTTTTGTTCCTCCCTCTTAATTACAATATATTTGTTATTATAAAAACGACTTTCTACACAAAAACTTAAAAGCATTTTTTTGTTTTGTATTAGTACATGGGGTAGGGTTTAGGGTTTAAGAGTGATTACGAATGAAAATAGAAATGATTTGCCCACCTCTACTAATTACTGCAAGACGGAAACACGAGGAAAACACATTCTTGTTGTCTTCTAAGTTTCAATCATAAGTAGATAAGGTTTGAGATGAGATTTCAAAATGTTTTTCGTTACATTCCATTAACCACATCCAATAAGTAACCAATTAAAAATAAATAAAAAATACAAACTATTGGCCGTGACGAAAGTAAATAGTTTAGAGAGCTCAATATGCAAAATGCACAGTTGCATCAGATAATTTTATCGCTTTCCCCTTCCCACTCATTCCAAAATTACAATTATGACGTGCTCCCACTTCATTTGTTTTACGTGCCCATCGCCCACTAGCGGACAGAATAAAAAATGAACAGTGCCTGTCCAACTAACGTGCGAAAAAATACTTAAATATAGTAATTTTATTGACAACACTGGCCAGTGGCCACACAATTTTAGTGTATTCATTTTAGGGTGAAGAAGCTTATGCTCCTGAAAGAGAGGTTATAAGTTCCAACTCGTGAGGGACAGGGTATGTATGTTTTGTATTTCAAGTACAGTTAGGTGAGTTCTGCATACTGAGAGTACAAAATAGTCCTGCATACTATAAACGGGGCCAATCACATTGTGGACTATAAAAATAATTATTATTATCAACTGGGTCTAAATAATTCAATTATGAATTATATTGATCACTGAAATAACAATTTCATGAGTTTAAGACAGAAGCTTAATGTGAAAGAAGAATCTTGTGTCCCATATTTTTATTGATTTCATTTTCAAATAAATGGTTACAATACATGACTTACTAGAACCAAAGAATTTTGCACAGTTAAAGAATAGCAAGAATGAATACAGTAGAAACAAAGAATGGGTACAGTAATTTCACGCCTGGTAATCTTGAATCCAATGTTTTCCATTGACATAGCTCTTGACGAGAAAAGGCCTGGCTTGTTCTGGAGTGAGCTCGTGAGCCCACGAAACCCCACGCGCAGCAGGAGCGCCGGGGCCGTAACATTTGTACACCCCAAAAAACGCAGTACTGCAAATGCCAAACGGATATATGAGTAGATGTTCCTGCAACTGTACAAGCCGAATAAAACAAGAAAATAATATTTGAAAAAGGGTAATAAGTACCCTTACCGGTCCTTTGTTGTCTGATGGTCCCAGTCATCCCAGGCGACACGAGCAACAATGTCATCGAAATAAGTATAAGCATAGACAATACGCGAGTACTGTCCCATGGCGCGGCCGATGTAGAGAGGTCCAGTCCCCGTGACTCTGCACTGCACAAATGCAAACCCAGTTTTCTCGCTGGCCAGACCTCTGTCTTGAGCTGCTACGGATCCGAACTCTTGGGCAATCGAATGCAGCTCACAATGCTGCACTTTTACAGGCACGCAAACAAATTAAAAAACAAATGTACTGTGTACAAGATTATCTGTTTAGGGAGTTATATATCGTTTTCTGACCTTGTACATGGACCTCCCATTGCCAAATATGAAATCAATGGACCCTTCGATGTAGCACTCCTTGAAGTAATGGCGGCCTGCATCGTCACATAGCGTGTCTTGAGCACCATAAAATCCACACCCCAAGAAGTAGGCTTTATCTCCTGATATTCTAAATGCAACAGCTTGCCATCCTTCCATCCCAGGCATAGGTGCAGGTGCTGTATTCTGTTGTCACAATACAAATGATGCATTGTATGTAAATAGAAATATTTTAATTCAAGAGTGCTTTTGAATCACATCACACGGTCTTCAAAAATTGTTGCCCAAGTATTGTTTACATTTAAGTACATCCATCTTAATAGAGTTTTTACGCAATCAAAATGCCTTTTTAAGATTTTATGTTTTCACAGTCCATGAGATAAAATGCTAACTGTGTTCTAGTTTTTAATATCATTCCTATAATCTATCATAAGTTGAGAAAAACTTGTCATCCTAATGATGGATCATGAAAATGATGGGAAATGTAGATATTAAAAACTAGAACACAGTTTAATCCAACAAAAATAGCTACAATTTTACCTTTTAAATTATTACCACATTTGTAAGCCCTAAGCTTTGTGACTTATGAACCTGTCATTAATTTTGAAGTAACAAGAGATGTCTATATCTCATCACATATCATATTGAAATTCATAAAAATAAATAAATATAGATGGTTGAGGATGCTTTACCTTGAAGCTGATGTTCCTGGCAGTAAAATGGTTGGCCAACACGGTGACAGAAGCGCTATGGTATGTACGCAGCTGCTGCCCGGTTGGGTCAAGGTCACACGCTCTGTTATGCCATTCAATCACTGTGAACTCTTTTCCGGCACCTTGAAATGTAATGTAGGGCTTCGTTGCAGGCACTGTCACCTTCTCCCTGCAAACACAGACTCAAAACATCAAAAACACTCCAAATCAGTCCTATAACAAAATCAATGAAGTCTCAAGAAGAATTCCATATTTCTCTGGATTAGATAGGCAGTGACCATGAATGGGATGCTTACACATAATAGCCAGGATGGATGTGTATAATAATCCTTTCTCGATTGCCATCTGCAACAGACTCCACAGCTGCTTGGACGGTGAGGAAGTCCCCAGCCCCGGTCTGGTCTACAACTATATGACGAGTCCCAATGGGTCCCCGCCATGGGTGTCTGGCCCTACTTAACTCCTTGCTAGAATTTCCATACCCTTCACAAAAACCAGTCAAGACAAGGCCAACTGTGAACAAGACCCACACCCTCCAAGCCTGGATTGAGACATCCATCAATCTACAATCCAGAGTCAATACTAGAGAGGAAGATAAATCACTTGGAACTTGGAGATCTGTGGGGCTCTCTCTGCAACGACTGGTTGAAAGCCTCGTTGATCTTACTTATTATTATAGGATTGAAGCTACTGGTCTATTTTCATGGTGGCCACTGGGCATCGGATCCAATGAAACAACAACTACAACGTCTCTGAGAAAAGGAAAGATGATACTGTGAGGATTAATGGTGGGGCTGCATATGGTTGTTATTTTTGGAAGGATTATAGTTTACCATGATAATTCTCATGGACAACCATGGCCCTCTATTAGGGTCCACATTTAGTTCGTGCTATGAAAAGTCATCTGCACCACATGCCCACCAACGGTCTGCTTGCCCCACGCGCCCCTCAACTCCCTTCCTAATAATATGTTTTCTACTCTTTAAACTTGGTTCAGGTTACCCTAAGTAGCCATTTTTATTTTCCTACAGATTCTTTTATTGTATTTCACTGTCCGTCCAAATTCCATTCGAACGTTAGCGAATATATGTCAGGGGAGAGGATATTTTAAGCGCATCAATGGATTTGGCGGACCCCATGGCCCATGTGATTGGTTTATATCTGGGACTAGTCATGTCTAAATGCCCTGCCAAATAATTTTATTATTAAGTAGGCTAGTCGAATGTCAAAGACACATACATAATCTCGAGCACTGTGAAAATATTTTAATCATCTCGATTGCCTCACCGAATGTTGACTCCCCATCACATAAAACGTTGGATCCATAAACAAAATTTCAGGCCATGAATGTACCTGTAACCCAAATTCATGATTAATTTTGTTTCCTTTTAGTTATTATCATGACAAAGTCCTGCTAAATATTTGTGTAAAAAGGCACATATCTTTCTAGTTTTTAATTCAAACTCTGCCATCTTTTTGTCCGAAGGGTACTTACCACTTTTACACCCTACTTTCTCTAATTTCTGGTGTACCCATCTCCTTTGTCGATTAGATTAATAATAATAATAAATACAGGGTACAAAAGTGTTTGCCAGTGCCGCATTCTGTTGGATGAAACTGGGTTTTGCAGGCATGTAAGTACTTACATGTCTTCAAATTTTATCTTTTACTTTGGTCTATATAGAGGAATGTTTCTGTAGAATTCCAATGGCTTTTCTGGGAAAGAATAAGTGACATGAGAATTATCGGAGGATAATTTCTCATTAACAAATGCTATTGTGAGCTGGTGTGGGATTCTGATTTTACTTACATTTGATTTTCTCTCAGGTATGCCAATACTTAAGACTGTTTTTAACTTAGTTGTGATTAATCTGAAAGCATATGCCATATCTTTGTTGACATTCTCACATATAAAATAACTCTGGTTAAGAACTCATTCTTGTATGCGATGAATCTTAACTATGACATCTTTGGTTAGTGCTAAAATAAAAAATATATGTTAAAGGCAGGTAAAATTTTAGTGGTAAATTTTCACTAATTCACGAATATTTATAATTTTGAAATTTGTGTTTGGCAATTTTGAGGAGTCGTACGGAACAACATTTCGCCTACAATTTCGGGATGCAAGTTACTTTTACGGTCGGTTCGCCTAGTGTTTAAAATAAATTTCATATACGCATGCATATCGTCACTACCTCAAAACACCAATCGGGTACATTTGCTAATATATACTAATAAAAATCTAAGCATCTACCAAATTCAAATGTCATTGTAATGTCCCCATTCCTACGCCAAAGGCCTAGAGGCTTATTTTCGTCTTAGCTTTGGTCATACCCAAGGGGCTAGAGACGTGGAGGTTATTGGGTATGGGTTATTTTATTACCACCTTCACTTTATGTTATATTTTGTCATTGACTTAAGTGATGGGCGACTATGTGGTACTTTATGTTCTATTTCTTTGTTGGGATAACTTAAGTGTACTTTTTTAGCATGTGCAAAATAAAGTCACTTAAGTTATGTTTATGTTTATAAGAAAATACCCGAAGGAGGTCGACTTGGGGTTAGGTGGAGCAAAAAGGTTATTTATACCCCCTTGAGGTCTTTTGGAGGGCATTCGACATTCAATCATTTTAAGCTATTGCTATTTTCAATTTTATTACTTGTGGAGGTCAGATTTTGGAGGATCCCTAGCTTTGATGGTGAGAGGTCCATCCCTATCTAGTAGAGCATTCTTCATTGAGGATTTTCCACCCATGACCCTTGCTTGTTATTCAGAATTTTGGATCAGATTTGGAGAGGAATCAGAAATTTCAGATTCAGAGATAGAGGATAGTCATTCTTCATTAAGGGCTTGATTATTTTCACATCTGGGGTTGTGTGTCTCCCACAAGTGGAGCGACCTATTTAGGAAGTTTGGCAAGCAATTTGGAAGGGTTTTAGTGGGTTGTTTCTGGAGATTTCAGATCTAAAGATTGTTCTTGTCATATTGATGCCATAAAAAATTATTTCAACCATTTTCTATTGATATTATGGAGTTTACGGTCAGTTGTACTTTTCCCTCATTTGTTGTCATAAAATAAATTCAGATTTGGCTCTTAAAAATTGTTTCTCAGTTGTTTAATGTTCTCTATAATTTTCTACATCTTTTGAAGCATTTGGATATTGTTTTTTTAGATAAAGTAAGAAATGTTTGGTTTTGAAGGGACCAAAAAAACCCTTTACAAAAAAGAAGCCAAGCGATAGGTGGCCCACCAAAAGACAAAAAGGGTGCCTCGAGTCAAACATGTTTGACAAAACGACAACCTCGAGCGAAGCAAGACCAAAGAAAGACCTACATATTGATTAGATAATTTTTTTTACAGTAATACAAAAACATAAGCCATAGCTTTAGGATAGTAAAAAAAAGCGACCTTTGAAACACTACCAAAAGGGTAGCCAAAGGTTAGCCTTCATTTCACTTTGTTGTGAGGAGCTTTGCTCCAGTCACGGTGCTATCAAGCCATTGTCCTTAGCACTTTCAACTTTAATAATAACCCTTTTTGGAGTCTTCTTCATGTTGTTGTTGGCTCCAATGTCCATGGACTCTTTGTCCTCCAAGCTACTCAACACAAGCTTCATATTCTTCTTAGCACCCTCCACTTCTGTCTTGGCAATTTGGTCTTGCAGAATGGAGATCCTTTGTTCTTGCATGACAATTTCCATGCTCATCCCTCCAATTATTTTATTTTGGACCTCAATTTTATAATGAAATCCCTAACTTCTGGACAAGGTATTTTGCTGATAATGAGGATGATATCCATCGTGGATTCAACCATCAACAATCTAGCCTCCCCGTCCACAAAATTTCGATCTCTTCCTTCTTTGGAAAAGCATGTCCCCTCATTCCTTGTCACCTTGTTTCATGTTGTAGAGAACATCAGCAATGCCATTTGTGTTGTCCTACACCCCATTTTTTTTTTGAAACGTTTCATGGTCATGGCAAGGGTTTCATTGTCAGAGTCCTCCTCCTCACTATGGACCGGGGGATGAGTGGGATTAAGGGCTTACCATTTTGGAACAGTAATAGAATTAAACCCTGATGCAGGGGCACATCCGCCTTATCATTTTGAAATCAGAGATAGAAGCAAAGAGGGATCTCAATAGAAAAT
The DNA here is from genome assembly GCA_018340775.1 of Taxus wallichiana var. yunnanensis. Lineage (NCBI taxonomy): Eukaryota > Viridiplantae > Streptophyta > Pinopsida > Cupressales > Taxaceae > Taxus > Taxus wallichiana. The sequence goes on along the minus strand of CM031239.1, from coordinate 729,089,370 downwards.
AGGGTAAGCTCGTGGCTTGATTTCTTCTCAGATAGTTGAGAATAGAGAGGTGGTAGGAGAATATTTTCCTAAACTTTCCTTCTAGGGTAAGATATTTCATTACTACCCTACAAACATCTGCCCATCGATCTAGAAGGTAACTTCTAGCAATGTCATCGTGATAGATCAAAATTCGCTCATTAGGGCCAAAAAGTGGTGATTTCGTGCTTACTCTTGGTTTTATTTTTGTAGAGTTTGAGGCCCTCCAGGATAATCCTGTGGCATCATTGACGGCATCCTCGGTGATCTAAAATCCTCCACCCCCTCAAATTAAAACTACCATCCTTCTAAGCATTACCAAAATCAATTGCAAGCTGAGGATCATTACCTTGAAGGTGTTGGATATGGTTCGAAAACCACCCCTTCGAAAAGCCTCCACAGGGTAGCATCGTTCTTAATGTGAAAATAGGTGGTCAGTTCTGTTTTAACTCTATCGACTCCCATTTTGAGTCGAGCACATTACGAATTGTTAGGACAAGGCGGAGAAAAGGCGCGCACCCAAAGCAGAAAGACTAAGCACAAAAATGTATATTTCATTTCCCTTTCCAAGAAATAATGGGCCTTCCACGGTGCGAGACACGTGAGACCTGGAGACCATCATTCCAAATCTTGTATTGTCATCATTAACCAATTTTAAAATATTTGGCCAAGGTATTAGATCACCTGTCACGTCACTTTTTCGACCATGTTGTTCCCATAATTGGCCAAACCATCTATGGGTTTATTACCCAACCTATAAATGTGACAAATCTCCACTTTCTCAAATGATGTTAATAAAATATTTTCCTCCATAATGATATTATTTAATCTCCATCCAATGTTCTCAAATGATGTTAATAAAAGCTTATGGTATTGTTGAAAGTGAATATTTTTTAAGATATAATTTTTTAGAATTTTGTACCTTGTCCTAGAAATATCGAATTACGATCTGTATATTTTTAATTAAATTCTAAGTTTTAGAGTGATATCCTAAAAGTGATATTTCGGTGGTATCGAGCCACCTTTCTTGAAGCTTGTTGGGTAGTGAATGGAGGTTTATTGTAGCAACTCAAAATTTCTTGTAAGTTAAATTAACTACGGTTAAGTCTAAACAGGATTAGACAAGATCATCATTGGGTGTAAAATTCATTTGGTTCATCATATCATGACCCACAACTTCGTGCGGGGCATGACATTCTGCGAATGAATAACCCGCACCCACCCCGATGATCCTTCATAAAACATGATTAGGCCTTAATCATAGGTAAAACGGTTCATAAATGATAGTGAATCTTTTGGTTATTTGTATTCCGGTTACTTTATTTTAATCGGTTTGGTCGTCTTTTGTTTTATTTGACTTTTGCTTGACCGATGATAATTAATTGTCTCTTTTTTCGAAATGTTTTATATAAACACGTTTTAATTTATATGGTAATATATTGTTGGATTTATTACAATGCTATATCAAGCCAATTTTATGAGAATATTCAAATTATTATTTACATATAGACTTGGTGATTTTCGTATTGAGAATGTTTTATATATAACCTAGAAATTCAACTAATTTATATAGTAATATATTGTTGGAAATATGTGGACTTGTATATGATAGATATACATATATATGTTAATTTTAACTTAACCATTAAGTGTATACATATGTATATGTATGTATACATACATATGTATACATATGTATGTATACATACATATACTAAAGTTTAAAAAAATGTATATAAATATTAATTAGTATATATATATATATATATATATATATACATATTAGAGGGATTTGGTATGTAAGCCAAAAGTTTTATTTAATTATTGAAATTTATGGGTTTCATAAAGTGAAACACCTTCACATGGCACAAGTGTGCGCACATGCACTAAAACACGTATCAACATTGGGAAGCCCAAAAATTCTTCAATGTGCCGCTCAACTATAGTTCTTTCATTATATTTTTCTGTTATTTTTTTCCTTCGTCTATTTTCATTCTCCCCTTCTAGAATACCTACGTGAGTTTTGGAGGAAAGAAAGATTCAACTTGTTGAAGCGGGAAGAGTAGAAGGTTGTCGATTCTCGGGTTTACTTGAGGCATGAATATCTTCTCCTTTCTCCTAGGTGCATTATTTGTAAAAAAATGAGGAAATACACATTTTGTTTTTAATGGCAATCAAGGAAATTGTGGACAACTTTTGATTGAATTGTTCGGAGATGAAGTATGAAAAGGAAATTGATGGATTATGTATTCTTTTTAGTTTTCTTTGTGTGGTTTTAACCTAACCCGGGAAAATACACAGATGGGGTTTTGGGTTTTGATCAACAAAAATAAAGTAAAAGAAAGGTTAAAAATTTCTTCTCTGCATTATAATAAATTATACCCAAAAGGAAAAGAGTTGGATTTTTCCTGTACATGAAGAAGGAAAATGTGATGTGAATTTGTGTGTTTAAAATTGATTTGTGCTTGTGGGTATTCATTTTTTAAATTGAAATTTGGTTGTGTGTTTTACATAAACAACTCGATTTAGGTATACAAATCGATTTGCATAAAGGAATCGATTTGGATAACCCAATCAATATGGGTATGCAACCGGTCGGGGTTTTGTATTTTTCTTCTTGGTTGTTATATGCAGGTCTGATTTTTAATTTATTGAGATCTTTTGAATGATAGTTTGTGGGTGTCAAAGCTCTTACATAGGGCTGCATTTTCCAGAAATTTTATTATTATGGACCACTAAATCGGTTTATGTATAAATGAGGGTGTCTTGTTATGTGTGAATAATTACAAAAAAATGGCATTTAGCCTATAACTTCCACCTAAAGAATATGACTTGGATTCTTGTAAGACTATGAAAAAGAAATTACTTGTCTTGGTAAGGGCATGAAAGTCAGGACAACTTGACCGAGATGCATCAAGGAGTAATTGGAGGCATGATTGGGCTTAAAATAATGATATCTTATGAAGGAAATTATTAGTTGTTCTTTTACTAAAAAGAGTATGTTTAAATGATGTAACCACGGTGCTTTCTTATATTATTGGTTGGGTTGTTTGTTTACCGGATAGATTATGTTAAAGTGATGTAAATATGGTGATATTTGTGCTAATTTGTAGAGTGCTCATTGACTGAAAAAATACTCTTCTTAATCATATTGTTTTTACGAAGTTACGTAGAAATTTTAAATGTCAAATGCTTATTGATTGAAGTGGAATACGAATGTATTGACCTTTGTGATTAGAGGAAACATGATCGCTGAAATAGAAATTGGTTTTTCTATTTGTGTGCATCCATAATGTATCTTTATAGAAACCAGGTAGTAATACATTTTCAGGTTGTATTACCATGTGCTTGTTGATAAAACAACATGTATATCCTTTCATATTTTATTAATTAATTGCATCAAAAAATAGAGTTAATATTCATGCCGCTTCATTTTGAATGACATCATACCACTACTCCAGGTCTTGCGGGACCATTAGCCATTACATTCGGATGTGCGGAAACTCATGTCTTGTGAAGTTTTATCTTAGCGTGGATCTAAATGAGATACTTGGATTTCAATTAGTGAAAGGATGATATCCTTGATTTATTGGCTAAATTATTGGGATCTTGGACCCATTGTAAATATGCAAACCTCACTATGTGAGAATTATTATACTAGGTTATATACTTCGCCTTAACGGCATATGTAATATATGATTTTAATAAAGAGATGATTACTTTGGGTGTAATAATATCTCAATATGAGTAAATGATGAATACTTGAGTTGTGAAATCTTACTTTTCACAAATTGTTGAATACATTTATTTGATAGTTATCAATGTATGAAGTGATAATTGAGTAATTATCGTAATAATCAATTGTCTTTAATTTATAAATTAAATAAGCTATTTAGTGGCGTAGCTAATCGAAGGAATAATTAAATATACATGTTTTAATATATATTTAATTCGGCCTTTCAAGAAACTTGGTATTAATATGATAAGATTGTAAATCTTGTTGTCTAGAGAATGGAAGAGTATCATTATAAAAAAAGGTAATTTAAGGTTAAAGAATCAAACATCGGGAAAAAGAGACTAAATGGGATGGTAAATAGATGTAAAGATCCATTAGGCATATTAAGGGATAAGTACATGCAAAATGTTGATATAGTTACATTTCAGCATAACGAATGTACTTATCTCATAAAGATCCTAGTTGGCCTTTGGCATCTATCTCAATATAAACTCTTGCAAGATAGGTTTAATTGGAAATAAAATAAAAACAAACTATAAAGATCTAGATAATTGTGAAAGGGATAGTTGTGAGGTGGCGAAAGACTTAAAACTCATAAGACTAGTGTGTTGTCTTGAATTTAGACGTAACTTGCACGGTGGATAACTTTGGCCAAAGTAATGCATTGATGGTTGTGCATTGTCTGATCACCTAGTCCTCCAATTTAAAAAAAAATTGTCTGTAACTTGATCATGGGAAGTTGAAATACTAAACATGAGGTAGACAATGGTCGGATACTGGAATACGAAGTCGGGAAACTATCTTCGTGGTAGACCCAAGGACTTTCACATAGTTCCCATGACCTTTAAAAGGTTGAGCCAAAATTCTAGTAAGCATTGTCACTTGAAGTAGTGACGAAAGGGAGATTGTGGAGATTTGGATACACCCTTCTCAGCCGCACATGGCTTACATGGATGTTATCAAATAGATCAAAAGAGAAAAAATTGATTAATGAATTTGATTAAATAAATCTGTATGATTACAAAATTTGTGTAATTTGTTATTATGTTTATGAGTTAAAAAAATTAGCGTTACATTTATTCCGGAGGAATACACCCCGAAAAGAAGGTCAAAATATGGTAGATCAGGAAGAGAATGTGGAAGAGCTCAATGAGGATTTTATGAAGAAAATGTTCATCAACATGGTGAAACAACAAGAGACAACCAACCTCTACTTGAGCCAGCTCACACAGAACATGAATCAAATCAGATTTGGGAATAATAGGGAAAAAGGTGAGAGCAGTAATTCAGGAAGTGATCCCCTATTCTTCTAACAAGCCTTTGAGTCTTCATGAGCCCTCTTTCTTAAAAGATTCTAAAGCGTCACATGTAGGGCAACCAATAGAGGTGATTGATGAGGAGTCTTGTTGGGAAAAATACCAATCTTTGAGTGAGGGTTTCAGAGATAATATGTCATTTCCATATTATTGTAGGATGAATATTGGTAGCAAGCCCAAGAGAGATCATCATATGTCGGTACCTAAATTACAAAGGCATTTGGGGCATTTTTATCCCACACTTTGATGGCTCTAAGAAGTGTACCGCACTGGTCATGGGTTCAAAAGTTGAAGACCTATTTTGATTTGAACCCCATGCGTGAGGAGGATGCAATTAAATTTGCAATCCTACATCTTGAGGGAGATGCACATGATTGGTGGCATCATGGACTTGTGACACAAGGGCACATGCACATTGCTACATATGCAGAGTTCACATGGAGGTTAGAGGATAGGTTTGATAGGAGAGATCTTGATAGATTCTTCAGAGAGTTGACTCACTTGAGACAGACAAGTTCCTTGGATGTGTACATTGTAGATTTTCAGAGACTCTCAGTGATGGTTCCTGATATTTCTGAGATGAGGTTGACTTCATTATTCATAGCAGGATTGACAGATGCTTTGGCTGGATTTGTGAAGGCATTTGAGCCTCCTTCATTACATGAGGCCATTAGGAGAGCTCGAGATTTGGAGTTGTCTACTCCAAAGTCTAGATTCCCACCCAAAGTTCAACAGAAAATGCCTCCACCTAGATAGGATGACAGGAGACAGGACTCGGCTAAGAAGCCAAACATTGCACCAGAGCTTAGGGAGGAATTGAGGCGGAAGAAGCTATGCTATGAGTGTCGTCAGCCATGGGCACGTGGACATAATTGCTCTGGGAAGGGAAAGGCCCACTACATTGAGGTCTACGAGGACAGTGATGACGAGGGAGAGGAGGTAGTAGACCCTCATGAGCTTGATGACAGTGATGCTTTGGATAGTGTAGGTGTTGAGATTGCAGAGGATGATCTCTCATTAATAAATGCTATTGTGAGTTGGTGTTGGTTTCTTATTTTACTTACATTTTAAATTTTTATAGGTATGCCAATACTTAGTTATTTTTACTTAGTTGTGTGATTAATCTGAAATCATATGCCATATTTGTTAAAATAGATAAGTAATCAATGGTGTATATGTTATGCTTAATGGAGTACAAAATTTGACATTCTCACATTTAAAATAATTCTAGTTAAGAACTCATTCTTTTATGCAAAGAATCTTAACTATGACATCTTAGGTTAGTAATAAAATAAATAATATATGTTAAAGGTAAAAGTAAAATATATAAATTGGATGTGAATCGGATGGTCCAAGTGAAAAATGTGCACATGCGAAAGGAAGGCGAATATGTGATTTTTGAATCTTTAGAAGGTGGAAAGAATCATATAGAAACCGATGGGATTCTAGTAGAAGTCAATTTTGGTTGCAATTGGCGCGAATTGAGCTAGAGGATGGGCTTATCGAGGTGGTAGAAGTGGATCTTTCAAGCAATTTAGTTGAAGAAGTTTCCATCCTAAGAAGGTGTGCCCTAATAGGAAATTTTTTAAGAAAATGGAAAGTCATTGTTGTCATAAAGAAGTGGTGTGATTGTCAATGGGGGAGAGGTTTATCCCTTTGCTTCCTCTTGAAAGGTTTCTTTGTCATAATCTTCAAGAGAAAGGAATATATATTTGAGGCTCGAGAAGGTGGGATTGGGTTTTGGAAGATGTCGAATTTTGCTTCAACCATGGATCTTGAACTTCAATGCTTATTCGGCCCTCATGAGCACACTCCAATTTGGATCTGCCTCTATTCATTTCCCGTCGAGTATTGGAAGGAGGACATCCTTTCAAATATTTTCCAAAACATCATTAGGATACTTCAAATCAACAATCGAACCAATAATGGGACCCTATATGCAAGGGTCTTCATTTTTATGGGCCTATTCAAAGCCCTTTCCAAAAACTATCAATATTTGATCCAGAGAAGGGTAATGGAAGTAGTACATTGATTATGAAAATATCCACTTCGATGTTTCAATTGTCACCAAACACGCCACACCTCAAAAGGCAAAAGGTGCCCAAAGTGTTAGAAATTCTAGGCACTAAGAGGGGGATGAATCAATGTTTGTTACAATTTTATGTAATTTACAATTATTCAATTTACCAAGCTTAATTGTGTTAACCAATGAAGAACATGAACATCCAACCATGAAAGAGAAGAGAAGAAAACACACATGTACACATGAGGAGATATGATTTAAGGTGGGAAACCCAATAAGGGAGAAAACCCACAAAAAGGAGAAATCAAAGCAATATCAAGGACAAATGTCCATCAAGAATTACAATGATCTCACCAAGTGGTGAGCATCCACTCACCCTAAATCTCTAACTCCAGTTTTGAAGCACCCACTTCAATTCTATGCCAAACACCCACTTGATTGTTGTTTTATAAGCAACAACTTGCTAGGAATCTCACTCCTAAATTGTTGAGCTACAACTCAGACTTTGAACATACAAGAATTTGATCACCTTCTTCACTTGATTACATACATCAACCTGATGTGATCTCTATTTCAACTCAACACTTTGCTTTTCACTCTCAACATATCAATTTTCTCCTTGAACATACATATGATATCAGGTCTTCAACATATGCTTTTGCACTCTAAATTTCATCTCACAATAATCTCCTAACAACATCTATATGTTCAATATGCATATCTCTTATCTACATACATTTCAAGCTCCCAAACTTCAACATGTATCAAAGGCATTAGTTTTTTATCCTACCAAAGCACATATACACATGTATTACTTTTTCTTATGTGTCTTATGCACCTCATATCCTTTTAACTCTTCAACTACATCCTTTTCTAACCATACAAAGTAGATGAATAAACCTTTATAAAAGGTTGCCTCAAAATTTGTCCTCCTATGTCTAACATGTGTCGCTTACATCTACATGATTTATAGACTTCTTTTAATATTCCTTGAAAACAAATTATTAAATTTAAAGCTCCCACAATATCCTGACATCCTACCGCATATTATAATTCAATTCGGACCTTTGACCGCTCTTCATTTTGTAATCGCCAAATATGACTTTGTCCTTTAGTAAGTGAGCTCTAATATTTCTTCTAGTGTTTTGGAGTATTTTCCAAGTTGCTCATGCATGCAAACACATTACTAAACCTTTAAGGATTCCTTATAACTCCTACACAATTCACATTCTTGTCATTTATTATTCAAAGAAGACTAGGTGCAAGGGAAAGTCATCACAGTTTGCATATGAAAGCTAAGTGTGCATATGAGCTTATATCGGACTTATACTCGGGTCATTAGGATTGCAAGAAGTCTTCATCAACCATCAAGATCATCAAATATTCATTTTACAAGCCACAGTACAATTTTTCAATAGATTTCATACCTTGGAGGGTATGATTTCAGACTTGTAGATCACCTTCAATCACAAGAATTAGCAAGGCAACACCATTTCTTCTTAACTCATGCATTAGAGCAAGACAATTCATTGTTGTGACCATATAGGCTTACTGACTTCAGAATTTAGATTTAAATACATGCATTCTCAGTCACTCAAGACTTAAAATTCATCTCTCAAGGAGGCTAAGGAAGAAACACAACTTCTCGGGCCCATTCTTTTTTATATCAAGTCCATTTGATGAAAATCACAACCTTGCTTGAGTATCACTCAAAGAGACTAATCTTAGTTTGCAAGTTTGAGAGACATACATGTATGAGCCACTTCCAAGGTTTCTAAGGCAATATTTTGAGGAGCTCCTTCATTTTTCTTCTACCACACTTTGAGTGTAGTCACTAACTCAAGGAGTATGGCCATGTGAATCCATCACTAACTCAATTTTCTTGGCTAGGCATGTGATGTAGCAGTAGACCAAGAGAGTTCGGACCTCAACCATCTTCATCAGAGCATACCAAGAATCCCAACATGTCATATTGAGCTTGTAGGGAGTAGTCATGTTCATTTATCATCACAAGGACATGTTTAGACACAAGACACCTTCAAAAATCATGATTGTAGTCAAAATTTGCTATGATAGAGCCCATTCATACAATACTATAACTTTTGTAAAAGAAAAATACAACCAAAAAGTGCTTGAGAGAGTCCTCTACACTTCCAAGTAGGTTTCATAACTTATAAACTTGATTTGGAGCCAAAACACCTCATTTTATGTTTATCACTTGGGATGAGGGTTTTAAGGGTTTTAAACTAGCTCAGAAAAATGGTTAGAAATTTTTAAATACTTAACCAATTGCCCTCAGACCTTTTGCATCATATTTTTATCAAAATTCCCTACAAAAAAGTCTTCTATGATTTATCTAAAGAAGGCTTGTCAATTTTTCTTGACAACTAAGAAGTTAGAGTGCTTAATTTACATTTTCCAAAAACCTAGTTTTAGAAAAACATGCATAAATTTTACAAAACACCTCCTTAGGTTTAACTAAACCTTCTCAATTCACCCCTCCATGTATTCTAATGACCAATTTTTCATAGTTTTTGTGGAAATCTCTCCCCATCTCATTTGTGCAACTTTTGTTCTCTAGTCCTGAAGGGTGTATTATGCCAACCTAGGTAATTGCTTGATTTACCTCCTTAGACCTTTGTGAATCCCTGAACACCTCATATACCATCATATTATGCTCCTTCAATGCTTGGTTTGCATCATCATGCCTGGCTCAACCATCTCACTTGCCTACTGGCCTTATCTTCACTGAAATGCCTCAAAATGGCTACCTTCATGCCCTATAAGTCCAATATTCCTTCCACTCATGTTATTCCTACTTATACTTGCTCAAACCATGATCTTCTTGCTTTTCCTTGATTCATTTCTCATGTTTCCATGCTTGCCTACTTGATCTGGGACTAGGATTAGGCCTAAAGCTACCTAAAACTTCATGAGTTGACCATGGAGACTAGTTATAGACTTGTTAACACCGATACACACCTAATTGACCATGTTTGACCTTGTTAAGTCTTGCATACAACCTTGGGAGGACTCACCACACACCTTACTTGCTTGACCATGCACCTAGCTTATGCTTACACACCATGAATTCATGATTTGACATGACTTGACACTTCATGGAACCACCTGGACACCTTGGGGACACTTTGACATCAATGTACAACTTGACATCAATGACAACCTTATGACACACTTTGCCCAAAAAACTCCCCCTTTGTCATTGATGGCAACCACCTAGAAACATTGATGGCAACCAATCAAGACAAACACCTACAAGCCCTTTTCTCATGTTTCTTGGTTCACTCTCCCCCTTTGACATCTATGACAAAGGTTACTTGACCACTTTACATGAAACAATGACAACCAAGAACAACAATGCATGAGAAAGACAAACTTACTTGTTCACAAGCTCCCCTAGGACTATGTTTTCTCTTTTCTTGATTCCTACTAATAGCATATGCGGTCTATATTGTAGTCACAAAATCATGCACTTTAGATATTATTTATCTCGGTTTCATACTACTATTTAGAAAGTTCTTGAGTGAAGAAAGTATTCATTAACCCCCATCTTTTGGCCATCTTCTTTTATTTTAATATTTCATTCCCGACCTTTTACGCCTACATGCCCAGTTAGTTTTCATCAATTTGCGTTATTTTAGCCTCAATTGGGGCATTTCGGCTAATCTTAGGGCGCTATGGGCGCCCTGGTCCCACCATGGGTGCCCCGATCCTTCTTGAACTGTCCCGCCACTTTTGGGCTCTTTATCTTTTTGGTGGGCGGTCGTTTTGGGTTAATTACGAAATTAGATCAAGAGAACCCTATAAATATAAAGCTATGAGACCATAATGAGGGACCAAGCACTAGTCACTACTATCATCCACTTAGAGTTGCATACATCTATTGCATTGGAGATCACTTGCATCCACATAGCTCCATCACAAGGCACAAGGCTAGGTCATCTACATCACACACAATATAGGGGAGGATTCTATTCTATTCCATGCACACATTCTATTACATTTTCTACATCTAGTTATTGTTCGCTACTTCACAAAGTGTGACTGGCACAAGAGAACCTAGGGAACATTATGCACACACTCACCAGAACTACATTTGGGTCTCGAAATGTAGTGCAACGCTCAGTTAGTAAGCCCATTATTGTGGTAGTTGAGGTCATTCTGACCCATTCATTTGCATTTTTATTTTTTAGGGATTGATGTTTATTTAGGGTTTTGCAGGTCTTCTCACCATCTTGGAATATCACTGACATCCAATATAGGGCAGTGAATCTGATGTGACAGAAAACAAGGGTTTCATACCACCTCCCAACCCTGTGAGATTTAGTTTTAGAGCTTTTGTGTAGACCAGGGTGCCCATTTGGCAGATTGAGCGCCCGAGCACCCTAGTCCCTCTCCAGGTGCTCCAGTCTAGCTAGATATTCCAAATTCATCCTTTTGAGCTCCTGCACATACTGTCGTTCCTACTTCCATATTTTCCAGTCACCTCCACGACACAATCCTGTGAGCATCTTCTATTATCGAGTTCTTTCCTCTTCTCTTTTACACATTAGGGTTAGAATTTTCTTTTGCATAGTTACTTGGATCATCTATATACTTCTTTACTACATTTATTTACTTTATTTACAATTTTTCATAGCTTAGATTAACTATAGATATACCTCGTTATCTACATTTTTAGTTAATCATTTTGGTGAACCCGACTCGATCGTTCATGCTTCTAGGTTCTTCATTCATTGTTAATCATTATAGGGCTTACTTCATCTTTCTTTCATTTTATGTCTGTTACCCGTAGTGGTCATTTTGGATCCCTCCAATATTGTGAGCTCCCTTCATCTAAGCATCATACTTCTAGGTCAATGGCTGATACATCTACATCTATGGCTGAAAACCCTTTAGATAATTCCACTTGTATTCCTCTCCATGAAATCAAAGCATTTGATAGTGATAAATCCTACGATGAAGACACCAATGTTGACCAATAACAACTTAATGATATTATGACTTCCGCAAGATTTACACAAAAACCCTACTCATCTCCCTCATGTCTTGCATGCTTTAATTTTTGCTAAACAAACTCATGATGCTTCCACTTTTGTCATGGCTTCTTTGGCTCCCATGGTCTCCACTCCACCCATTTATGTTTCTACCCCTATTATTACAACTATCACTCCCATCGCTCACCCTAGCGCTTCTAATATGTAGCTTAGCTCTTCCTCAAACACTCCTGATTTAACATCTCTATATCAAGATTTGTAAAATCAAATTCACCAGCTCCAATTCACTACTTCTCCAGGAACACCATCTTTAGATTCTACTTCATTTCTACATACCCCTTTTACGCCAATTATCTCCACTTATGCATTTCCACCTAACTTCATCTCTCCTAAATTGCCCATTTTTAAAGGCCATGGTGACCCACAAGAACATCTTCGAGCTTTCCACGTAGCATGTCTTGACTATGCGGATGATCACACCATACTTGCTAAGCTCTTTCCTTGTAGTTTACAAGATTATGCGATGCATTGATTCTATGACCTACTTGTCCATTCGGTAGTTTCTTTCACACATCTAGCTGACGCCTTTCTCATGCATTTCTCTATTAATATTGGCTCTAAGCTCTCCTATGCTCAACTTGCACAACTCAAGCAAGGGCCCAACGAACACTTATCTGATTATGTCTTACAATACAAAAATAATTTAGCTAAGATGACTAATGTACTTACAGATTCCGAGCTTCAGGACTTATTTATTCGAGTTTATTACCACCGCTTTAGGAGATTATTCTCTTTGAGACCTCTTCCTCATTCGATCACCTTTGTCAAACTCTCAAGCTTTGTGAGACCAAACTCTTGACAATAGGCAAACTTAAATATCGGAGCAAGCATCATCATCCACACATTTTCAAAATAAGCCAACATTTAAGCCTTCTACAACTAAACCTATGGATGGAAAAACCACTGTGAATGTAGTCTCTACTCCTAGGGAGCTTCGACCACAACCATACATATGTACTTTTACTAAAATCAACACACCTCCCGGTGTTTTTCGCCTCAACTCATGGATCGTAATTTTATTACCCTACCCTCGCCTTTACAACTCAATCCATCTTGACCCAAAGGGCATAATTTTGATGATAGTTCTTATTGTGATTATCATCAATGCATAGGACATTCCATTGATCGTTGTTTCCGGTTACGACATCTCATTCAGGATTTGCTTGACAATGGTCAAATTGAGCTTCGGAATCTACAACCTCTACACCCATTAATGAAAATCATAAACTTAAAATATTTAATAACCCCTTACCAAAGAATAATACAAAAGCGACCGATTCCTCTCAATTATGTCTTGTCATACGATGTCTCCTCTTGCATCAAGAGCTTTGACTTCTTAGTTGCTAACATTGAAGCTTTGCCACCAATCATTTCTTTCTCCAACGTTGATTATCATGCAAATTTCACATCTAATAATTTACACATCAATGCATCTATTGGCTCGACCTCCATTAACAACACTAAGGTTGACCCATTATGGCCCATTAGTGCATGCTCTATTTCATTTCTTCAGCTATCAACTTTCCTCCATCACAAATTGAGTACCCTTTCAACAAACCCTTTAGCATTGTTAAGCTTCATGTTACAGTCGGTCCTCTTACAATGCTTGTGTTTTTCCTCGTTGGAAACACAATTGACAGTTGCGACATACTCCTTGGTCTCAATTGGATTCATTGCTCTCAATCTATTATTTCTATGAATCATTTGTGACTTAAATTTATTCACAACAATCAGAGTTATTTCTATTGATGGTGTCCCTCCATCTACTCCATGGTCGTCATCTCCTTGCACAATATCTAGCACATCCCCTACTTCATCTAGCGCCTCACACTCTATGTTACTTAAAGCACAATCTACTCCTAGTTCACCTACTCATGTATCATCTACACGATTGTACCATTCCACTAGCCCTACACATAAGCATAGGCCCATTCCTCAGGCCAGTTACTACATCTCGACATAGGTCATCACCTTAGTTTATTCCATGCGGATATTCTTCACCTTCACATTCTCGCATCACATAGATCTCCATCACCGACGCATTTTGTGACGCCATGACCTTCTTCATATATTCATCCCTCACATGCACATCAACTTCATTTACCAACACAATGCTTATCTGCCATACCACCACTATTAGAGCATGGTCATATGCTTTCATCATCACATTCATCGGATGAAGGACCTTCTTCCTTCACGCTTATTGGTTAGCTCATTCATATACACTTGGGGCATAACATCTAATACATCTCCCCACCCATCATTGCATTTGCGCATCTATCATCTTTCCATTTTCATGCATAAATCTTCTCACATAGGTATACTCATCCTACATGTTAGCATCATCATTACCCGATAACACACTCTTGTGCTTCAGTTCACACTTGACTGTATGAGGATTACCACACATGAATCCCACACTCTTCAACTATTCATAAATTACACGTCATACACAATACATTCTACATTTAGTCTACAACATTTTTACATTTGTGCATTTATACATCATACATCATGTTAGTCGTCATTATGCATACACTATTGTTTAGGTGTCTCGCGTCCTACATTACTTATCCTACATCCTACATACTCCTTGCATTATTAGTTTATCTACATACCATAACTATTACACTATGCACATTTTCACACATACTCTACATATTATACTAGTACTCACCATCTATGATTCTAGCATTACATCATCTTACATACCACATTACTAGTCCATCTACGTACATGCCACTTTACACATTCTACACACCTTGCATTTTCATTATACACATAGCGTATTTACACATTCTACTCACCACATGGTCATCACCTATACTATATCATCTTCTACGTGGTGCATTCATTACCCTGTGATGACACATAGGTCTCCCACTTCTCATGGCCATGTTATTCTTCCCATTACTATTGGACCTCTTACTATTTCTATGTCATTTACTATTGGATCCACCATTACACATTGTGACATGATCTTAGGACTCCCTTGGCTCCAAGTTGCCAAAGTCGTGCATTTTATTGTTCACTTGTGCCTTAAGCTTATCCATGAGCAACGCCTTATTACTATTTGAGGCATTCTACCGCCAACACCTTTGTCCCTAGATCCTCTCGACCGTCCCATATTCAATTTATCCTACTCTTAGTGCATATTCTCCCATTCATGGTGGCTCTTTAGCTTGGACGCCTCCTATGATATTTGGAGCCCTTGCTCCTATTGTAGAAACTTTTGCACATCCATCTCACTTTACTTCACATATGGTTACTACTCATTGGCATCATTGCATCTATAGATCCCATAGCCCACCTCATAGGATCACTTCTTCACATAGGTCACATGCTTCACATGCTCCATCTAGACATGTTTCACGCTCTATTTCTCCAAATGCTTGATCTAGACCTATCTCATATACTTGGCCTCATGCACTCTCTCGTGACCATCGAACCTTAGATCATGTTCACATGCATAGTTCCTTTACATCAACCGATCGTGGGCCCTTTCCTAGTACTCTCATTACATAGATCATTTTGAAATTCACACTTGGGGCATCCTAATTCCCCCACACCACTTGATGATGCACTCTTGTTCTGGTTCATACTTGAATGTTGAGGGTTTCTCTATATGGACCTCACTTTACACACACACAACGAGGGGGCATCCTTATTCTTCCCTTCTAGCTGGTTTTCTTTCATATATTTGCAATCAAAAATACAAAAACATTATCTTAGATCTTGATTGGATGTACTCTTGCTTCCTTATACTACTATATGTTGCACCTTTGCTTATCATGTTACTATGGTTCATAGTATGCTTTATCATTTTTCATACACACATGCATGTTCACATGGTATCTTGAGGTGAATACAAGTCACTTACAGGTTATTACATGATGTATGATGTTTGGTCCTATCCATTACCAATCCCACTAAGGATCCTAAGGGAATCTACCTTTTCTCACTTACTATCAAGTGTTATCATTGCAATATTTCATATTTTCATTCCTATCTTCAGATAACACATTGTTTCATATTATATATCTCTCCTAACATGCTAATAGGTGCTTCATGTATAAAATTTATCTTGTAGGACTCCTTTTAATCATGGTTGTCTAATTTCCTTATAATTTGTTTGTCATTGTTTTGTGGGCTATGCCCTATGTTTACTTGTTACCTTGTTTGCACAAGCATTTACGACTCCGATTATCTTGTGACATTCTTAGTGGTGTCCCATGTATGTAACCAACTACTCATTGAGTCTTTGTTTTTGTTTTCTTGTATTCCTTTACTAGTTGATATTTCAATGTGCATTATTTGTTTGTCACTAACACTTGTATGCTAACATTTTCCCCTTATTTTTCTTATGTTGTGGTACATACCATGCGTAACCCCCTTCCCATTCGCAAGATTCTTATATCGACGTGCACATCAGTTTCAACCTTCCTCATTTGGGCTTCATTCACATTTTTTCATCTCACGCACCCTAAATGAGTGGGGGAAAACATTAGGGTGAACCTTTTCACCCTCCCAATAGTTACAAAAAGTAGTTATAGAAACACATACAACACGATTAGAGCAAACATCGATTCTATAAAAACATGGCCGAAAATAGAGTTGGCCATAGAACTCAACATGGACAAAAACACCTAGAACAAATAGGAATTCCCGGGCGCTAGTGTCCCACACAGCGCTCTGTTCTAGGGGAAAAATAGTTACAAGAGCAGTTTCAACACTTGGAGAGTCACAATTTTCTCTAGTTTCAGCAGTTACACAACTAGTTTTAGATTGCAATCAGTCACTTACATGAACTAACTACTATCTCATGAACTAAAACAAGAACTAAATAAGGGAATGCCATATAGGGCATATGCATGAAAGTGATATACCTAAAGCCTCTTGTGTCACATGAGGAAACTAATTTTTTTGTTTATGATCATCTGCAGTGGCACTTATCTATGGGGAAGCGTAAATGATTAGAGAGAGAAACATACCACTCTCCAATACACTTTCCCTTAGTGGTGACATGATACCTAAATTTGAAGTTCAACACCGAGACACTCAAATCTCTAGTTTGGCGAAAGGACAACCAAATCCTTCATGTTATTTTAACCAAATCCTTCATGTTATTTTAACCAACTCCTAAGCATCGGGTCTATAAGTAGGAACAAATTTCTATCCCTTTCTCTTTCAACACTCCAGGTGTACTCTAACCCCTTCGTTTAGCTTTTTAACACACATTTCCATTTTTACATATTTTCCAAGTTAAAGCTCAATTGCATTTACCTAGAGCATTGACTACACTTGTTTTCTTTTGCAAGTCATATCCTATCCCATCGAAGCACACAATCAACCATGAAGCAAATCTCAAGCACTCTCCAACAAAGATGATATTCCAAGGAACTACACTTGCACATCACTATCACTCCATGCACACAAAGGTCACCCCTTGGATCCTTATCCTTCCATGTCCTTAGAATTTCATGGTACACATTTTGCACTATTCCATTCGGCACTCTACAACACTCATTTGACACGCTTTATTGGGTATAATCTTCATTCGACTCTCCAAGGTACGATTTTGTTTTCTACTTTATGCTACCGAATCCTTATTCACCAACATAAAGTGGGAACAAATGTAGTCATTAAATCATGTACTTACTATGTACATATAACATCTAAATACTTCATTTATATGCATGATTCCTAAGCAAGAGAATTACTCATTAACACCCTTTTACTTTGCTTTGACATTGTTTTTATCCTTTTCATCTTTATTGTTTTATTTTTTATTGACAACTTATAGTTTTGCATACCAGTGACATCCTACTCAACTCCAAGTTTCACTTTGTCGACCATTTGAGCACCCTATATAGAACCACCCATTAGGGACAAAAGCATTTGGGTGTTATTGTCCCCTCTGGGCACCTTTGTCCTCTTTACCTCTTTTTCGATATTTTGAATGTTACTTCTTTCTCATCTTCTTTTATCACTCTTGGTCAACCCTTTCACTCATTAATGATGAAACTTAAGCAAATGAATCATATATACACATGTCTTATTTAATCTCATTAGGGGGCAAACATTCAAGATCAACATACTTATTACAAAAAAGAGCTAATATTTTCTATCTACTACACCAAGGAATGCATTTTGTCACTGCACACTTCAATGCATAAGAGGGTTTATTCTGAATTCCATACCACACATTTGCATTTGGGAAAAATTAGTTGTAGCTCACTATCTCTTTGTGCGACTAGCACTAGGGCATCCTAGCTTAAGGGACATTATTTTAGTCACACACACACACATAAGAACTACACGAGTTTGAAATGTAGTGCAACTCTCAATGATAATCACATTGGGGTGACTACACGAGATTAGTCCAACTCAAGCATATGCATATTTTTATTCTTCTAATATGTGCTTGAGTATTGTGTAGATAACTAGGGTTTATTTTGTCTTAGGTATGACACAATGAATCGATGTGACCTATAATGAACAATGAACAACACTAAGCGACATAGAAAGAACCAAATCCAAAGTATTTCCATAGACATTGACACTCATATCGGATGCTAACACCTTGGCAACCCCCGTCCCGATCTAGGTGCTCATGTCCATAAGATTATTGCAGTCCACTTTATGACACAAAGCTTGCCTGACAACCCGAAATCTCCCCTTCTAGATCAATCTCTAGTCTAGAATTAGTCCAGACCTATAGTTAAAAGTTCGAGTTATCTTAGAAACCCTATCTATCACTCTTGCTTGCATTTCTTTTGCTTTTAAGCTTGCTTATTTACTGTTTAATCTATTTGATCAACAATGTTCTTATCTTATATTTTAATTTTATTAAATAAGAAGCTTAAGCATTTGTTCGAGGAGGTTCTCTTAATGAATAACGACATGGTAATTATGATAGATAAAAAAATGAATATGACCATTATGCGAAACTAGTTTGAATCACAGATAATAGACAATCTTTAAAAGAATCACGACGGGTATCGAGGAGGGAACATATAATACTAACATTAAGACCATGTCATTAGAATAGAGGGTGATTCCAATTTGTACACATCTAATATGGAAAATTTTATAAGACTATTGTCTTTTGAGAAAACTAACATCGACCTTATCTATTAATGATATATCATATTCATTATTATTAGTTTTAGTGACTTGAATTATAGACTCCTAGTTTTAATAGAAGTTGATGCAATGAGATGAAACTTAGATATTTTTAATTGACCTCATTATAAATTAACTTTGGAAATTTCCACTCGGTGAGAGGGTCAAATTCATTTTGTGATTGGAACTTTTCATTTAAAGAATATAAAATGTAAAGGCTTACATGATTGTTTGGATCTTCATGATTGTATCAAGAAGTAGAGATTGTTGAGTTAGATCATTCATCAATGTTATCCGATCAACTTTCCAACGAGTTTTACATTATCGACTTACATAGAATATGCTCTTTGTAACTTACTTGGGTGACTCACATGTTTGCCCATGCTTACTGATGTATTAATAGGGGAATAAATGGCATGGAGATACAAACTAAACAATAGTAAATCTTGGAAAAGATAAACTTTATGTTTCATTGAAGATAAATTTAATATATAACTTTGATACCATTCTAGCGGATCAACACAAAATATATTTACAAAAAATTCTCACATAGTGAGTACCTTTGTGGTCGGTATAGAGGATACTAAGCCAACCCCCATCATGCCCCTACGTCTCTTGACACAATAAGTAGCGAGTGTAACTATAAATAGAATAGAAATGTCCCTACACGACAATGATATAGTGTGATGTGCTTTAGATGCTAAATTGATTCCCTTTGTCCCATAAGACCTTTTACAATGCTTCATGTGACTTTCTCTTTTTATAACATGGCTCTAGGACTTATGGAGGCTTGGTAATGGAGGAAACTAGACTCTTGAACCTGGTTTGAGTGTTTTAGACCTTTGTGTTGACTACCACCAAGGATGTCTTTGCTCCTTTAGGAAGATTTAGGAGAGCCTTACGTGCTTTTGGAATGTAATTTGCAATGTATGCTCTTGAGAATGTCAGGTGAGTTCAAATGGTGAATTATACTTGTTTATATAGGCTTTAAATAATTAGGCATGAAATGGACACTCCTATTTTAATGGTTCCACGTTTTCAAAAGCAACAAGGTTCTATACATTTCAAAAATCGTGTTAAATGTTAACTTCCAATAACTTGAAGATTATGGTTTAAGTTATCAACAATAAAAATTCTTCTTTCAAAATAAAGCTAGCTTTAAATTAGTTAGGAACAACAATGCGTTTACATTTGAGAATAAAGTATAAACAACATGAATTTGCAAATAAATTGGTTCATTGTTGATCATAAATCAAATTCAACGTTATTCATACGTTATATAAATGGTCCATTGTTTATAACAATTTTAATGGTAAACATTCTATTATGAGATATGAAGTTCTTACAAAAAAATACACAAAAGAAACTATTATAAAATATAATAGTAAATACGACATGTAAGTAGTGATTACACCTTGCACTTTTAGAAACACCCTAGTGATAATTGTCTATGCAACAAGAAAATGACTTAGATATAAGAAATTTTGTTGATGCTCCAATGAAAATAGTTATTTACGAACGATAAAGATGTAAATAACCAATCTTTACTTTTAATAGACTTTACTCCCAAGTTTTGGTCAATGTTTGATTCATGAGATTGATTTCTATTGTCGAGAGAGTTCGACACAAATTGATTGAGAAATTCTTGGTTATATTTGGAATATCGGTTGATCCATGAAATTGAATTCTATTGGATGAGAAAGAGATCACCGGAGATTGAGTGGGAAATAGATCAATTTGATTGCCAAATTTTGAATTATGAGTTTTTTACTATTAAATGTTAGTTTTTAAAATTTGATTTAAACCTTCATTAGTTATAATTTTTTTCTTGTAAATGGCAAGCCTTACACTACCTTTCATTTTTACAAGTATTTGTATATACACAACTACAATATTTATTTCTAGAACACACACACACACACACACACACACACACACACACACACACACACACACACACACACACACACACAAAATAAATACAAAGAAATATATACATAATTACACAAACTATCTTGACATTGTATAAGAGCAACCAAATATTTAAATGGTATTAAAAGTAGTACTAAAGATAATTTTCTTACAATACACTACCTTTCATGTTTACAGTATTTGTGTGTGTGTGTACACACACACACACACACACACACACACACACACACATAAATACAAAGAAATATATACATAATTACACAAACTATACTAAATGGGTGGGGCGAAGCAGACTGGCTATGTTCAATTAAATCTTGAGGGCATAATCTCTCTAGATAGAGGCTATCCCTAAAGAAAATGTCCCCGATTCTTTGGAAAGCCTATGGGAATTCTATATTAGATAGGCTTCGATCCAAATGAAAGAGAAGTTACGATCTTTCTACCTCTTATCGTTAGAGGGGCGATCGTTGAACTACCGAAGAAATCCCAAGGGCACTCGAGATCGAGGAGAGGAACCCTATCTAGATATCTATATCTAGATGGGGCCCCCGATATCTATCCCATGTGGGTGCTCTCCCGAGTGACGAAGCATCTTGATTCACCAAAGGCTCGAGTGCCGTGGAGCAAGCTGCAGTGCACATCCATCCATCTACTATCTACTGCTCCGAATAAAACCGTGACGCATCCACCGATGGACGGTGTATAAGAGCAACCAAATATTTAAATGGTATTAAAAGTAGTACTAAAGATATTTTTCTCAAATTAATAATAAATTTGGTAGTTTTGAAATGTAAACTTTATTTGGTGGGGTATATCTAATATTTAGACATCAATATTGAAATAATAACACATGTTAAAATTGGGAAGAAGAAAAGAAAATTGGAAAAATATTACCTAAACATATTTATGCCCTTTTTCCATTGAATATTTCGAAAAATTATTTCCTATCAATGATTTTAAACCACTGTCGCTAATAGGACCCCGCACATCTATTGGGTCCCGTCCCTTGGATGGCAAAAAGGCGTAACTAAGAGAAAATTAGACCGAATATCGTAAACTAGAACGTTCAATGCTGCACGGCCTCAATTACAAACGCGCTTAATCGATTTCGATTGTGAGGTTTGTGCTGCTTTGTTCTTTCGCAACTCGGCTGCACCTGATGAGAAGATAACACTCTTTCCAAATCCATGGCATTGGCACTTCACTGTCATTACTCTGCTATTCGCCATTACACTACTTTTCCTAAGCTATCACGCAATCTTAAAATCATTTGTCAGAAGACTACAACTGTTGGTGCTAGATGTAGAGCCAGCGTCTGCACATATGGGAACGTGGTTGAGCCAGGGAATCTAGAGCCCAAGAAGATTGCGAAATTACAAGGGAAATTGAAGCTCAAGAAGAAGCTGAAAATACGAGCGAAAATAGAGCTCAAGAAGGAGAAAAAAGTGGCACAAGGGAGACTAGAGCTCAAGAAGGTGAAAACAGTGAAACAAGGGAAACTAGAGCTTAAGAATGATTTGAGGAAAGTAGAGCCCAAGAAGAAGGTGGAAATAGTGGAACAAGTGAAACTAGATCCTAAGCTTCAATGCAACTCATACAGAATGAAGCAGAACCGTTCATGGAGTGGAGGGTGCAGTCTCGGCATAGACCTCGGCCTGGCCAGAACTGGGGTTGCCGTCAGCAATGGTTATGCGCCCCGTCCCCTTTTGGTAAACTCAAACTCTCTACTCTAAATCCTAAATTGGAAGCCCTAAAACTTAAGCCCTGAATTCTAAATACTTTAAACATGCTCTTTATGAAAATCTTCGTCATTTGCAAGAATTTAAACCCTTAACAGTAATGAATTAATCCTCCAGACATTTGTACTTGTTCGTGGCTCCAGGTTTTGGAAATGCGTGGAGAGCCATTGGAGCGTCGGCTCATGGAATTGGCTGAAAACGAGGTAAGCTAAGGGATTTGCAGTGGGTTTTCATTTCGAATTTACAGAGAGATGGCCACAAGGTTGTTTCCAATTAACTACTCGTGGTCCAGGCGGATTGGAAAGGTCCAGTTCAGTCAGGAGAGCTGTCATGAGGTTGAAACCCAGGATTATAAAAATTGAACAGGGTATAATATTTTTGGAAATAAATCTCCTTGTGGTTTGGCTTGGGTGTGACTTAGAAAACAATCCGTACCCCTACCGTTAATTGCTCTGTAAACTTGTGAAGACTAATGTTATTACAAATTCATAAAATATGCCATGTTGATGATTCAATGAATTGCTACTAAAATTTATCACACATCCTTACCAATAGTTTCTTATACATCCTTTTTGTGGAACTAGAATGTGTGAATGCGCTCATACATGTTCGACATGCGTATATGTTGGACAATTATAGCCACCATAAGAAGCATGAATTATTTGTAGGGCTGGCCCATTCCAAGATTCCATTCATTCCTGGTCACTTACCATAACAACATGAAAACACTGAGTTCGAATACACACACATGTAAAGAATACTGACGGTGAAAGGATTTACCCTAGAGAAATCTGATATGTGTAAACTCTTAACATGAAAATGGTCGCGTCTTGGCCTCAGTACTGAGATGAATACAATTACAAAGTGGACATGCTTCAACGGAGCAAAATGCAAATACAACTCCTCTATGGAATCAACCTCTGCCTCTCTTATTATGGAATGCCTCTTCCCTTGAGCGCAATTCACTTTGTAATGCTTCCTCTCAGCTTTCACATGTCTGGCATGAAGAATTAATGATTTTTCAAAACATTCACGAGGTTGTAACCTAAAGGTCATGAAGTGTCTCCTCCTCCCCTCAGTCTCATGGGAGATTAGAACTGAAACAAAGGGTCATGTATAGTTAGGAACACCTATACAAAGTTCAAACAACCTCTGCTCCTGCCATTTTGTCCTGATGGATATCCAAGGTACTCAGAATATTTTCTGGTCATACCTTCCCAATGAGAAGGTTTCTGGTCCTACAAAAGCTACTCTCTTAGAAGATGAAGATTACCTTCCGACCTTCTTTCTTGAAGTGTTCTTTTGTCCTGACTATTCAATGAGAAGTGGATGGCTGATCCAACTTCCTACTCCTGCAAATTCAGTTTGGTTTGAAGTTCCGTCTTGTCCTTGAAGTGTCTTTTCTCAAGTGATGCCTATATCTTCTTGTTCCAAATGGTTTATCTGCCACACTTTTGTACCATGCTATTGCCGATGCTGATTTTGGTGTCTTTTTGTTTGGCTCACTTCAAGATGCTCTTGCACACTCTTGGTGTGAAATTCTTGATTCTTATTTCATAATGACAAGGCTTTACTCATGGTGTGTCCTCTACATGCTTGCACCTTTCTCCTTCCCAATGAAAACAAATAGTGGCATGCTAGTTATCCTCCAAACACTTTTCTCTTTATCATTGAGTGTAGGCCAAGAGCGAGATGTTGCAATTTTCATTGTTTTGCTGAAAAGTACATTTTACAATCCATTGTGATGAAAACAAACATACAATAATAGCTGTCATGTTCAAATCAGATGTGAATATTTCTATTACAAGCCTTGCCATGGTGGAACATACATGTTACAATACATTGCAATGCTCAAATGTATTGTTTAGAATAATTTACTTATGAAGATGCATACCTATACTACAATGCAGTGAAGTGCAAATCCGTTTAATTCACTTTTTGTGATGCTTATTACCTTTGAAATGCTTGAGTGTTTCTCAACTTGCTGGAGTGATTGCTCTTTTGGAGTGCCTCTCTCGCTATTTATACACTAAAACAAGTGAGAAAACTGCATGTTTATTTACACTTCCATGAATATGAAAATGAGAATGGTTGAAAAATACAACCTCTTGTATATGGTTGTATCTACTTATTTCTCCAATCTGAACTCTGACGCTCCTTACTTATCCTTGATGAGTGGGAATGCCTCCTGCTTGCTCATTCAAGTGGAGTTATTTCTCTATTTAACCAAAAAATGGACTCATGGATGCAATTTTGGGTTGCTACTCACCTTGTGTGCCACTATGGATGACCATCGACTTGAATGTACATTTTTACAAGCTTTTCCTCACAAACTATGTAAATACTGAATCCAAGAATCAAAGGATAATTTCTTACCAATACTTTTTTGCAATGGTTATAGAGATACATTTGAAGAATGTTCTTCCATGTTTTCTTCTTCCTTGGTGAACTTTGCTTGTTATACTTCTGTTGTATCTACTTCTCGCCCGCTTGCTCTTGACTGCCTTCCCCTATTTTGGGGCAGAAGATGTGGATGAAGTTTCTAACAATTTGCATTCGACTGGCCACTTATCTTGCAATGAATACAAAAATTGTTAGGCTTGCACATACTCATGAAAAGTTCTTCTTACCTCCTTGGAGCTTAACTTCTTCCTTCTATCTTCCTCATTTTGCTCTTCATGCTGATTTGAAGAGAGGATCCCTTTCCCCCTTTTCTAGAGCTATTAGGCTCTTTATTGGTGGATTTTTCCATCTCACACATGGACACACAATGGTTACTCTTTCAATTTCCAACATTTTTGTGCTTGGAGAGATTCCAACATTCATGTGTTACACAGCATTTCCTTTTACACTGGAAACAAATGATGGAAGACTTTTCTTTTGCATGCATTCCTTGATTTCTTTGTGCTTCCTTGTTTTCTCGCATGGACTTCCAAGTGGTAAAGCTTATGGAGTTTCAGAGTCTCCCCATCTCCTCCTTCATTGTTTATGGCATCCCTCTCTTTCAAAGTGCTTCTTTCGCCCTTTGAGGTGGTAGAATGCTGTCAATTTTTGGATACTTCCTACTCTCTTATTGAGAATTAACAAAAAGATCATTAGTGATGTTATTACTTATTTGGCAAACTTTCGTTCTATACGTGGCTTGGACTCTTCCATGGAAGCTACTCTTGCTTCGGCTGCACTAGAGCATTCTCCTACCTTCACACAGTCACCAACAAATACTAAGCTTGCAGATTGCTACTCCTCAACCTTTATGCGGCTGATTATTCCTTGGCCATCCTTGCCAAGACCTTTGCCATCACATCCCATCTTCTACAACTTAGAGCCACTGCTCTTAGCATATATCTCAAATTTACCGAGGGACTCATATTACACCTCATTGGGAGATTCAATAGAAAGGTCCTTAACTTGCTTTTGTCTTTCATGGATTGAACTTCTTGTGTACAGGGATACCTTTGTGGAATAGAGCAACCGTCTTTTCTCTTTGCCTCTTCACTGGCTTCTATTAGCTTGGACAGTATCTTCTTCTTTTCAACCAACTCTTGTTGCAAATTCTCCATGAATTTAAAGTTACTTCTCCCTATTTTGCCTTTCTTAAAAAACAGACTCCTCCAACACGAATAATTGGTTTCAATAGTGATCCATCTTCTCCATAATAACAATAAGGAAATTTAAGTGGTAAGTTAATGTACCTTTGGAGTTCTTTCTTCTCTTCAAGTGTTGGACGATCCTTGCTAGCTCTTGGTTTCCCTCTTGTATTTGGAGATTGCAAGCTTGGAGCTCTTCAAGTCTCTCATGTTTTAAAGATTTGCCCATGGTTAGTCTATGGACCTTCTAAGATTCTGCAGTATTTTTGTCAAACAATTGACATGCAACCTTAGTACACACAAATCCTAATGTGTAGCAAAACAGTTACAATGGACTTGGAATTTGCTTCTCTGATTCCAAATTACCTGTAAATTTGTGAAGACTATGCTTGCTATAAATTCACAAGATATATAATGTTATTGATTCCATGAATTTGCTACTAAATTTCAACATACAAAGCTGACTTTAGATGCGAGATACAACTAATAGCTACCCAGAAATAGTTTATGTGGAATTAGAATGTGAATGTGCCAATATATTTCCTACACACTTATATTGTGAATAATTACAGCCACTACTTGAAGCATGAATTATTATAAGTGCTGTCCCATTCCAAGAGGCCATTCATTCCAAGTTCAAATACGACAACAATATGAACACTATGATTTCCAATACAAACACAAATATAAAGAATACTAATAACACAAGGATTTACTCTGAAGAAACCCTGTGTGGGCAGTACCTCCTAGGCTTCATATTGAGCTCAATACACTCAAAAAGTGAACACAGCTCCAATGGGGCAAGATACAAGTGCTACTCCTGATTCGGATCCCATTTTATATTTGGGCGACAACACTCTAAATTGCAGAACCTTGATGTGTTATATCCAGATGTGGAAGCAATATATACCTATTCAGAAATGAATCTTCAGACGGAGATGTAGGAAAGATAATAGAACTGGAATATAAACGTTAATCATGGAGTGTGATTTGAAATGTCGGTAAAAAACTCTTATGGAATTTCTTCCAGAAACATTATCTCTATTGATATGGATAGTGGAAATATTATTTTGCGTAAAGTTTATCAGTTTGAGCATTAAGTACATGGCATATTCTTGAGAAATATGTATATCTGTTTATCTTCTACTAGTTATGTCTATGCTGTGATATGTTATGCTAATTTTCTTTCTAGCCATGTATACATAGTGTTACAAAGTCAAAAAGACTAATGAACGGTTATGGAAGATGAAACAGTTGCTCTTCCATGCGACTCTTCATCATCTAACAGTTAGGTTGAATGGTGTCAAAATGTAATAGTTGAATTTGGCCTGCGGGGCATTGTCCTAATCCCACGGGGTGCTGCCCTCAACCCCGGAAAGGGAACTCGTCGAGTCAAATGGGGGTTCCGACTTCTAAGAACAAAGGCAACAATCTTGTTGGTACTTGATGGTAGCATGCATTTTGAGTGGACCTTAGCAGTTTGGTTAGTAAGTGGTTGGGACGTTGACAAAGCCAGTGATGAAGACCACATAAGATTTGGCATGTGCATGGATGTTGACACTTCTGATCTGTCTAGATTGCCATGGGCCACACTGGAAATGAGTATGCAACATCTTGTGGAGATGGATTGATGATCTTGGAAGCTTTGCAAACCTTTGGAGAGTGTTTGTCAGGACAGCAAACCATAAACATGAGTTGAGTGTACTGCATGCGACAAGAATGGGCTTTGGTGGTTATCACTTGAAACAGTTGGAGTGTATATTGAGAATCCTTGGATCAACTCCTTGAGAATGGGCTTTGGTGGTCATCTTTTGAAACTGTTGGAGTGTATTTTGAGAATCCACCTGGATCAACTCCTCTATGGAATCAACCCCACCTCTTCTACAGTGGACTGCAGTTCTACCCGTGGACAACACTCACTATGGAATACTTTCTCTCAACTCACATGTCTAGGATAAAGATTTAATGAATATTTAACAAATCACGAGGTTGTAACCCAAATGTTACAGTGTCTCTTCTCCTTCTCTTAGGCTCATGGGAGTGTTGGAACTGAAACGAAGGATCATGGGTGGTTAGGAATGCTTATTCAAAAAAACTCCACTTCGGCCATTTTGTCTTGATGGACATCCAAGGTGCTCATAATATTTTCTGATCTTTTATTTATGAGATGGGATGACTTCTAATGTCCTTTTGATCAAAGTTGTCTATAGGTGTGTTTACTTGTTTAGAAGATTGTTTCGTTTTAAAATATATTCCGGAGGCTTTGTTTGTTAAATTGTTTGCCTTGCGTATTAGGTTATGATTGAAAATGTATGTGTAACTGTGTCTAGTATCATCATATACAGGGAATGTTAAAAGAAAATACATTTCATCTTCTACTTCATGTATGTTAAATACCTTGCAGATTCTATTTACTAGGGTGTCTGTACGAGAATCCATCCCTATGCATGATATAATAAGGGTTTCAATTGGTGAATCCAGGAGGTAGATGAACTAATTGTTGGGATTCCAAAGTCATTTGATGGAACAGAGAATGTTCAGTCCAACAAGGTGAGAAGCATTGCTGGCAGGCTTGCAGTTCGTGCGGCTGAAAGGTGAAGTTTTCTTTTTCCCTTTAAATCTTTACAAATTTAAAGATAGTGCAGTTGAAGGCTTTACCTCCTAAATTGTTATACATAATCCATTTTCAGTGAACTCCTGTTCTGTGTTCATCTTATGGCTGCTGCAAATTAAGAACCACAGGCATACGCATTTTTACCAATCACATTGCAAAGAATAGCTCCTCAGCATTGGCACACATTCTAGTTTACGATTCACAGGTAATTTAATCAGATTTGAAGGAAAGGTAAATGCTAGCATTTAATGCAATCACATCAGTGATTTTGTTTCACCTCACAGCCCTTGCAACTGTCCTTCCTTTGGTGGTTTTTCCTGTAAATTCTGTAGGCAGCTAATAGTGGCAGCAATCAAGAAACTACGGATGAAAGAGAAAATATTGTTTTGGCTATACTTTTAGGAAATGTCGTGACCTGTCTTTGTCATGTGCGCATCCTCTTTTTCACAGGGTGAAACATAGATTTCCCCTTTCACTAACGTTATTTAGCTTGTTCATTGATTAACTGGAAGAGTAAATTAGAAGGGAAGGAGGACGAATACATATGAATGGATATGCAATGTAATTATTGATATACGCAAATGATGTGGTATTGTCAGTAAGAGACGGAGATGGTCTACTAAGACACCTAGATGAGTTGTTTGAGTGTTAATAAAAGCAAGACAAAGGTAAATCACCTTTGGCGCTGGGGGTGCAGATATATCCATTACATTTGATGGCTAAAGAACACAGGTTTTCTTTTCTTACAAGTACCTTGGCCTGTAATTTGATTGTAGTTATAACTGGAACACATGTATTGAAAAAGGGTTAAAAGATATATGAAAACCCTTTAAGCTATGCAGAATAAATGTAGGTGAATTCACTCATGGAGCTGGAAACTTGGGTAATTGCTATATAGAGCATTTGTGCAACCAGTCATCTTTATATGGTTGCCCTGTGTGGGGACCAGTTCTTTCAAAAAGTCCTGAAAGCAAGTTGAAAGTGTGCAGAAATGGTTCATATTTGCACTGAAACAAACACCTTGTGCCATAGAACTGTCTGAAATATGATTGCTCTTTTTGGGGAAGAAGCACTACGCCAATTGTTAACATATTTAGTCAAGACAACAAATAGACAGGAGTAGATCTCATTTAGCAATGCTCACAACTTGTGAAAAGGGATCATTCCAAGATGGGTTGAAGTGGATTGCGAAATGGAGAATTGAAGAAGCTGATTTTCCTTGAGAATTGCCACAGAGATTTGGTGAAAGTGAAAGCAGAAGAGAATATGTGGAAATAACCTAATGAGAGAATGAAATTTTTTCATTGAGAGATCAATTTAGTGTTATTTACACAGCGCAGCAATACTTTCAAGAGAAACTTTCTTTACAGAAGAGGCATCTAATTTGTCAGCACACAACCTGTCACTCTACACAGTCTCACATCACCTGTCACTCTACACAGGGTAAACTCACATCACCTGTCAGTCCTAACAGGTGGATGGAAGAAAATAGAAAACCAGTTACGTTTTTGTATGCTATTGATCAAGGAGAAGTCAAAGATGATAAGCATGTCCATATGGAAGCTAAGAGTGCCTTCCCATTGATTTGAAGCTTTGGTTGGCTACCTTTTTGATAGTCGACAAACTCATCATTCAATCCAACACATAATGTAATATATAGAACTACTAGATAAATTTGTAATCTTCTCCTTCTAAGAAGTAGCTATGGCGGCCAGATATTTTGTATTCTGTGGGACTTGTCTAGTTTCAATGCAAAAAGTGTGGTTGGTAATATGTATGAGTATTTTGAAACATATTGTCAGTAAAATGCTTCTATTTTTAAAAATGAGAGTTATAGTTGGAAAGAAAAGTACAAAATATCGAAATGGCTAATTGGCTATGCAAAAACAAAACAATCCAACTAGGGTCCAAGGGGCAAGGAAACCAAACTATACAAAGTAAAAGGTGTCCAAGCAAATAACTGCCAACTAAACTTGAGAACTGGAGTTAACATTAGAAGGCCAAGCCCTTCACGGGCCTTGGTTTTGCTTGCTTCAATCTCCCAAATGAGAAGAACCTTCCCAATTGTACTATTATCTAGACCATGAGCCTTCAGCTCTTCCATAGATAGAACCGTTCCCTTGATATTATCATTAGTTTTTTTGAAATCCTTCTCATCTTTGTTGGTCACCAACCACTTAAATCCCACCAGTTCAATTTAGAAGCGGGACCAGAAGAAGAGCCACAATGTTTTTCACCTGGGAGCTTACCAATGGAGCCTTTTCTCCCACTCCATGCAACATCATCAATCTGGCCTTTGTCAGAGGGATCGACAATTTTCAGATTACAATCTGGATGAGAATTATGGTCGACCATGCCCACAACAATCGTAGAAGTAGAAGCAGCTCCCATTCGAGGAGTGGGAGGAGATGTGCACCGAAAACATAATGTGGGCTTGGGTAAGGGGCTGAGCTTGAAAGGGAGTCAGAAGTCTTTGTCTTCAAGCCCCACACATAGTTTCGTAGGGAAGTATAATGTTTAAAATAAAAACACTCGAACTGACCAAGAGAAGATGCACCCCTGGATGTACAACAGGTTGGGCAGTGGGCAAATCAACCAGAGTGGGAAAAGCAACACAACCAAGGCCAGAACACCTCCCATGAGCTGAAATACTAGCCTTCTGTCTTCACAATTCACCTGATAATCAAGTTACAAATATTTATATTTGGGATCAGGCAGGTAAGAATGCCAAACCCACATGTCTTCCAAATTTATAGGATAGAAGTCTTAGAATACCAAACCACTGCATCTTCAAGTCTGCAGGAATTAGGATCCTCTTGATCAGGGCGACAGTGTCATCATAATGAACACAAAAATATAGCTTAAGTCTGTAGTCAGTGCCATTACCCTTGAAGGAGGCCTTACCACCCTGGGAAGGATAGAAGCCTTAAAATTCCAAACCCTGTGGGTCTTCCAAACCTGCAGGCACTAGGATCCAATTGATCATTGGCAAGAGTGTCATCAGAGTCAATACAAAAATATAGCCTAAGTCTTTTATCATTGACGACCCCTTGAAAAGAGGTGTCACCATCTTGAGAAGAACGACGGCCTCCATGGCTACTAGGACCACCACCAGGGCCATCAGGAGTTATGAGATATGTGAAGAGTAGAGTGATGAGAGCACACTGTGGTAGAGAGAATTAAGTGAAAAGCCTTGAGAAGAGGCTAAAAATTAAAGCAAACATATAGAACAATTAAACAGCAGCAAACTAAAAATCTAATAAATCAGTGGCATGGGCAAAGAAAGCCTACTCACAGTAATCTATCATGTGAAGTACCTTTTATCATTATTCAAAATCGCGGTCATCCTCACCCAATCCTCACACCGATGACTTTCCATAAGGGAAATGGGTGTTCAATTAAATCCAGTAAAATGCCTCTATTAATACAATGGGACAACTGAATATTTATGCCTTCTTTGCTAATGTATAAATTCAACAATGTTTTTGTGAATGTGTGTTTATTGGAAGATAGATCATTTTTATAAACATTATCTTGTGGATACTTAAATTGTTTTGAGATTCCAGTCTGATGTTCAGTCAAAGCACCCATTACTGAGCCTTTTCCAATATAGTTTTTCGCAATGCATATCTCTGCACCATATATTTAGTTGTTTTTAAAAGATGATCCCACAGTTACGGACAAATTCCTATAATTTCTTAGGCAGATTATAATATCCCTTGTGGGTAGATTTTATTTTTATTTGAGTAGAAGTTTGCTGGTTTTTGGGCAAAGTTTTGATTTGAAGTATTTATTTGATAAAATTTAAGTAAATATATCAAAAGGAATGGAATTGTAATGTTATTTCTATATTCAGAAAGGGAAATAACAAATATCTAGTAATATGGTTGTAGCAGTTCACACAATGAGTCTGAAAGAGCAAACATATACGGATCTAAAATGATATATGGAAGCAGAATGCTGAAATAATGAAGCAAAATATTGAAATTTTGAAGTATGAAATAAGAAAGCAGATGCCTTTCAGTGCATTGTTCATTGCATGCACAGAAGAAAGGGTCTAGTAGATGTGCCCATAGGTAGCCTGAATCAACTTTCTTGCTGCCATACACACATAAATTGCATCTGTAAATACCTGCCGAACATTGGTGGGGCAAACCTCTTCTATAGCATCCTTCAAAATACAAAACTCAAAATCAACGTCCTTGTGCTCTCTAGAACAATAAATAGCCCCAAGGAAACAAGGGTCTGCCTCACATGCGATGATAACTTTGGTAAGTGGGTGGTGCTTAATGTCTGTCCACCCATTCATGATAATAGATCAGGCAGTTTTCATCCATGCTGCCTTCATGTCATTCATCAATAAACTAAATTTTGAGTAGTTTTTTCAAGAATACAAGTTTTCAATATGGTTTCTCCACGAGATACATACGATGAACATGCGTTACATGTCTTATAGAAAATAATTTGCGAATGACATCGTCTGTCTCATCATGGTGCTTGCACATTAAACAAATCTAAATGAATTTTAACACAAGCCTTATTTTTATCTTTAAATGACCCTTCCATTGGCTCCACCTCAAAAGTTGGAACCCTAGGATAGAGAAGGATCCCTAGATGAACCATTGGAAGAAGTCCTAGAAAGAGTGAGGCTAAAATGGTCCCCATTATACAACCTTAGTATTTCAGCTCTCACGTCAAGTACAAGCTTCTCACAAATACCAAGCTCATGTCTTGGTAAGTGCAAGAAGTGTCCATTAACCCTGGTGACGCCCTTCCAATCAGCAATGCAAAAATTGTATTTCCAATGGTGACTCTTGACCCTTGAATTGCTAGACGGTTGTGTTTATAATTTTCATAAATTGAAGTGAGTGTTGGTTTGGCTTGAATGCCACCTTGCTTCAACATTAACCCTAGTGACACTACACTTCCAATCAAAATCGCCAAAGTTGCATTTTCAGTGGTGACCCCCTGCCCCCTGAATTACGAGACGACTTTATGTTAAGAATCTTCACTAACTGAAGCAAGGGTTGTTTTGGCTTGAATGTCCCCCTTGCATATAGCATCAAGACCTTCGACAGTGCAATCAAACTGGACAACACTCCCAACTGAACTGTCAGTTTGTGTTTGAATGCCATTGCCCTTTCCCCTTCTCTAGTTCTACTCTCTATTTCCCTCATTTTCATCGCCTCATCACTGATGAAACTTGATGCAAACAGGAATGAGGGGGCCAATTTAATGGTTGCATTACTTACCAGCCTAGACACACTTGAGCTACAAGACACATACTTAGGCACACACCCAACAAAAATCCAGAATTGCATTCTTTATTGCGAATCAATGACTTTTTACAGAGATTCTCCACCCCCCCCCGCCCCCACACACACACAATTGCTTTATTGATTCAAACTCATGAAGATGAACATACAATAGTCCTCTTTAATGATCTCTACCATAGTTCTACTAGTCTAGACTAAGACAAAACTTCCCCCTTTCTTGCAAGCTCTCTTTGGTTTTTGTGAACTTTTAAATCCTCTCTTGCTTGGTCTGAATTCCAACTCCTCTCAAATTGCAAAATTGCCTCTTCTTGATCCCTATGACACTTCTAATAGTTTTTAGTGCCTCTTTGCCTTACCAAGACACTTGGAAATGCTCAAAATGGACAATTCTTGGGCATTTTGTTGTTATACTGCATGTACAAAAGTGGTGGATGGAAATGTTGCTTTGTGTAGTCTGTTAGTTGTGTACATGTTGGTTAACAAATTTTGGCGGTTTCATAACCGCTGCTTGTGTAAACTGGTGGTTTCGCCATCTACTGCTAAAAAGGTCCTTAATACCATAGCAGATGATTGAAACCACTCCTTCAAGTCTTTTATGAGGTAATTGACTTATGGGGATGGTTTTGGCTTTGTTGATCATTCTTCATACACACTACAAAGGTGGCAAGTTGCCATCACAAACAAACACACAAGCCACACTTTGCTTTTGGGTGATGTGAGAATGCTCTTGGACCCGGATGCTTCGCATCATACATGCCGGGCCGGGTAAGTGAAATGAACCATAAGCTCTTGCTCATGAACATTCTGCGAGCTCTTTGATTGAAATTTTGTGTTTAATAACCTTAGATGCATTCATCCATGTTGCCTCTTCAACTGTCACATCCTTCCACTTCACTAAGTACTTTGTATGCTCCTTCCCACTTTTATTGATGCTTTTGGAATTGATTACTATTTCTATCTCGCTTACCTTCTTAGGTAACTGCTGTACCCAATCCACTATTGAAGAATCTGAACTTGCACTTTATTCACATGGTTGTCCCTCATAGTATGTGTACAATTTACAAATCTTACTCTTCGGGGTTCTATCTCATACGCATTTGCTGCAAACTTTCTTAGAACCTTACACCATCCCATTTTCCACTGTTCAGTTTTCCTCCACTTCAACTTGTCATACATTCCTCTTAGGATTCTCTCATTTCTCGATGAGCCAAAATTAGCTCTCCAATGACAGCTGGAAGCCTTAGCCCTCTTTTGCGACCACAGATAGTTGACAATGAACCTTGGTAAAACCAAGGTCATGATCTTCAATGGGCTGAAGACTTCTGACTTCCATTTCTTCTATAAAGGGGAAGAGATTGAGATCACCAGCTCCTACACTTACCTGGGAGTTTTATTTACCGGGCCCCGTTTTAGTCTTCGGTTGCTCTTCAGCCTCGTGTCAATAAGGGGTATGGCTCTTTGGCAATCCTAGAGAGACAGTGCTTCTGCCACCACTTCCAGGACATCTTGTCGAAGATGTCTCTCTTGGATTCTCTTATGAGGCCCATAGTTCTCTATGGCTTCGAGGTTTGGGGGCCATCCTTGCTTGATTCTGATTGGGCTACTGTTGAGCGAGTCCAGATCCTCATGCTCAGACGCATCATCAGGTGCAAAGAGATAGTTCCACACAATATCCTCTTGGTCGAGTTCGGGGCTTGCCCTTTTAGATTGGAGACCATATTTGGCCTTGTTTTGCTTTTACACCACATCCGAGGACTTTCAAATTATTCTGCAGGCAGGGACATGTATCTCTACCTCGCCTACCGTTCCTCTGAGGCTATTGCTCTTTTTGACCACAGTGGTCGTTCCCGCTGTTGGTACGCTTGGAGTCTCACGTCTTCTTGGCTCTTTCGCGATTCAGATGGACCGCCTCCCACCATACAGATACTCCCTGGACACTCCTTCCCATCTCCTACCGAGTAAGCAGGATCTGCACAAAATTATCAGAGACGACATTTATAGGCAGTTCATCCAACACACTTGGATCAGCCCTCCGGGTGGATTACGTCCTAAGATGGCTTTCTATGCTGCATATTTCCTTGAGGTCAATGATGGGCTTATTAGCTAGCCTACGTATATCTCCCGACATTAGTTGCAGGCACTTCTGCATATCCCTAGGCCAATTCAGAGTGGGCTCTCATAGACTTTGTGTGGAAGACCACTAGCTAGACCGCTCGGAGAGGATTTGCCAGCTTTGCTCTCTCCAGGAGGTCGAAACAGAGGAACACTTCATTTTCAGGTGCCCCATCTATTATAAGATCAGAGGGAGATTCCATTGCCTATTCAGGGAGCATCTGTCATTTGTGGCTTTCTTTAGGTATTGTGATCAGTGGTGTCTTGCTCTCTACTTATAGGAGGCTCTCAAGCTTCGGAATGAGACCCTTCAGTCTCCTCCCAGACAGGCTACTACGCGACATATCACATCTTTCTTTATGGTGCTCCCACCGAAGGGGCCACCAAGCGACATCTTGACACCAATATGGTTTCCTAGACCAGATCTGTCAGGACCCGGGATGCCACCTCTCGTTTAGAGGCTTTCATGATCGCACTTGGTTAGGGGCCCTCCCCATGGATCACGACCAGCCAGGAGGATACAAAGGGCTCGTCTGGCTTGTCCTTCTCCTAGACACCGACATTCCAGACTCTCCACGAGTTTCAGCTACAGGACACAGGCATATCGCCAGCTACTTCCAGTCGGCCTCGGATGCTAGGTGATAGGGTCGGAGATGGGGCTTTTCCGTCCCCCTCTTCCTCGGCTCCATCCATTTGCACTCTTGTGGCCATTGTGGCCCTTGCTTCTCCTTTTTCTTTCCTTTATCTTCTCTCCTCTCTTGTGGGTCGGATGACCCTTTCAGGTCTTCCTGTTGGTTCCTTTGGCATTGTAATGTGCAGTCCCATTGACCTACTTTTGTGGTCATTTGTTGGACATTAATATAATTATCTTATCTTATCTTATCTTATCTCCAACTCTAAATTCCTATCCTCATCTTTGATATCAATATTTCTGTTTATATCTCTTGTGTTCTCCAAGTTTTCCTTCACTTGCTGGTGTATCTCATACATGTACTCAACAAAATCTTATGCTTGTTGATCCCACAATTTTGATCAAAGTACAAAGGAGCTTACACAAAGTAGAATTTAAGTTAAAACGCGCATGGGCAGTTTTGGTGAAGTGTGCAAGCAAGAAGTCAGGCTGGGCGTGTGCGAATAGAGGTCAGAGCAAGCCAAGAGGGAAAGTGAGCAGAAAATCTACGTGGAATGTACAAGTGAGGACCGAGTCAACAGAAAATGACAAGGGGCAGAAAAAGACAAAAGACGACAGCGATGCGAAAGATGTGGTGGCGTGTGAATGGAGGAATGACAGTTTGACAAAACTAATAGATCTATGATCTGCCAGCACCGATCACGGGTATTGAGGTCCCGCTCTTTCTGCTGAATTGGTTAGACCTAGGCGCCGTTCATGCATCCAATGTGTTCCCCTGTGACAAGTCCGGGTGAAGTACACTAACTGCAGTCATGGAGGACAACCACTTTGAGCAGGAAAGGTTTCAAATTGGACCATCCATTGTGTATAAATTGAGTCCTATAGTACCATTAGTGATGATAGTTGGCTGATAAATGATGGATGTGAGTTAATAGTAGATGACTGTAAAAGTGTCTCTGTTGTTGTAATGAAGGTACTAAGGGTTTTATGCGAACTTCTGCTCTAGAGCCAAACTGGTGTTAGCCTTTGTACGCCATTAAGAGCCTCTTGTAATATTTGGATTTGATGAATGAATATATAGGTTAGTTTGTTATCGATCGTGTCAATATGAAAGCTCTCTATACATAGTTAATGATGATGTGTATGATACCATGCTTTTTCTATTAAGTATAATGACGCGCATTCCATTCCCTAAACCAGCAAGGGATTTAGTGCTTCGGACGCGCCTCAGGTGAGTGAGAGGGAGAAATCTCGTGCGATATTCCGGCTCGTACGGAGGGTAAAAAGGGCTTGCGCACTTGTTGGGTCGAGTCTTAGATTATGCTTGGGAATGCTAGGAAAGCCCCAACACTGCTACAACATTTCATTTTCCCAAGTTAGTGGTGTTTTTGAACTCATCCACGCCTCTAGGGCTGTTAGCATACACAATTTGAAAAGAACTCTAGGCTGTACTTCTGTTTACTGAGTTTTTGTAAGCAAACTCATGTTGTGTGAGACTAGTGTCCCATTGTCTTGGCTTATACCCAACCAAGCATCTCAGCAAGTTCCCTAGGCTTCTATTCACAACTCTCGTTTGTCCATTTGTTTGGGGATGACAGGCTGTACTGAAACTCAATCTTGCACCTAATATTCTCCATAAAGTTCACTAAAAATGTCCCACAAATTTCGTGTCCCTATCTAAGACAATGCTCTTAGGCAAACCATGCAACCTTACTACTTAAAGAACAAAGTTGCAACATGGGTGGCAACACTAGTCTTTTTGCAAGCTATAAAGTGTGCCATCTTTGAAAATCTATCCATAAGAACATAGATAGAGTCATTACCTTTATGAGTTGTTGGAAGCCCAAGAACGAAATCCACGATCAGATCTTCCCAGTTTTTTCGGTATAGCACGTTGGTGGCAAACTCTACAACTTTGCACAACATTCTTCACATCTATACTCATCCTTGGCCAATAGTAGCACTCACACAAATGCGCCAATGCTTTGTCTACCCTAATGTAATTGGTTAGACCTCCACTATGCTTTTCTCTTACAAAAATTCTCCCTCATTAAACTATGAGGTATGCACAATCGGTGCCCTTGAACAACAAACCTTCTTGTATGAAATAATCCAACCATAGTGTTGTGTCCATGTCAATTGAGATCTTGCACGTTGCCCAAGCTTCCCTAAAATCTAAATCCTCCTCATATAACTCTCTTATAGAGTCAAATCCATCCACTCTCATTTTATGCAACAAAAGATTCCTTGTATGTGATGCACCAACAACCTTATTGAACTTACCACACCTATGCTTCAAAACAAATGAGTAACTCTAATGAAACTCTACCCATTTTACGTGCTTTTGATTTAACTTACCATGGCTGTTTATGAATGACAAGGCTTGATGTCCTTCTATAAAACAAATTCCTCGGATAACAAATATTGCCTCCATTTCTTCAATGATTGAACAATTGCATATAATGTTTGCTCATTAAATGAAAACTTTTTCTTAGCATCATTCAGTTCATTGCTGAAGTAAACAACGGACTTACCTTCTTGACTAGAAACTCTAACAACCACTGTCCCAGTAGCATAACAATCAACATGGAACACGGTGTTGAAATCAGGCAATACTAGAACTGGTCATTCCAACACCCTCTTCTTCAAAATCTAAAAGTTATGTCCAATCCATCACCCTCTTATAGAGTCAAATCCATCCACTCTCATTTTATGTAACTAAAAACACCTTGTACTTGATGCACCAACAACCTTATTGGACTTACCACTGCTTCAAAACAAATGAGTAACTCTAAAGAAACTCTACCCATTTTATGTGCTTTTAATTTAACTTACCTTGGATGTTTATGAACTGCAAGGCTTGATGTCCATCTATAAAACAAACTCTTTGGATAGCAAATAGTGCCTCCATTTCTTCAATGATTGAACAATTGCATATAATTTTTGATCCTAAACTGAAATCATTGCTGAAGTAAGCAATGGGTTTACCTTGTTGATGAGAAACTCTACCAACCACTGTCCCACTAGCATAACAATCAACTTGGAATACATTGCTGACATTAGGAAATGC
The DNA here is from genome assembly GCA_018340775.1 of Taxus wallichiana var. yunnanensis. Taxonomy (NCBI): domain Eukaryota; kingdom Viridiplantae; phylum Streptophyta; class Pinopsida; order Cupressales; family Taxaceae; genus Taxus; species Taxus wallichiana. The sequence continues at coordinate 729,049,113 of CM031239.1, read as the reverse complement.
TAGAACTGGTTGTTCCATCACCCTTTGCTTCAAAATCTAAAAGTTATGCTCTGCTTCAATTGTCCAAATAAACCCTTTCCTATCACCCTTCATTGTTTCTGTGATAGGAACAAAACTTCCTGTAAAAACTTACTAACTCGTGGAAGCCTCTTGCTTTAAACATGCTCCTCGGTGATGTCCACCCAACAATTGCTCTCACTTTCATAGGATCCATCTGCAACCCATCTTGGGAAATCACAAACCCCAAACAAATTAGTTCTTTCTTAATATAACTGATCTTCTTCAATTTTACCAGCAACTTTTCTTCCCTTAATTTTTGCAAAACAAGCCTTAAATGCATCAAATGTTCTTCCTTTGCTCTACTAAAACTCGGAATGTCAACCAAATACACTATGATAAACTTACCAAGAAATGTTTTCAGCACAAGCCAGTCATACAATCGATTCTTTGTCTTGAATGTGGTTTCCATTCATTCCCTTCTTGAATCTGGGTTTGATGATATCCATTCTTCAAATTTTTTTGTGAAGTACTGGGCTCCACTGAAACAATCCACCCAACCATCCATCCGTGGAAATGGAAATCTGTACTTGACAGTAATCTTGTTGGTGGCTCGTGAATCTGTGAACATACACCATTCTCCATCTTTCTTAGGTGTTAGTACAACTGTAACCTTAGTCACAAGGTTCGAGTTCGATTAGGATAAAAATAGGTTCAAGTTTGCCAATGGATAAAGTTCGAAGAAAAATCGCATTTAAGTTCGACAAATAAATAAAATATTAATAAATATAAAAACATTATAAACATAAAATATTAATTAATTAAGAAAGAAAAAGAAAATAAAAATGTAAATAAAATTAAAAACTGCAGACCAAAAAATAAGTGCAAACCAATTTGAAATAATATTTTTGGTCTGCACTTTTTAATTCTTCAAAATTCTGAAAAAATAAAATTGCGACTGTTTTTCAATGATTTAGAATCTTCAAATGCCCTTGCTGACTGGTATGAGCAGAGGATAAGAAATAAACGTGCCCTTGACGTCCGTGATGCGTGTTTCGTACCCCTTGAAGCTTCAAACTCGCGAACATGGTTTTTCTTCTCAGTTTTGCCCTAATGATAGCTGTTATTTTTCCTAGGCATTTTTAACTACATTTGCAACTCGTGTTTTTCATCTTCAGAGACCCTCGATGTCTGTATTCCCCACAAAAAAATGGGAATGAGTTTATTCTCATCTGTTATGACTTTACCTAGGTGTCGACTGTAATAGGAGTATACCTCACATTTGGCGGTTGCTTCAATTCAATTGTGTTTTTGCACGAAACTTGAGCCCTAAAATTCGTTGGGTCTTACGAATTTTGGCGATTTTTTGGTGGCCCGGTAAACATCAACGATTCTCGAATTTTCCCAAAAATGTTGTGAACCTCGTGACATTAGCTGTAACTGCACATTGGCTCAAACTTTCTCTATTCAAACCCTTGTCCAATAGCTATTGGACTTGTCTCTTCACCTCAGCATTCTCTATAGGTGTCAACCTATATGGTGCCTGTTTGGTAATCTAGATCCGGGGATCAGGTCCTTGTGATGACTAATGCTTCTCATGGGTGGTAACCCATTAGGTAAATCCTTAGATAGGATATCAACACATTCCCCCGAACAAACTCTTCACCTTGTGGAATTTCATCTGCTCCTTTCATTGTCCCAACCACCATGGGTTTGTGAATGAAAGCATATCAAGATTTCTCCTTCTTCACCTCTCTTAGAAACTGTTTTCTGAAACTAACTAAAGCTTAGGACTTCTGTCCACTTCTTCTCCTATTACCTTCAATGGGCTCAATGTGAACCTCTTACCATCCTTCACAAGAGTGTAGCTATTTATCCTACCATGATTTACAACCTTTCTATTGAATTACCAAGGCCTTCTGAATAATACATGACAAACATCCATGGACATGATGCCACACAAAATCTCATCCCTATACGAAACAATGTGAAAATTCACCAAGCATTGTTCACATACCAAGATTTGATGTCTTTTTAGGCATTTTGCTACCAAGAGTACTTGGAGGGGCTAGGATGCATGATCTCCCTCAAACCAAGTTTCTCCGCCATCTCACTATGTCTTTTTAGGCATTTTGCAACCAAGAATACTTGGAGGGGTTAGGATGCATGATCTCCCTCAAACCAAGTTTCTACACCATCTTGTTAGACACCAAATTGTCTCATATACCACTATCAACAATGATGTTGCAATACTTACCTTCGGATTTACATATTGTTCTGAAAAAGCTCTTCCTTTGCACTGGTTCATTCTCCTCCTTCACCGGTTTCGGTAGCCAAACTCTCTTATTATAAGAGTTTCTCTATGTTCATGTTCTTCCATGTTATAGGGTGAAGCAACACTCTCCTCATCCACTTGTGCAATGTGATTGCTAGATCATTTTTTCTACTGTTGTTTTGCTGCACTTGTGGCCACTCAAATGCTCAATGCCCAACATCTCCACACTTATAACATGTACCCATGAATCCTCTACCTCTTCCTCTACCAAAGTAGATTCTTTCTTTAGAAGGATACCCTATTCCTCTTGGTTTTTGATAGAAATTGCTGTTGTGAGAAGTACTTGCTTCTCCTTCATGAACATGCCATTCTCTACTAGTGTTGGTTTGTCCTCTTCCTCACGAGAACGTCCGTTTCATTCTGATGTGTTTTGTTTCCTTCCAGACAACTCTTCAGTTGTCAAAGCACATTGATATGCATCTTCTATTAACTTCAACCTTATCATCCCAAACTTATCTTGTATAGAAGTACAAAGACCATTCACATACTTTGATATCTCATCACCATCTTCCATGTGACCAGCCTGAATGGTGAGCTTATAGAACTTCTTGTAATCTTTTACACTCAATTTCTTGAACAAATTCAATTGATAATCTAATGGAAAAAACTTACCCTTCGACTTTGCAACCATCTTATACCAAGACTTGATTCATTCTTTGTTTATTTTCAATCCTTCCATCTGCACATGATCCCACCACAAGGATTGTGTGCACTTGAGTCCACCACAAGGATGCATGGCCCTTCCAACTCTGTGTAGGAAAATTTTAATCTCTTGGGATCCTCCACTGACTTATAGTCAAAGTACTTGTCTAACTCTAATCAAATCAATGAGATTCTTAGGACACAAACTTCCTAAGTAGCTAGGGGTGGCCAACCATGGCTTGCCTACCATCTTGGCAATGGCCTGCAAGAACCTATTTTTGGTTCATCTAGTGCTTTATCTTCACTTGTGTCTGAGACAACTCCTCTCCTCTAAGCAATCTCCATAGCATCCAATCTACCTGGGTTCCTGTCATCATCTCTGTCAAGTCTACAACTCTTGGCGGTCTTCCTCTTTAAGGGAAACACCTTTGTATTTCATGCTTTCTCTCACAACTCTCTTCAATCATAAGACTCTTCTCACACTTGCAACAAACCCTCTTGACTGTCATAGGGTTCAATCAAACAAGGAAAACTTTGCTTTGGTACCAAATGATGCAGACGGGAATGAGGGGGACAATTTTATGACTGCCTTACGCCCTAGCCTAGACACACTAGAGCTACAAGACAAACACTTAGGCACACACACCTCCAACTAAACGCTCAAAATTACACCTTTTATTGCAAACCGATGACTTGCTACAGATATTTTCCCACTCACACATAAATTGCTTTATTGATTCAAACACATGAAGTTGGACATACAATAGCCCCCTTTGATGGATTTTACTATAGCTGTACTCTTCTGGACTGTGTTAGGTTTTGTGATCCAAATAAGCTTTTACTATGTACTTCTTGTTTTACTTAATGCAAAATAATCAACTTAATTAATTAAGTTATGTGGGTAGTTGTATGGGTATTTGAGTCCTGTGCAAATAATGGGCTTTGTTATATAAACTTGCATTTGGCATGTATTGTAATACTATAATGTAATTTATGTTTTGTATCAATAATTATATGGCTATGCTTATAATGGTTTTTGTCCATGGTTGATCGGTGGTATAAGGGCCCCATTGAAAATGGGATGTGACAAGGATGTTTGAAGAAGTTAAGGGCCATCAAGAAGAGGATGAACATCAATGCTTGAGGAGATTTAAAAGTATTTGAAGAAGTTAAGGCCATTGAAGAAGAGGATGAACATCAATGCTTGAGGAGATTTAAGAAGTATTTGCTTTTTTATTGAGGCATGAAGACTCATGGCTAGATTTTCTGCATAGCATCAAACCTAGGCGGTCATTAGATAAATCTCCCTCATTTAACCGGTGAGGCTCCCGTGTTAGATTTGTCAATAAAAATGTGTTATTATCTATCGGAGTTTTACTTTAACCACTTAGTTCATGAACCATAACTAAGAAGTTCTGCAAAGAAGTAAGCAATTGCTTCAAAAAAGGAAGTATTTTATAGAAGAAGGAAGTAAAGGAAATACAAGAAGAAATGGGAAAGATGTGCATCCCAATTAGTAGATAGCGAGAGCTAATTGCATGCACATAGAATAAACTTAATAGAAATGAACACACAAAATTATAAAACAAAGGCAACTCTAGATCCGATCTAAAATAACACAAAGTTTATTAAGAGATCTAAGATTAAAGGCAAAAACAAAGTACACCATGACACAAAGTTCTCCTAAACCCTGCTCCTTTGTATTCCTTTGCTTCAAGTTGCTTCTCGGGGTCCAACACAAAAGTCTAGAACATAAGATCGCTTGCTTACAAATTCTCGATCGATCCTTAACCCGAAGAGGTTCTTCTCCTACTTATAATGTAGGAGGGAAAGTACAAATGGAAAACTCAAACTCGAATCAAACATAAACAAGTAAAGATGACATTTGACAATCATCCTCAACTAACTTCTCCTTAAGTGACACATGAATCACTTAACTAATAGAATGGTTCCACATGACTCTAAGTAATGGTTTTACAATTTCATCCGGAACATAGAAAATAGAAGAAGAAAGAATAGAAGAAGTCATGCCACTGTAATGTTTATATCTTTTTCTTGTTCGATATCGGATATACTTGTCAAACATGTAATTCAAATCTTTCCATCTGCTTTAGCCATCGCTTCTTTTTCTCGTCTGAATCGCATCAACCCTTCATTCAACACTTTGATGCACGCTTTCACATCTTCCAAACTCGGCCCAAACCTCGCATGATGTCTGCTCAGCAGCGCCACCGCCCACTGATAGAATTCATAGTGAAAGGCTTGGTAGCTTTATCAATTCTCTTTTGTATCATCAGAAGAGATCCTTCCAGGGAATTAGGCACCTTAGTTGAGATGATCCGCACGTATGAAGTGACATTCCCGTCCACTCTCTCCTCAGTGAAAGAAATGACATTGTCTGGTAAATCTGATGTCCTATTCTCAAGTGCCTGCATCCTCAACAAAACTCTGCAGATTTCCAAACGGAAAGATACTGCAAACTCTAGTTGCTTCCCCTTCTCGATTGATCCGTCCGGTACAATTTGTTCCGCAATCAATACATCTCCCGGCAGCTTGTTGATCTCGGCCAAAATACTCAGGTTACTCTCTGCAACTGTATTCATGCCTTCTATGTTTCTATTAGTTGCTTTAGTTGATTCGCCGCATCATCCATAAACTTTAGGCGGGTGACACTTCTCCAAGTTGTATGATGAAGCTTGACGAATAATCAAATCCTTCCATTCACAATAGCCTTTACTTGTTGCTTGTGTGTCCTCCATTTCCCGCATAAGATGATCACTCACCGCTCTAAAATGGGATGAATAGAAGGTTTGGCAACCTTGGCTATGATCTCACATAATTGAGATACTTGCTTTTGCAGCTCTTCTTTCTCCGCCTTTTCACTGTCAAGCCTAAGGAATAAAGCATCCATCAATGTCTGCGTGTCCTGCTTCAATCCTTCAGTGGTGGCTTGACCGAGGGGTACTTTGGTTACTGTCACATCCTCTGCCGTGAGCTCCTCTATCTTTCCTTCTGCCGGAATTGATATCTCAGCAAACTTCTCTCCCGAATCTTCAATGATCAACCTAGAAGTTGCTTTGGCAACTTTAGGCCTTCTGTCTCTTCACTTTCGGATTCTGAGTAGGCTGCAAGTCTGTGCTCCTCTAAGTTCATCTCCATTCTCGCTTCGGAACCAATCAAGAAGCCAACCATTCCGAGAAGTTACTTCTAGGAGAGAATGAGAAGTCGCCGAAGTTCTTGAGTGTACTACCATCTTCCGCTCTGCGCATCCTCTCCGTCGAGAAAGTGCCACAAGATATTATGGCTGCCATCTTCTGAATCATCCAAGGACAAAGCCCTTTCGAATTCCGCCATCTGCAGCTTCATGTATCATCTAGAGCAGTGCGCTGAATGAAGTGGTCCGAGGGAGAAGATGAATGTCGTTGGATTCATGGAGGCATGGAAGCGTCCTGTTGTTGCGGTGTAATAATTGGTGAAGTATTGGAGTGCTTCGAGAAACCGGAGTTAAAGTCATGGTCATGAAGTGATCCTCTCCTTGGATTGAGATCTTCTATGCACTTTCAACTTCTCACTTTCCTCGCCGCTTTCTCCTCCATGCTTTCGCAGGGAATCTCCTCCGCGCGCCGAAGTTGCCCGTGACTTAATTCATCAATGCTTCATCAAGGCAATATCCCTTCGTTAGCAACCGGTTTGAAGTATTCACCAACACAAATCCCGACCTTTCTTTAATTGTGTTGCATGACTTCCTATGTTATTCTCAGCGGTATGGCTTTATCTCCCCCATTTGATGGTAAGTGTCAAGTACCACATTCCCATCATCTTTAAGATCCGCAGTATTCGCGCTAGCCCAAAGTCGAACACTTGCTTTCTTGATAACTGCTGAAATCTCTCTTTCTAACCTCGTACTCACTTTTGCACTTCATCCGAAATCTTCTAATGAAGGCACATGCGTGTACTCTGGGAGATTGTCTTCCGACTACTCCAAATGGATCGAAGTTCACCGTGCAGGAAGAACTCTTGCTCATACTCGGATAACATTTGCGCCTCCATTCCCGAGCTCTATGAATGCTAATGCACTGTAATATCCCACGTGATTGAAAAGAAGCCCATAGACTTGTGCCGCTTTGACTGAAGGACGTGTAACTCCACAAGTTGCCTGCTCAGCTCCATGGCGATCAATCTATCATTCGGATACCAGGGCATCTTTATTGGTTCTCCAGAAAAGCCCGTAACCCCGAGGTATGTGAAATCTGCAAATTGAATGAATAGACTGCCAATCTTGGCCACATCTTCTCACGCTTCCTTGCTTACCTTGTTGGCCTTCAAGTCTTTGTCTAGCCTGCAGATGAAATCATAGAGAATTCATCGTTGACCACTTTGAAATCTTTCTCGCACGTAAGTACAGTAAGCTGCGGGCAGCACTCGAAAATGGGGTCCTTAGAAAGAACGCCACATCTATCTAGCTTGGAAAAGACGCCTTGTGAAGCTGCAACATACACCAAGTATGAAGTCATCTTGAAGCTAAAAGTACGCTTCACGTTACGGAGTTGCTCACCGATGTTGTTGCTAATAATTTCCGACTAATTGATTATAGAATCAACCTTGTTGATTTCAATGGTCCTGATGAAAGCATACATTCATGTACGGAAAGTGTAGGCATTTGCTTCGCCATTCATCTTGCATAACAATTTGACGACATCATCTACCTCTTGCACCAAATTGGACCGTGGAAGAGTTCTCGAACTTTGAAGGAGATCTAGGCTTCTTCATGTATCGACTATTCATTATGCTCATGCGCATTAGTTCTATGCTTCTCTCATCTACTTTGTCAAGATCCTCGAATGCTAATGGAAGTCACCACCTTTTGATTGGAATCTTCAAACAATAATTGATGAACTCTGCGTCCAAACAAAATATTGTCTTTCCCAAACATCATGCACCGATCTCGATGAAGGATGGTAAGATCTAGCGCACTCTATAACAAACTCCCAAACTAGGCCGTATACATGGGAAAGCTGCAGGCTCGGATAATTCCACCGCTTTTGACCGCACGCATGAGTGAAGTCTTTCCCGCTTTAGATCTATCTATCAAATCGAGAAAGAGGTTTCGGCCTAGATCTGTCTCCTATGTCTCGCAAGTTTGGAAGCAATGCATGACTCCATCGTGCTTTCTTTTTCATCTCTTTTCACCATGGTTTTGTCTATCTTCGTTCAATAATTCTTTTTCTTCTTACTTGGCCGGATTTCTTCAATCTTGGTGCGGAGATCTGACAATTCTTCGATTCGAGAGGATATTTGCAATGTATTGGACATTGATAAAAACTCATTTTCTTTTCAAAGCACTGTAATGAATTCCTACAATTTATTCAGACAAAAATGGCCACCAGAGCATGAATAGTGAATTTTAAGCGTAAAAATCTGCATTTTTCAAGCCCGCTGCCCCCAAAATTGGTGTTTAATTTGCACATAAAGAGAGCATGAATCCTTTCAACAACACCTCGAGCTCTGTAACACTGTGCAAACAATTATGTAGACAAAGATCAACCTCCTTCAAAGCATGCGCCAAATGTGGAAGCTTTTAGCTTTGTTGTCACCTTGTCTGAGCAAAATCCTTCTTCTAATGGGGGCGCACTTTTCCACTTGGCTGCAATTCTTTACCTGTGAATCAAATAATTCACCCATATGGCTGCCCATGCTTATATAACCTTCACAATTCTATAATTAATAATTGCCCTAACAATTAAAGGCAATTAATTAATTAAAGATCATGCTCTTCTCTTTTAAAAATAGCATGTTTAAGGACAGCCATCCAATAAATTAAATTAATCCAATTTAATCTTTCACACATCACTTCACCAAGCTTCACAAAGGTGCTTGTGACCATAGCCACTGAAAATAGAAATTAATTTAATGATTTAATGCCTTAAAAATCATTAAATAACTCCCAAATGGGGCGCACTTTTTGAGAGGAAGGGGGCAGCCACTAAATAAATTAAATTTAATGCATTTAATTCATTTCTTATATTCCCTCTTTGACTTGTTGACTTCCTCCAAGCTTGGGCGCACTTTTTGAAAGGATAGATTAATTAAAATAATCACTTTAAGTCATCTATCATCTCACCAAAGGGGGCGCACTTTTTTGCACATATAATTCTATTTTTAAGAATTTTTTCACAATGGGATTCTTTACTCTGCAAGGCAGGCACCAAAATCCCATGATCCACTTAAGTGATTTGAATTTGACAATGGATTATTTACCTGCCCGCAAGGCGACACTAAAATCCCATGATTTCACTTAAGTCACTTTTCTTTTATTTTATCATGGGAATTTTTACCTGCCGCAGGGCAGGTAATAAATTCCCGCTTGCCTCTGCGCCTCTAACTTTCCCACCGCAACTTAAGTGAATTTTATAACACGGGAAAAGTACTCTGCTTTGGCGGTATAAAATTCCCACCCGCCTGCGGCTTCTATTTTTCCCATCGCAGCCTAAATCCTTTGTTTTCCAAAAAATGTGCCCATCCCCGCATGGGCTTTTCCGTGCACGACTTCGCTTTTTCCCAGTGATCTAGACCTCCGATGGCGACTTCCTCCGGGCATAACGTGCGTATATGTTCTCCAGCTGCTCTAGGCCAAAAATCAGGGTTACCCGGCAAAGGAATTGTTTTAGAGAAATTTCACAGAAAACGAAATGGGACAACACAAAAACACGAAAAATTGCCAAAAGTTACAAATAAAGCCCAAAACTTATTCCAAGTTAAAAACCTTCTGGTACATAAGAGTAATGACATATTCGATCATAACAGAGTTAAAACGGAGCACAAATAGCCTCATACGGGCTCAAAATAATTAAATACAAATTTCCCTTGAGACAAATCCCGACAACGAGAATATAACAATTTTGGGCATCCGGGTATTTGGCGAAAAGACTAATATGGCCCTTTGGGAATATCTTGATGCAATACAAGAACTTTCAGGCAATAAAAACACAAAACGACCCATTATTTTAAAAGTATGAAAATTTTTCTGGATAGGGTAGTCGAGATATCGTGGTGAAATCTGGGTAACACCAAGACCATTTAAATGTTGATGAAACACATGTTCAAAGGAAAAGTGGCAACCAAGAGACTGAAAAGTATATTTTCATTGCTCGAAATGTTAAGAATATTATACAAAAGGTGTTGATATGCTTTATATGGTGCAAAAGGCTGTTTTTAGAGTGCAAAACGTTGAAAAGACATTACAACTATTGAATTTGCTAAAAAAATTGGTATTGTAGTAATCTAATTTTGGTTTGAGGCACTTGGCAACATTAGTTTTGGCTCTTCTTAGGACAGGTTGGATTGGTGACACAAATTTGACTATTGTGAAACACATTTCCCCCTTCCGTTTACCTCTACATCTCTTTGGTCACCTCTTTTTGCCAATTGTACACTTTGGATCATTTCTAATTTGCCTAGGATCACCCGTACACCTCTGTAGACATTTCTTCATTTTTCATTCCTTGAGTTTTGGCCCTTGGGTCGGGTCGTTCGACACTCTTAGATAGGTTTGGTACCGAACTTATCCATTTCACAAGCAACAATTAGTTTTTCAAATTGGGCACTTTCATTAGGTTGATCTAGCTTTGATTTTCTGGTCTGCTTGCCCAAAAAATTAACAAAGGGTCATAAATGGACAAAAGCCTTAGAGGTCATTTATCATCCACTACATAGTAAGACACCTTGGAGATCATTATACACAAAGGCTATACCATCCTAAATTCTCCAAGAGAAGTCTAAGAGTGTTCCATGAGCTGAATTCATATTTAAATTTTAAAGTGCATCCAAGTCTGAATTGCATGATTGCCAAGGCTTTTGTGCCAAAAGAAGGATCATCCTAGTTGCATTGATTGAACCTATGGGATCACCACCTTGGAGATCATTATACACAAAGGCTATACACATCCTAAATCTTCCAAGAGAAGTCTATGAGCTGAATTCATATTTAAAGTGCATCCAAGTCTGAATTGTGTGATTGCCAAGGTTTTGGTGCCAAAAGAAGAATCATCCTAGTTGCATTGATTGAACCTATAGGATCACCAAAGGAGCATGAAAAACTTCACACTCATTAGGAGAACTATATTAGACTTCATCCTCCGCTTTCATGCAATAGGGCATGGGATGGTTTGGGCCTAGTTTTGGGATTATCTTCCTATGTTGTTTTTGTGATTGCTGGGCTTTTAACACGGAGAAGCCAATTCAAGTAACACAATAGAAGCCAATTCTAAGTATTGCATCACATCATGCGGATCCTCCGAGTCGATTCCAACAGAGCAAAGACATGCAAACACACTAGAAAAGTAAGAAGAAACAAACCAATGTAAGAGAGGTTTTGCACCCTAAGACATGTTTAGTACTAAACCCGGTCCTTGCCACCTATATCATCAAAATTAGGTTGACGTTCATAATTAGATATTATTGTGCAAAAGGTAATTCGTAACAAGAAGATAACAAATCAAATAGTCCTAAGTTATGTGAGGATGTTAGATTACTCAACATACCATAAATAGGATAGTGAAAGTACAATTAGGGTTAGTGTTTAAAAAGAAGTCACCATTCTTTGAGGTCAAATTGCATGATAGTGGGCTGAAACTAGATGGAGAAACTGGAAAGAGTGTCATAGAACTATTTGAAAAATTTGGGGAACTCAAGTGAGTACAAGATATGTTTGTCCAAGAAGGGATAGGTTTGTGGCCGAAGTTGTTCAGGGAGCTATGAATGTGTCCTTTTGGGGATTTGAGATGGAATTTGATGTTGGGATCTGCTTTCTTGCGTCTTTGGATTTGTTTCCTATGTTTGGATCTTCATGATGACGGTGTTGTGTACTTTTATGTCTTCTTTTAGCCTATTGACCTAAAAAGAAGTTAGTCATCATTTGATCGTCCCCAATGATGTGATGAATGCTACACTTTGTACCAATATTTCAAGAGGGATCAAGGCACACGTAGTTCTCCTAATCCTATTATGAGGTGGAAATTAGTAGATAATGCAAACAAGATGGAGCCCTTGATTTGGCCCTCAACACTTAACTATTGACCTTCGACTTGGTCAGAGCACTTGTAGTTGTGATCTAGGGCAGCAATGGAGATGCATTCAAATTACGAGTAGCTTCATTAGGAGGTGCTTCAATGCTTTGCTCAATGACCTTCTTAGAGTATGCCTTTAATATAGGATCCCTAGATGCCCCTAATTAGTAAGGGTGCATATGTTTATATAGACGACCATTCAAATGTTTTCTTGCTCAATCGACCCATCAATAGCACTTAGGATGAACAAACTAACTTTTGCATTTGAAAACATGACCGTTGGAAATGCAAAGGATGGGTTTGTACCGCGTGGACAAGTTCATTGTTTGAACTGTCTGTGCTTCTCACAAATCTATAGAGGCTGAAGTTGGAATTAGATTTGAGACAAGAGGTAGTTTGTGGATAATTTCTAGATTCTCTATGTAAAATGTGCAGTGATTCCTTAAGTGTTAAGTTGGAGAATAGGTGTGACCTAGTGGACTTAGGGTTTGGGATAGAGCAGGAGGCTTTAAGCTGGTCATTAAATAGGTAAATGGGATAATGTTGGAAAAAATGCCAAACTAATATTGTCATGCCATAAGACCAAATTTTGGGTACTACAATTGCCCCCCTTTTAATCTAATTTTGAAAATGCTTGATCAAAACAAAAAGAACAAATGAATGCAAACCTCACATCCCAATCACAGGGACAATGATGTGTGAAATAGAAGAGTGTCCATTCACCAATCTAATATAAAAGCTACAACCACCTAGCATAGATGTGTATTAATGCTCAATAGAGATATAAAATCAGCATATGAAAACCTGAAATATGTAAAATAATATAATCCATAAAACGACTATACTTATTGGTCATCTTGAACCGCGCCCCTAATGTGTTATATGCAAAGTGCATAAATATCTTATCTGAGACTAGCATTGGGTTTTTGGCACCAAAAGAGCTGGGTGTATCAGTCCTTGGGCCACTGAAAGAGTCGGGTTTATTGGCCATTGGGCCACTTAGAGAGCCATGTGTATTAGCCATTGGGTCACTAAGAGAGTTAGGTGTATCAACCAATGGGTCTATGAGAGAGCTGGATGCATCAGCCATTGGGCCACTGAATGAGCTGGATGTATCATCCATTGGGCCACTAAATGAGCCAGATGCCTTTGGTAGGGCTATTGAAAATCTAAGTCAAGCTTGAATGATGGACCTGTGCGTAGTCCATGCTAATGTCACTGAATAAATGTCATAGGTGTAACTGAATCTGTAAGATAAACTTGTCCCAAGTCCATGTAAATCTGATAAATGTCATAATTAAACATGTAATCTTGTAATGATGAACTTGTATCAAGTCCACATAAATTAGATAAATGGCATAACTGAATCTGTAATGATGAACTTGTATAAGGTCCATGAAAATTAGATAAATGTCATAATTGAATCTGTAATGATGAACTTGTATTAAGTCCATACGAATTTGTAATGATGAACTCGTATTAAGTTCATAAAATTTTGATAAATGTCATCAATGAATATGTAATCTATAATTTGTATACCTATATCTGACCTGTGTGAAATACCATTACCCTATCTACCTTGTGTCGCTTCACCATGATTTGTGTGAATTTTTGAAGAGCCCACAATATGCCCCTTTTTTGAGATGAGGGATGTGGCAATGTATCAGTTAACACAAAAGAGTTAAGTGGTTAGTTGTAATAAATATAATCAAAGCATCTAGGGCATGAACCATATAAAGTATATGTACTAAACATGGTTGTAAAACTTTAGATATGTTTATTAGAAGAACAAGTAGTGAATGCCATCTCATTGGCAAGCCTATTGAAACATGTCTAGTTATCCATAGAAATCAATAGTGAAGAGCTGTGTCACAGGGTTCAGCGATTTTTGGACATAAAGTTCGAAAATCACCGAACCTCATTCGACTCCCAAAAAAACGGCGAATATTCGTCATTATTCGTTGTTTAAAAAAACTTAAAAACGCTTTTTAGAAAACCCTAAAAACCCTAAAACGACAGTCTAAGTTTATAAAATGCGGCAAGAGTCGGCTGACAGAGTATGAGCAGTCGAATGCAAGTTTGTCTGAGTTCGTGGCTTCGTAGTTCGCTTGTTTTCTGACTTCGTGGCTTCGTGACTTCCGTGGGCTTTCGTGGCTTCCTTCGTTGGACTATTCGTGGCTTCCTTCGCTGACTATTCGTGGCTTCCTTCGTTGGACTGCTCGTGGCTTCCTTTGTTGGATGTGCCCTCTCCTTCATTGGATGTGCCCTCGAGTCTTCCACCGCCGCCATCGAGTCTTCTACAGCCACAACCAGGTATGTTTCTAGTTTTAATTTTAGGTTTGTTTGTTTAAAGTTTTAAACTATAGTCTATTTAAAGTTTGTTTTAAAGTTTTAAATATAAATGTTTAGTTTTGTGTTTTTAAAGTTTAAAATAGTAATTTATTATTTATAGTTTAACTTTGATAAGCATGGTTTATAAATGTAACAGAGACATCTTTTTATATAGATTTCAAGTTTATATAATAATGTTTTAGCTATTTTGAAAAAATTGTGCATTTATATCTTATTAAAAAAATGAAAATTATAACAACCGAATTTAATCACGATTTTTTTGCCGAATTTTATCATTGCCGAACTTAATCCTCGCCGAACATGAACACGAACACGAACTTGGTGACTTAGGTGAAGAGCATAAAAGTTAACAACAGAGCAATATGTTTGTAGAAACATGACTCGACACCAAGAATCCATTAGGATTTGTGACCCAATATGACAAGATATGACATGGTGGGCCTGCCATAAGACAAAGATGGCTAACAAGACATCACGATGACAACATGACTAGTGTTAGTAGTAGTTAATTATGTGGGCTAAGCAAGTATGCATCAAACAATAATGTGTTAAATAGTGTGTACGATTAGTAATGTGTGCTAGGCACTTCTGTGTGAAACCAATACATGCCAAACAATGGGTCAACACCAATATGTCAAATAGTGTCCCATAATGTGTAAGAAGCATGATGTGTAAGTAGTATGTGAAGTAGTAAATCACAAACAATGTGTCTCAATCAATATGTGTACTTGGACAACGGGTTCAAGCAATTTGTCATAAGCAATGCATCCTAAGCACTAGGTGTATCAAGTAATATCATAAGCAATGTATCCCAAACAATGTGTCTCAAGTAATGTTATAAGCAATGTATCCCAAGCAATATGTCTCAAACAATGTGTGCCGGGTAGTCAAATATGTGTTCCCAACAAGTAATGTACTAGACAATGTGTGTGCAATGCAAGTAGGTAACAAACAATGTGTATCGACAATGTGCTTAAAGCAAGTTATGTATCAAACAATGTGTGTGCAATGCAAGTAGGTAGAAACCATGTGTGTATAAAGCAAGTAATGAATTAGACAATGTGTGTGCAACAAAAGTAGGTAGCGAACAATTTGTGTATAAGTCAAGAATGAATCGGATAGGAGGCTGGGCCAATGGTAGTCAAACAAGCATAGAAGTATGTAAATGCATCAAGATCAGCGACAATTAAGCTAGAACATGTCAAATCAATATTTAATAGTAAACAATGTAATCATCGAATGAAGCATAAGTAGGACACATGTCATAAGATTTAAGGAAACGTAGGATAAGCAATGGAATCTCTATACCACCAATGGACTAGTTTGAAAAGATAAGATCTAAGCAAGCTTTGTGTGTAAGATGCCTTTGGGGTAAGCATGCCCCAATATAGTGGATTGCCTCTCACGTTATGCTTTAGTCACGAACTATAACGTAGGGGTCAAAAGAATGAGTATTGTGCCATGAGCAAATGCCATTGTTGGTTGAGCGAGCACACATATATGCGTTGAGGAAGCTAAGTACATTGATTGTGCTTGTAAATGTAAGGGTATCATACGAAGGCTATCCTATGATCCCATCAAGGGGATGATTGTATAGAATCTATAGCTGTCTTGTATCAAGTGGTACGAAGTGCGTAGGATCCGAAGGAGTAGTGTTAGTGAGAGCATAGTCATCATTTGAGTCTCGGGTGTAGCCATGTGAAATATAGTATCCTAAAATTTTGGTATTAGTATTATGTGAATATGCAAGGTGAGGGTCTCGAGTAGTCGTAGTACCTTGGGGCTCTTGTTGTGTAGTTGGGAAGTAAATTGGTGTCTTGTATGGGTCATGCTCATGAAGTTGTTGTGAGACTATGGCGCGTTGAACATGGTTAGGTGACACAGGGTGTACCCGAGGATGAGATGATGTCAAAGCTCGATCATGATGAGTCTATATCGGTGTATGTTATTGAGTCTGCCGAGGAATATGATCAAGACATTGAGTAGGATGCAAAGGTTGTGCCTTAGTAGGGGACACGACCTATTGGGCTGAAGTGGTAGTAGATGATATGCTAGGCCAAATAGGGTACCGTGTACTAGTGGTTTCATAATCGCTACATGCATAAACCGATAGTTTCACCATTTGCTGCCGAAAAGGTCCTTAAGACCATAAAGAGATGATCAAAACCACTCCTCGGGCCTTTTTGAGGTATTTGAGCTGACCATTCTCTAGACACATGACAAAGTCGGCAACTCTAAAAGCTACCTTCACGAACAAATAAACCAGCCACACTTTATTTTTTGGGTGAGGCAAGATTGCTTGTAGACCCAAATGCTCTTGCATCAAAACTCATTTTGTAATTTGTATATCTTGCTATTGCTTTAAAAAAAGAAATGAATATCCTAAGCAAAATGCTTCTTTTAGATTTTCTCACAAATGAAAAAGATGTAAAATACGTTTGGGAAATGGTGATGCCCATACCTTTCTTCCAATGTGCTGAAATTTCTCCCTTGCCTCTTTTTCTTCTTTCCTCTCCTTTCCTCTTTCATCCAAAATGTGTAGAATGATTGATTTTAGGGTTCAAGGGTTGTATGAGGGTGGTTGGTCTTGTTGCATCCCATTTTTGTTTTTATTGTTTAGTTAATGTTTTTTTAAAATCACTGGGTGATGACGTTTTGACTTCCTCGGGCGGTTGAGCGACATTCCCAAGGTGCTGGGGACGTTCCCATAGTATGGTAGGTGCCAAGACATCCCTAGATTCTTGGTGACATTCCTAGACGTCCCTATTCAATGTCCCCAATCATTAAATGTCTCATGGGATGTAGAAAAAACTAGGAAACATCCCGGGATGGGAAAAGTTTGCGAGAAAAGGGGATGCAGGGGTGTCTCGTCCCCAAAATGTCGCATACATCCAAAACAACCCCTAGAGGGGCGGGGATACTTCCCCATGGAACTATGTTGTCATGTGAGTAATGTATTTGTTCTACATCTTTATTATCGTATCTCAAGTCGAGTTTTGTTTACCGCTTTTGTAAAATTCATTTATCTTTTCTTTTGAGAAAGGAAGTTCATTGTATAGAAAATTAAAGGAAGACTCCCCCAAAAATAGAGGGACATTGTGCATTTGACAAAATTCAAGGATAACATGTTTTGACTTCCACAATGGGGCACAAAGCAAAGATTCTTGAGCCTTACATCTTTGAAATGTCCTCATTCTCGTTGGAAAAAGAAATTTAGCATAAGCAGACTTATATAAGATAAGATAAGTATATTAAATGTCCAACAAATGACCACAAAGTAGGTCAATGGGACTGTACCATACAATGCAATGAAGAAGCAGCAAGGGAACCCAAAAAGGTCCCAGAAAACAACAAAAAGAGAAGAAGCCTAGGCCCGAAGGGACGGGAGAATGCAGAAGAAGAGAGTGTACAAAGAAGGAGAGGGGGTGGAGGGAGGATCCTCAACACCAACCCTCTCAACTGTCATCTGAAGTTGGCTGGAAAAATCTAGTGATATGCTGATGTCTGGTGTCAGGAGTTGGAAGAAGCCTGGTACACATACGCCCTGCAGAAAGTCTAGCTCTCTGATTAGGCTTGATGAATTGCTGCCTATGGGGGCTCTTGGCCGAGTTTGAGTCCGGATGCCTCTGGTTTGGGAAGTAGCCCCCTTGGTCCTGACAGATCTGGTGTGGGATTTTGTACTAGGGAACCCCGCTTGATGCCCCTCTCACCGGGAGCATAACAAAGTAGGAGGTGATTTGCCAAATAGTAGTCTCCTTGGAAGGGGGATGGAGGATCCCGTCGTGAAGCATAAAAGCTTCCTGTAAATAGAGGGTGAGACACCTCTGATCATAATATCTGAAGAACCTCGTGAACGTTGGGCGTTTACGGAAAAGACAATGAAACCTCCCTCTAATCTCATAGTAGATGGGGCACCTGATAATGAAGTGTTCCTCTGTCTCAATCTCCTGGAGGGAGCAAAGTTGGCAGATCCTTTCGGACTAGTCCAACTGGTGATCACTCTCAACTCAAAGCCTGTGGGAGCCAACTCTGAACTAACCCAAAGATATGCGAAGAGCATGCATCCAATGGCGGGAGATATAGGTGGGACGAGTGATCAGTCCATTGTTGATCTCAAGGAAGTGATTGGCGTAGAAGGCCATTTTCGGACGTAGCTCATCCCGGGGGTTGGTCCAAGTGATCTGATAAACTGTCTGTAGATGTTTGTGATGATTCTGCAGGTCTTGCTTACTCGGCAGAAGGTGTGTGGGAACATCCATGGAGTAGCTAAATGGGGGGAGATGGTCCATGTTGATCCTGAGGGATCCCAGGAGATAGGAAACCTTGACATACCAGCACTGAGCATGACCGCTATGGTCAGATAGAGCAATGGCCTCCAAAGAACGGTAGGCAAGATAGATGTACCTGTCTTTGCCTGTGGAAGAATCTAACAGTCTTTGAATGTGGTGCAAGAGTGAGACGAGACCAAGTCTGAAAGGGTGAGCCCCAAACTCGGCAAGGATGATATTGTGGGGAACAGTTTCCTTACACCTGATGATCCGTCTGAGCATAAGGATCTGAACTTGCTCAATAGCAGCCCAATCCAACTCGAGAAGGGAGGGACCCCAAACCTCAGAACCATAGAGAACCGTGGGGCTCACAAGAGAATCGAGAGAGGGACATCTTGGACACTTCATTTAGTAGCTAACACATTTGGGTTCAAAGCTGACACAGAGCCAAGAAAGAAGCTATCAATAACTTCCAACTTATCCCGTGTTCTAGAAAACCATCACCAAAGGAGGAAACCCTATTGAGTCAAGGTATCACCCCATTGCCACTGTGGAAAACAACTATCAGTATTATGTCTCCAAATTTAGCTCATGAGTCATAATCCATGTGCAGCACTGGTCCCATGTGGTCAGCAGATTGGGCCCCTTAGTGTAAATAATCTCTATCCTTTAATCAGTGTTTTATTTTTCTGCAGAATTATGGAGAACTTCGATCTTTCCTATTTTCTGCTTTTCAATTTAGGAAGCGATTTTCATTTTAATAACATTAATTTGACAATAATACTTCTACATCTCTATTATGATCATCGCATCTGACATCATTTCTTTTCCTTTGAGAGAGTTAAGTATTCTGTATAGAAGCATAGAAAAATTAAAGGTAAGCCTCCCTAAAAATAGAGGAGGGACATTGCGCAGTATACAGCCCCTGATAATTTTCTCCATTTGACGAAATTCAAGGATAGCATATTTTGGCACTAACAATGGGGCACAAAGCAAGGTTCTTGAGCCTCATGTCTTTGAAATATCTTTTTCTGGTTGGAAAAAGAGATTTAGCAGGGCAGGCTTAGCAAAAGGCCTGATCGACACTTCATTTAGTAGCTAAAACATTTGGGTTCAATGCTGATGCAGAGCCAATAATTAAGCTATCAAGAACTTACTGCTTAGCCTCTGTTCTAGAAAAACCATCACCAGAGGAGACCCCATTGAGTCAAGTTATTGCCCTATTGCCACTGCTGAGAACTCCTATCAGTATTGTGCTTCCAAATTGAGCTCATAATCCACCTGCAGCACCTGTTCCATGTGATCAGCAGACTGGACCCTGTAGCGCAAAAAATCTTCATCCTTTAACCCGTGCTTTATTGTTCTGCAGAATTATGGAGAACTTCAATTGCTCCAATCTTCTTTTTTCAATTTATGTGATTGTCATTTATTAACATTAATATTTTCAACTTGTTCTTTATATATATATATTTTGTTTTTAGATAGATAAACGCTTTTGACCGGAGCTATGAACCGGAGTACATTCAGCCAAGATATAGCATTTAAGCTCAACAATTAGCAAACCAGATCCACCACACTTGAACACACTTGAACACACTTTTAGCACAAGCAATCTCGAACCAGAATCCACCTCTGTTAAATCAGCCTGCCAGCCGCACCACCTCGGACATTACCACCCCGAACGGGATTGTGCCTAAGTGGGATTTGAACCTGGGTGGAGCCGGATACAACCATCCGTCTTAACCACTCCACCCAGACCCCATCGGCAACTACTTGTTTATATTGATTGTTCCCATATCAGCAGATTTAATGCATCCCAAAATACAAAATGTCTATTATCATGTGAATAATGTATATGTTCTACATCTCTGTTATTGCATCTGAAATCAGTTCTTATTTACCATTTTTATAAATTCTACTTATCTTGTTCTTTGAGCTAGAAAGTCCTCTGTATAGAAGCACATGAAAATAAACAGAAGCCTCACTTGAAAATAGAGGATGGACATTGCAAAGACAAATGGACTGATAAACTTATACTAAAGAAACAATACCATCAAAATCTTTTAAGCTATAACAGGAAAGGGAAAATGACAGACACAATACACACGATTTCACCTGGGAAAACCCTTTTGGGAAAAAACCCAACATGGCAACTCTCTTTGCTATTTGCCTATTTCATTATCTCAACCATTTACAATAACATATACCAAAATTCTGCTTTACTGTAAAGCATGGGCAAATATTTGTAGGCACATCATTAGAAAACTGTCCAAGTGGTTTTATAATACAATGGGTATCAAACCATATGCTATATAAACATGGGCTGAAACCACCAAAGAACAAAAACACATACAGACCCAAAATTCCCAAAAGCCCATTCTGCATGTACAGTCTAGATGAGTGTAAATCATGAAAAGTATACAAAACATTTCCAATACATTGTGTGACTTACAGTCTCTGCTAATTTTGTCCATTGACAGAATTCCAGGATAACAGTTTTTAGCACCTATTGTGGGGCATGGAGTAAAGATTACTTTAAAAGTTTAAACCTTTTAAATTCTGGTTGGAGAAAACATGTTCAAAAAAGAGACTTACTAAAAGGCCTGATTGACACTGCATTTGAAGTATCTAAAAGTTCTGGGTTCATAACTGATCCAGAGCCTAGAAAAAAAATTCCAATAAAAGAGGAAACCCCATTGAGTCAAGCAATTAACCCATTGCCACTGTTGAGATCTCCTATTAGAGTTGTGTTTCCAAAAATATCTCATAATCCATCTGCAACACCTGTTTCGTGGGTTCAGCAGATCCAGCCCTTTAGTGTACAAAATCTCATCCTTTACCCAGTGGTTGAAGAAATAAATTTCCAATTTTTTCTGGTGATGGCTCCATACGTCCCGATGAACATGTCAGTGCTTTTATTTTTGCATGTGGGATACTTGTGGTCCAATATGAATATGTTTCTATTGGAATCTTTATAGACACCTTAATTGGCACAATAGGAGAGTGGTAGACATTAATGGAATATTCCAAAAGTGTGTAGCTTTTAAGCCTGGTGATGAAGAACATGTTGTACCGACTCACCTTTCTTCTATCAAAATAGTGACAGAACCTTTGAGGAGTTTGTGACAAAACTTAATGAGCTCTACTATACAACCCTTGCTACGTCTGAACCTAAAACTTCATGAAATTAAAGGATAGTTGGATGGTCAAATGCTTTTAAGAAGGCCTATTCTTTTGCAACAGACATTGGAGAGAATATAGGGCTCAATATATCCTCTATCTTCTTGACACTTCAGGAAGCTTCTAGGAGCTTGCAAGATGAAAAGGTCAAACAGAGCATTGAATATTTCTGTTACATGAACTCCTACGTCCCACATGGGAAAATTGTTCCTTGTACTTCAAGAAATTTGATAAATCTCATCTATATATACTGGTGTAAACTCAGAACTAAAGGACTTTTGCTATTGTAATACAGAATATACAGTTTTTGTGGCTTTGTACTGTAGGCTTATAGCCTTATTTGATCAATAAAAGTTGGCACTGCCTTCTCTCATTCTTCCCTTGCTGTTCCACTATGTGATTTCAGAAATCAGCTACACTTGTGAATTTCTAGTCTCATTCTAATCATTTGAATGCAGTTGTGGATGTCAATCAGTCCCTTTTGCGCTCATTTTGATGAAATTGGAGGCATTCTAGTCCTCTTGTAAGCTGATATTCATTCTTTTACCTCTGTTACAGTAAGTTTATGGGAGTTGTGTGGTCAGATCAGTCTTTTGAGGTCTCATTTGTGCTAGTTGGAGCAAGTAAAAGCATCCACTAAACATTTGGTGTATCACCACAGTTAATTTTAGTTGTTTTTCTACTCTTTTCTTGCCAAAAAACATAGTTGCAGCCATAGATAAACTTGTAGCAAGCAGTAGTTAGTCTGTAAACTGATCCTATATCAGTTGCATTTTAGTTTAGAAAGGAGCCGACCTTTTCTCCGGAGGTTCTTCTCAAGAAGCCAAGGTCCCATGACTTGGAGAATATTCCATTGTTACAGTGAATCTACTATCAATCACGGGTACACTATTCACACATCAACAGTTTCTAGCATGCTCGGTGGAACAAATCTCATCAAATTTGAAGATTGCAGCTGAAGAAAAGGTGTTGTTCAGTAGCTGCAGCTAATTGCATACATCTTAAGAAGCACCTAGCAACTCGAAGGCTCAGAACTCAGAATAACAATGTTTCTCAATGCCAAAAGTGCAAATAATGTTTTCCACTAGAGGTAAGAAAATTGCTTTCTCTCAGTTGTCTTTACCTCCTCAAAGAAGAAGATATTCAAGGCTATTGTCACCTTATTCAAGAGTTTATTCTGGAAGACTATCTACAGTTGTCTCTAGTAGTTCTTCTCAGCCTAATCTAAGAATAGTCCAACCCACTTCCATGGCTGTAAGAAATAATGTTTTTGTAACTTTTGATGGAGGCAGTCCTCTAGCATCAGCTCAACATGACAATATACCAGCCTCTGCCCTCAAAAGCCTACCATTCTTCACCGGTGAAAATTCCACTACCCTGGTTGAGCACATACAAGATATAGCCAACCTATGCTCTGTTCACCATATCACACAAGAAAATGTTGCTATTAGGTTGCTTGCTATCTCACTTAAAGGCAAATCTTCACAATGGTATAGGAGTCTTCCACCCAATTTCATCCATGATTGGGACGAGTTAGGGGCTGGTTTATGTAAACAATTTGAAGATAAGAGTGATCATTTGTCCTTGGTTGAGCAACTCACTATTATCAAGAGAGCACCATATGAATACCTGGGTGATTTCAATCTTAGATTCCAAAAGACATGGGACAGAATTCCTCCATTGATCAAGTCATTCCCAAACACCGCTTTCCTTTACTATTTGAAAGCTTTAAACAGTGACATTGTTGTTATGATCCAGTCTATGGGAGGTGCTACTCTTCCGGATGCTTATGACATTGCTATTAGGGCTGAAAATTGCCTTATACAGGCTGGTAAGATTTCTCCTAGACCACCGATGCCTTTATTCCCAGAATTACCACCAAATCAGTCTTCTGGTCAGCCAAGTTTAGCTCCCATTCCCACTGCAGCCAATCACCAGGCCACTCCATCTACCTTTGTCAATGAATTGCAGGAGGTTAAAACTCTGTTACAGACCTTTGGGAATGAGTTAGTGAACCTTAAAAGGCAGCAGGCTCAGTTTAGTAGGCCATTTCAGACCAATAATCAGTCCTATCAGCTTACTAGACAGCCAATCCAAGCAAAGCCATTAAATGTCAATAACCCCAATATTGCGAGCTCATCCAAAGCAATAGTACCTGTCCAAAATAACTTTTACAGGACTATGAGTGGTGTTATCCATGTGGACAATCCCATAATCAGAATGCTTGCCCTGATGGAGTGCTCAGTAAAGTGCTCATGGTTCAAAACATGGCATCTTCACCGGAACATCCAGCTGAGATTTTTACACAAGGGGAGCAGTCTCAAGAACAAAGACAAGGTGAGTCTCCATTGTTGAATTGGCATGCGAACGATTTTTGTGCTTTGAATCAAACTGATATATCAAATAGAGGTAGCAATCCCATTACATTCTACACAAGAGCTAAGAAAAGAGTGTTGGAGGGTGAACCATCTCCTTCTACAGCTGGTCAAACATCATCTCAGCCATCTGTAGGGACTACAAAAGGACAATACTGCTGTTAAAACACCTGAGACAGAAACAAATCAGGCTGTTAAGAGTGTTAATCAGCCTCAAACTCAGTCACAGAACAGCCAACAAGAAAGAGAGAATACTGCTGTCACGAAATTGCAAACAAAGGTCAGTCATATTCCATTCAGTAGTGTGGATCAAATGAAAAGGACTAACCTTAATGTCACTATGTGGGAGGCTTTGTCCATTCCAGCTCAAAGAGATTTACTTCGAGAAGCATTAAAAAGCTTCAATCAGTGCATAAATACATCAACCAAAGGTACAGCTGCTCCAATCAATCTATGTCAGCTCAAGGAGGAGGAAAAATCAAGTAAAACCAGTAAGCCACCTCCTTCCTATGTCTCTGATTATTGGCAACTTTTTAATACATAATTGCATGATTGATTCAGGTGCAAGTAGTTATTTCATGCCTAAGAAAGTGGCTGATTTACTTGGGATTAAGAACAAACTAGTTAGTAAGGGTGTTGTACAATTGGATGGAACTGCTGTTGGAACAGTTGAGGTCAATAAGGATCTAAAATTAACCTTGCATGCTTGCCCAAGCTTCTCTATTTTGCAAGATATTTCATTTATATACCTTCCGCCTTACTTTGCAATTTTCTTATTAAGAGATTTAACAACCAAGATAGGTGGTTACTTATCTTCTAATTGGTCTTATATTTTATTTAGAACTAGGTATGGCACAAGAGTTACCATCAAGGCTGACCCGATCTCTAGGAATCATCTCGAGGCTTATACACCTAGTCCAATTCCAACCAATCTAAATTGCATTATACATGATCAAGAAGAAGATAGTGCTGGTATTGATCCTACTACATGTGTAGAAGAGATTTTGGATGTTTGTCTTGATGAATGGGGTTATAATTTTCAGTTTGATCCTTATGAGTTTGTTGAAGAAACAGTTTTGGGAGCATACTGCATACATGAGAAGAATTCAGCCATTCCAAATCTTATCAGGCCTCAAGAAGAAGCTGAAGGTGTGTGGAAAATGTTTTTTGATGGATCTAGAAGCAAAAATGGTGTAGATAATGCTTATTTCTCCCAAGGGTGAAAAATACTTCTTTGCTTTCAAATTTCATTTTCATCTACTAATAACATGGCTGAGTATGAGGCATTAGTTCAGGGGCTAGAACTTGAACAGAAGAAGGGAATCAAGTTGTTGCAGGTCTTTGGTGATAGCAAGCTAATAATCAACCAAGTGAGGTAACAAAACATATCTAAGAACAGCTTACTTAAAGCTTACAAGCATAGAGTGTGGGATCTTATTGAGGACTTTGAGGCATTCGGCATCCAAGTTGTCCCAGGGAGTTGAACAAAGAAGCAGACAGATTTGCAGCAGTTGGAGAACAATTTGACATACCCAAAGCTATCATGCAAGAGCAAGAGCAACACGTCAAGATAGTGGTAAGGTTGGTTGTTCCAGATAATCAAGTAAGTTGGCAAATCTTTGATAGTGATCAACAAATTATTCATTTTCTACAAGAGGAGGCTGATTTTTCTGCAAAAAATCAGTCCAAGTTACAAGAAACCTATGGTGACCAGATTAGACAACTGAGTACTAACAAGTTACCTAAGGGTTTAATTACTTTAGAAAGCATGTTCAATTAAGATGACCAGCTGAAAGAGAAGAAGATGAACTTGGTTAACAAGGAGGACGAATAGGAAGTGGAGATTGCAAAGGACAAGCTCTTAAAGGTTGAAAAGGTGTGTTCTAAATCTGAAAAACAGTCCTTCATTCAGCTTTGCCAATCATTTGATGATGTCTTTACTTGGAACTATGAAGATTTAAAAGGCTTTGACCCCAGCCTTGCACAACACACGATTGAGTTAGATCCCAATGCCAAACCAATTAAGCAAAAACAAAGGCCTATTAACCCCAAGATTGAGCCACTAATGGAGTTAATTAAACTCATAAAGGCCAGTATAATTTTTCTCATCAAACATTCCTCTTGGGTGGCAAATCTAGTTCCAATTAGGAAGGAGAATGGTGAGATTAGATTATGTGTTGACTTTTGAGATCTTAATAGAGTCTCTCTCAAAGATCATTACCCTCTTCCTTCCATGGAGCAAATCCTTCAAGTGGTACTTGTTCAGAAAGGTTTTCATTCTTGGATGGATATTTAGGGTATAATCAGATTTTGATGCAAAAATCAGACCAATATAAAACAGCCTTTACCACAAAATGGGGCATATTTGCATACAGCAAAATGTCATTCGGTCTTACCAATGCAGGTGCAACATTTCAGAGGACAATGGATATGACCTTTAAGGGATTAATCAATGATATAGTGTTTGTGGATCTTGATGACATTATTGTGTTTTCTAAGCATGAATCAGATCACTTGGATCATCTAAACCAAGTTTTCAACAGGTGCAGGCAGTATGAGTGTCTTTGAATCCCAAAACATGTGTATTTGTTGTTAAGCAAGGTAAATTATTGGGTCATGTGGTTTCTAAGGAAGGTCTTGCAATTGATCCAAAAAGAGTAAGTGCAATATTGTCTCTTCCACTTCATAGTCACAAAAAGGTTCCCAAAGCTTTTAAGAAGAATCAAGTTTGTGAGAATATTTATTCCTAATCTCGCTGCTTTGTTGAGGCCACTAACAGCCATGTTGAAGAAGAATGTGTTTTCAGCAGGACTAAGGAAGGAAAAAGAGCTTTGAAGCTATCAAACAAGCACTTGCACAAGCTCCTACGCTTGTCAATCCCAATTATGACAAGGATTTTATTCTCTACACCTTTGAAGGAGAAGAAAGTATATCAGCTATTCTAGTACAGCAGAATGGGGACAATTTGGAGCAGCCCATTGCTTTGTTTAGCCAAGCACTTAAAGACTATGAGCTGAGGTATAGTTTTGTTGAAAAGCAAGTGTTTGTTGTTGTTAGAGCTCTTAAAAAGTTTAGACACATGCTTTCAAATAACAAAATACAGCTGATGGTACCTCATGCAAGTATTAAGGAGTTTCTTTTGAGCAGAGATATCAATGAAAAAATAGCAGTTTGGATTAAGGTCATGGAGTATGACGTACATATCAAGATAACCAAGCTTGTGAGAGGCAAAGGGCTGTGTGAGCAACTTGCAGCAGACAAAGAGGCTGAGATAGGTGTTGTTTTAGTATTAAAGAGGATCAATCAGCTGGGATACATGCTTCCAACAGTTGGATACAAGACATGGCAGCCTTCCTTCAAACCGGTGAGTACCCAAGAGCTTTTGATAAAACTAAAAGAAGACATTTCAGATTACAATCACTCTCTTATGTACTTGTTGATGGGATATTATTTAGAAAAGATTTGAATGGTGTGCTTTTGAGATGCATTGAGAATGATCAAGTGAACAAGGTTCTTCAAGAGTTTCATGATGGTCCTTTAGGAGGACATTTTTCTCCACGAACTACAGCTGTAAAAATAATGAGGGCAAGGCTATTATTGGCCTGATTTGTTTAAAGATGCACACCAATGGGTAAGAAAATGCAAGAAGTGTGCATATTTTACAGGTAAGCAGAGATTAGCAACTCTTCCTCTACATCCAGTTCAAGTGGATCAACCTTTTGCTCAATGGGGCTTGGATTTTATTGGTATGATCAATCCACCCTCAAGTGCTGGTCACAAATGGGTCTTTACAACCACGGACTACTTTACAAGGTGGACTCCTCTAAAGCAAGCAAATGAGTCCTCAATCTTAGACTCAAGTGGATCAGCCTTTGGATATGCTCAATGGGGCTTGGATTTTATTGTGTTGCAAATGATCAATCCACCCTCAAGTGCTATTCCACAAGGTCACAAATGATCCTAATCTAACTATGCAAGACTACAAAAAAGAGGGAAAAACTACACTAAAACGGTGATACAAGAAGTGTTGAACATGCCATGGAGAGGTGAGCAATGGGAATGATGGACAAGTGCATACAAAACCAAGGATGGATTTCACACAAAAATGTTCCAAAACTCCATCAATCTTAGACTTCAAACATGCACAAAGTATAGTAAGAGAGGCAAAGAAAAACAAGCAAAAACGAGCAAGGATGGACAAATGTTTTTATTGCCCCAACACAAAACATCATTTCAGACAAAAAACGCAAAGGCTTTCCATTTTCGTTGGAACTCAAATTAGTGCTTGGGCTGTGAAGTATGGCATTTATTTGAAGACTTCATCCAACTATTACCATGAAAAATTTCTCATTGCTTTAGGCAATGGTTTGGCTAAGTCAATGAATAAAAATTTGATTCAAAGAATTCATCAAGAGAACCATGGATGCCCCTCTGAATCAAAGATCTTCGGGCACATCAAATTTGAAAACAACTCTTTGGGCCCCACCTCTCGCCTTAGGATCATTTTCTCCAAATTTTCATTGAAAATTTCCCTTTACTCTCGAAAGGGTTTCTTAGAAACCTTGGCCACGTGTGCGCCATTTGATTAATCGATGGGGTCAAGAATGAGTTCAATTAGCCAAAATCCTCATTTTGTGGTTTCGCCGCCCCGACTCCCGCCTCAACCACTATTTCCACCTCATTTTTTGTTAAACATATTTTCCTCCTTCCGCGGCGAACTATGGCCTTTTGACGGCCGCTTCACACTTTGCCACGTGGCGCTTTCCGTCGCACGTGGCGCCACCTCATTGCTCGGCGGGCCTTAGCCAACATATTTTCCTCCTTCCGCGAACTTCTTCCTCTGTGCCTTTTGACCAAAGCGCCAAAACTCCAACATCCCCCCGACGCCGCCGCTCCGCTTGTGTATGGAGAGAGGCTTTCTAGCTGCCTCTATCATTAGAATTGCCAAGTAAGGCAAGAATGAGGCAAGTTAGCCAAAATAAGATTGGAGCTTGCACAATTATTTCGCTAGAGATGCTTGAAAATGACCCACTAACAGTTAGGTTGGCTGAACTTTTGATGGAGAACCATGAACGAGAATCAAAGATCTTGGCACGACAAACTGAAAACAGCTCTTTGGGCTGATAGGACCACTCCCAAGAGGGCTATTGGTAATTCTCCCTTCATACTTGAGGCTCATCATTAGAATTGCTCTCATTGGAGCTTGCACACAAGCTAGAGATGCTTCAAAATGACCCACTTTTTGAACTTATAGCTACAAGAGAACAATAAGGCCATAAGACTCTTGAGGCTCATCAAACACAAGTGAAGAGGTTTTTTTATAAGAGAACAGCAGATAGAAGCTTCAAGGAAGGAGACTTAGTGCTAAAATGGGATGAAGATAGAGCAAAACCAGGGAGACATACCAAGTTTGATGCAATTTGGAGTGGTCCCTACATCATCACAAGCTGCAAAGAGGCTAATGCATTTCAGCTGTCCAAGTTGGATGGAAAAGAACTACCTATCCCAGTCAATGGGATACACCTCAAAGCTTGCCTTTGAGGCCATTTTCCAAGTCACGTACATATTAGTTTAGGTTTTTCATTCCTCTAAGTATTGTTTGCACATTGTTTTAGGATAGTCACACTTTTCTTTTCCTCTTAAGTGTTGTTCGCATATGGTCAGTTTGCTTTGTTGGCTCTTTTGGTTTCTTTTGTTCATTTTTGAGGTATTTTCAGTATGTATCAGGCTGCTTAAGCATGTTTCAATCAGAACTAGGCATTGTTTGAGTAACCCTTTTGAGTTGGTTTCAGTACTCATAATGACTCTTATGCCCAACAGGACTTGACTAAAACTACAGGATCCATGATTAGCAGGCAATCATCCCACAGAGGTCACCAAAATGTTGACCCAGCCAAACCTCCTTGATCTCAACTCTCCATGTTCCGCATAGATAAATAGAGGTTTGACTGGGTCTGTGGTTGCACATAAATTCAGGAAACTAAACCTGTAAGAGAAATTAAAGGACAGTTGGAGGTGGTCAAATGTTTTTAAGAACGCCTATTCTTTTGCACAAACATTGGAGAGAATATAGGGCTTAATGAACCAGTCAACTCCTCTATCTTCTTGACACTTCAGGAACATGTTGGCTGCATTCTAGGAGCTTGCAAATCATGAAGACTATTTCAAACTAACCACCACTTCATGAAGACGTCTGTTGCACCCCTATATCCGAGCTGGAGTGAAGATGAAAAGGTCAAACAGAGCATTGAATATTTCTGTTACATGAACTCCTACGTCCCACATGGGAAAATTGTTCCTTGTACTTCAAGAAATTTGATAAATCTCATCTATATATACTGGTGTAAACTCAGAACTAAACAACTTTTGTTATTGTAATAAAGAATATACAGCTTTTTGTGGCTTTGTACAACAGGCTTATAGCATTATTTGATCAATAAAAGTTGACGTTGCCTCATCTCATTCTTCCCTTGCTGTTCCACTGTGTGACTTCAGAAATCAGCTACACTTGTGAATTTCTAGTCTCATTCTAATCATTTGAATGTAGTTGCAGACGTCAATCAGTCCCTTTTGCACTCATTTTGATGAAATTGGAGGCATTCTAGTCCTATTGTAAGCTGATGTTCATTCTTTTACCTCTGTTACAGTAAGTTTATGGGAGTTGTGTGGTCGGATCAGTCTTTTGAGGTCTCATATGTACTAGATGGGGCAAGTAAAATCATCCACTAAACATTTGGTGTATCACCACAGTTAATTTTAGTTGTTTTTCTGCTCTTTTCTTGCCAAAAAGCATAGTTGCAGCCATAGATAAACTCGTAGAAAGCAGTAGTTAGTCTGTACACTAATCCTATATCAGTTGCATTTTAGTTTAGAAAGGAGCCGATCTTTCTCTAGATGTTCTTCTCAAGAAGCCAAGGTCCCACGACTTGGAGAAAATACCATTGTTACAGCAAATCAACTATCAATCAAGACAAGGAATTCAAGGATTAGAGATCATGCAGTTGGGCCAAATCTTGCACAAGCAAACCCTTCCATGGTTGATCCACTTCTTGTCGTCCTTAAGAGTCAGCTGATAAACAAGTCTCACAAGAAGATAAAAAGAAAGAGACTTCCATGCCTGCCCCTCCAGATGGTTATGACATTCTTCAAGACTTAGACATTCCTTAGGATTGAGAAGGTTCCCAAGCTATGTAAAACAATGTTGGATTGCCTAAAACGTCCTTAGGATTGCCTAACAATGTTGGATTGATGGATATTAATATAGTTGATGATAAACTCATACCATTTCATATATCTCTATTGGTCAATTGCTTCTGTTTTAAGTTTTTAACAGTTGTATCCTAGAATACGGAACTTCAGATAACATTCTCTCCTGCAAGGTCATTAAAATCTAATGCCTAACTTGCACCAAAACTCTCAATGTCTGCTATTCAACAGATTCAAGACCCCAACTAGTAGGTCTGTTAAGGATATTTTGGCAGCCCTAGCAGTCCATCCTTAAAGAAAGATTAAGATGGCAATTTTGGTAGCTGAAGTTCCCGATTCTAATAGTTCGCTCCTAAGACGGCATTTGGCACTCAGATGGAGGAATTATCTCCTTAAAATGGAGCTAATAATCAAATAAAGTGTTTAAAACCTGATCCCAAAAAATGACAGACCGTGGTCAACCCAAGGACCCAAATGGTAACATCCTCTATGCAGAAACTGGGCCAGGCTCATATTTTCTGTTATCTCCTCAAAGACTGAATGAGAATATAAACAGAATGTCTTTTATTTTAATTTTGAAGAATGGGAGTTTTCAGTGGATCCATCAACCTTGGGACACAAATGGGGCCTTGGTCTGAGGCGTGTTATTGCACACACTTTTCGGGTCTCTTAAGGTGATGGCCTTGAAACAGGGAGCAAGACCAGCAGTTTACCGGATGAGATTTAAACCTAGGTCATCATCATAGTAACACTCCACCTTTACACCACCCAGTCATGCCTGCTGGACAAAAACATCACTGATATCATTATCAAGACCTGAACCACAATGTTTAGCTCTATACTTGTTATTCTAGTAAGACTTACAAATGACTCTACATAATATTATAGATGCATGGTTTAAAAGGTCAATGCTCATTATAGATGGAAAACATCTGCTTTTTAACTTGAATATAAATGACTACACAGAGTTGTGACGGGATAACCAAATCAGTTATTTGATTGTATTGATCTGTATTTGAACTTTACTGAGATCATCTTTCCTTAATGGGTTTGAGGCTCTACCTTCTATGCAAAGTGACATGCTGAGAAAATGTGATTGGAATTTCATTATCTGGTACTATTTATTTCATATATTGAATTGGAATTAAAAGCAAACTGCTTTAAGTTAACTTTTATGAGGTCTCGTGCATTTAACACATGTCACAAACTTATTGAACCTCAAGTCAGGATGGACTTCTCATCATGCATTGTTTATGGTGCAGGGGCTGGAGAGTTTATTTGCAGAATGAATATGGGACATCAGAAGATGCTCTTGACTTCATGATACATATGTAATGATTTTTTAGTTCAAGCTATTCTTTTAGGTTGTTGAGTTGGTATGGATGGTGTCTCGAGACTAATTTCCAATGATTGCGATTTTTATATTGATTGAAAATACATTTCTTGCTGGAAATTCAAATATAAAACTTGGATGTTTAGTTTCTTTCATGTTGATGGTTGTCTACTACGTTGAATACTATCAAGGAACATATAGATATATCAAGCTGACATACCAGAGAACTAATGCAAGAATACTATGGGTTAAATTGAAAGACCTCATATACGTATGGGTTAAAGGATAAATATGAAAGCAAAGTGAAGGATTTATCCAAAAATGCCAACTATAGAAGGTTTAGAGCACGTGTATATAGAAGAGGATATGGCTTCATACCATCCTCTCCAAGGAATTGGGCAAATGAAGAAACTAAGGCCATATGCTATTGGAAAGACTAAGCATTATTGCCAGAGTTAATGAAATCCTCTTGTTCTAGCCATATATGTCTGTGGGAGACCAAGAGAGTTCCTATAACATATTTACATACAAGAAAATTGGAACAACAGTTTTCTTTTAATTTTCTCTTGTTTCAATTCTGTTCTTTCTTGATATTTCAGTGATACTAAAGTAGGAGTTAAGTTATTTTGGGTGACATTTATGTTATGGGCCTGAAAATAAAAATATTGAAAATGATCCTTGAAATTTTGAATGGATTCATAAGGTTCTAGATGAAGTGTCTGGTCAGAAATAGGCTTTAAGAAAATATTTGAAGAATGATCCAAAAATGTCATTATCTTGTTTTATCTTAGAATTATTGTCTCAAGATATCCATAGTTTAGTTCACTTGTAGGAAGGAGCACATGGGTTTTTGAAATGGATGACTGCCTAGGTGATTAGGGGATACTAATTAGCTTAGGATCATGGATCAAATTAGATCTCAATAGACTTCTTACCTAGCTCTGGCACCCGAGGTTTAAGGCTGTGTAATGTCCCTTTTGGGCTGAAAATGGAGAAAAGGGTTTACCGGCTATCACCACAAGATCTGATCTGAAAATACCATCAAACACACACACAACAAACTGAAAATAGCTGAGAATATCCTAGAATGATCAACCAATACGTCTCCTAGGGCAGCGAACTGCCTATGAGATTCGAATCCACTTTTCACTATGTAAATCAATGTAGAATGCCACAAAATAATTTATCTTAGCACTTTGAAGCAATAAGAGTAAAACCAACAATAAACCACTTTGAAGCACTTTGGAAACCCTAGAAAAAATCGCAAATGTATGGGATTCCCCTCAAGCTTGAGGAGTTTTCATTCCTCAATCTTCCAACAATGGAGGTTTTTGTCCCCAAAGTTGAACCACACTAAAGGTTTCGTCTTTAGCGGAGAGTAGGGCACACTATGCACAACCCAAGATATAAATCTTTAGAATAAACATGCATAACCTTTTCAAATGATCCTTCATGTCTTTATATATCCTCAAGTGGCGCCAACATCAAAATAGAAGCCCAAAGCATAGGTTGACCTTTAAGTAATTCTATTTCTTCATTAACCTCTATGTAGGCTCTCCAATCAAGGCTGACCCATAAGAATTAGAAGTCTTTGAACCAAATAAGAGGCCTTCATGCCTAACTCGCCATTAAAAGTATTTAAAAATACTTTTACGCCATTACATCAAGTAGAATTCATCATCCATTGAGCCAATATTGACTCAAACAAAGACATAATGGGAACTAGAAGAAATATGAATGCAATTCTCATTATGTCCCATTTAGGGACATTACAATCCTCCCCACTCAAAATTGCTTGTCCTCAAGCAATTGCAAGTGCCCGGATCCCAAATAAATCTCAGCTTCTCCTTTGGCTTCTTGTTTGTACCTACACATGAAACAAACTCATTAAAGAAAACCAAGGGTTTCAACATCCTTGCTTCCTCATATCTCATGGACATGATGGCAAGTCTTCTTTCTTTCCTTTCAACAATTTTGCAAACTTCCCCCAAGGGATGAATTCTCATATTTTCCTTTTGGCTGTACCAAACACAGCTGTACCCATGCATTTCTCTTTTGGAAATCACGATGTTAGGGGCTGGAAACCTTATTACAGCTGATAGCAACATGAAGAAGGGGCTGGAAATGTTTATGAAAGTCACATAGAAGCTTAGGACAACATGCTTGAATGCCCAAAATTCAGTATTCTTACTACTTCCATTCATACCAACAACTTCCAGCTGAGATACAATATCCGAAACTATTAGATAGCACACAAAATTTGTGAACTCAAGAGTATGCTTATCATTTTTCCCTTTTGATGCATCCTCAATTCCTTCTATGGCTGATATATGTACAACTGCAAATTCATCATAATTGCTTCCTTTTTCTACATTTCTTCCGGTTCTTTCATGGATCCAAGGGTTAGCAATACATAGATCGAAAAATCAGAATTACAATTCTTACCTTGATGACCCAAACATAACAATTGCATGGCATAAAAATGATGCAAACAATCTCCTCTATGAAGACGATCATATTGCTTGTGTTCCCCATAAGGTTCATTTGATCTTTCCCTCATCCCGACACTCATAATGATAAAATTATCAGCAGTACTGATCTTGAAATCAGAAGTTTCTCCTTTTGCAATACTCACAAAAACACCCATATCCCATATGCGGAAACAAACTTGAAATTGAATCAAAGATGTGCTTCTCACCTCATCATTCCTTAGAGTATGAGATGCATGATAATATCCATACAACAGTGATATAGGAGCTGAAATGATCCTATATTGATTGCCAACAATGCTATAAACTGAAAACCAACACTTCCCATGACTGAATCCACCTGTATGCTTACAAATGTGCCACTGTGCAAGCTGGAAGTGCGTATGACAGCAGTGTTATGATCAAAATTAATGAAGCCATTATGTAAAAACATATCATCCTTGGTTTCTCCTTTACATACCCGAAAATAGTAGATCTCTGTGCAATGCAATTCCAACAAAACCATGTTATGTTGAATCCAAACATTATGATCAACAACAAGATGATTTTTACTATGCTTACCATCTTTCCATATCAAACACCTTGTTGCCCTTGCAATGATGAATGAGGTGAGAAGGGACCAATCCTTGATGGTTGAAAATGCTTTGGAAATTTGGAAACTATCTCCTCTCATGGCTGTCCTCTTATTGATGACAACAAACATATTGTAGGGCAAACTGAAATAGTTGATAACAGCAAGCTCAAAATCCCAAAAATCAATTTTGCAACCTTCACAATCATACCTTCTTGGCTATGGGCAACAAGATTGAACCCCATTGGTTCAAGTCTCAACATAGAGCACATAAATTCGACTTCTATCTTTGGAATATTTCCTCCAGGATCATGTGCAAGCCTTAAAATCTGAAGATACTCAAGAAGAGATGGCTGTCTAGAAATAGTGATTTGCTTACCATGAGCTGTCCCCTCATCTTCAAAATCACTTCTCATCATGTTGGCTATAGCAATGGGTGGAATTCCTTTTGTCATGCCAATATTTTCCTTATGTTCTTCAAGGACCAATCCTGAATTCTTTCCTTCCCATTGGTATGAGATGACAAAGGAACTAGCAAGAGTAGCTTCAATGTTAGAAACTCTATTCTTCAAAATATTACCAAGATCCCATACCCTTATGCACACACAAATCTGAATTTGCATCAAGAGGTCTACATGCCTTATGTTGCAAGTTACATCCATCATTCTAGCATGCTTTCCATAATGACCCATATCTTGATATGACATAAATGGAAGCAACAAATCTGAAGTACACCCATACCTTGGACTGAAATTAGGGAGTTGCCCCTCTTGACACAAATCTGAAAATGCTTGAGCATGGAGCATTGAATATGGAGAATGATCATCATACCTTTGGCTGCCATGAAAATCCAACTTATAGGGAATGCTTGGAAGACCCTCTTCCCATTTGATTTCCTTCATCTTCCCGCCATTGTTAGAATAGCCCTCATGATGACCAAAGCAATGTAGTAACCTAGTGTGATGCAAAATACTCATGTTATGATCATAAAATAAATCAAGTGGCTTACCCTCAACTGCTGTTTTGGAATTTACAGCAGGCTTGAAAATCCACACAAGTGTCCGGTGAGGTTCCTTCCTCATCAACCTTCTGCTGATATGATTTTTCCTCTTCAATTAGGGGCTGATTTGTTTTGTCTTCATGCTCCAAAATGACAATTGGATTACCTTCTTCCAATGCATCCTCTTTGCCCTTATGCAAATATGATTTCTTCTCAACATTTAGCCACACGTACCCATTAGAAACCAATGAAACATCATTAAATATTAAGGAACTTTTACCTTGGGACTCATGCTCCATGATTTCCCTTTCCTTCTAGGCTCATGCTTCAGACTTTCATCACACCTTGGTGCCTTCACACTGCTGTTCTGAAAATCAGTCAAGAGCTCTACTTTGGCAATGGTGATGGGGGCTTCTAGGGCTTCAATGGGTTGTTCCCTCTCAATGCCCAACAACTTTGGTTGTTCTTCTTCCTTCTTTGGCTCAAGCTCCACGATTTTTCCTTCTTCAACTTGCACTGTGGGTTCCTCTATGGGCTGTTTCTTCTCCATTACTTGCAGCCCTAGTTTTTCTTCTTGTGTAGCTTGTGACCTAGGCTTGGGCCTTGATCTTCCCTTGCTTACTCCCATGAACTCAAGAAAATGACATGGCATCACGAATCTTCTCCGGAAGGGCCCTATATTCCTCATACCATGTAGCAATG
This sequence comes from Taxus wallichiana var. yunnanensis, assembly GCA_018340775.1. Lineage (NCBI taxonomy): Eukaryota > Viridiplantae > Streptophyta > Pinopsida > Cupressales > Taxaceae > Taxus > Taxus wallichiana. The sequence goes on along the minus strand of CM031239.1, from coordinate 729,011,598 downwards.
TTGTCCACTTTGGATGGCTGAGTATTATTGTCTTCCTTTGAAGAGCTCTTTCCACCATTCGGATTTTGAAGGGTATGGATCAGCTGAGCCATTGTATTGGCCAATCTTTCTTGCCCTAGGGCAAACTTTTTTTGAAGTCTAGCATCACCAAAAATTCTATCCGCCATTTGATCTTCTTGCAGGAAACCCTCAGCTAGGAAGGCCAAAGCTCTAATACCACTGTAATGTCCCTTTTTGGGTTGAAAATGGAGAAAAAGGGTTTACCGGCTATCACCACAAGATCTGATCTGAAAATACCTTTAAGCACACACACAACAAACTGAAAATAGTTGCTGAGAATATCTTAGAATGATCAACCAATACAAAATCTGCAGTCTCCTAGGGCAGCGAACTTGCCTATGAGATTCGAATCCACTTTTCACTATGTAAATCAATGTAGAATGCCACGAAATAATTTATCTTAGCCACGACAATATTTATGCATCACAAATACATCAATTATTGAAGAAATATCTGATAAACACAGCTGGAATTAAATATTTATGACAGCAGCAGTTGAGCCCAAACCGAAGGGCTAGAAAAATAACAAATCCTCACATAAATTCTCCAAAGTTCAGATTACGGCCTTATAAATTATGCCAAACAAGAATATCAAACCAAAATAGTGAAATCAGCCCTAGAACATACAAAACCCTCCACCCATGCAAGTCGCCTAGGGTAAGAAGGGGAAAACCAACAATAAACCACTTTGAAGCACTTTGGAAACCCCGTATGGGATTCCCCTCAAGCTTGAGGAGTTTTCGTTCCTCAATCTTCCAACAATGGAGGTTTTCATCCCCAAAGTTGAGCCACACTAAAGGTTTCGTCTTTAGTGGAGAGTAGGGCACATTGTGCACAAACCCAAGATATAAATCTTTAGAATAAACATGCATAACCTTTTCAAATGATCCTTCATGTCTTTATATATCCTCAAGTGGCGCCAACATCAAAATAGAAGCCCAAAGCATAGGCCGACCTTTAAGTAATTCTATTTCTTCATTAACCTCTATGTAGGCTCTCCAATCAAGGCCGACCCATAAGGATTAGAAGTCTTTGAACCAAATAAGAGGCCTTCATGCCCAACTCGCCATTAAAAGTATTTAAAAATACTTTTACGCCATTACATCAAGTAGAATTCATCATCCATTGAGCCAATATTGACTCAAACAAAGACATAATGGGAACTAGAAGAAATATGAATGCAATTCTCATTCTAATTGTAAGGAGGTACGCCCAAGTTTGAATGTAATACCCACATGTAGAGGTTTCTATTTGGTTCCATAAGTTCAAACCATATTTCTGCAGTCTTATGGAGGAACAAATTTCAAGAAGTCCATGGGCTGGAGATTCTTAATTGGGAAGAATTCAAAACAGCTTTCTTGGAGATATTTGACACAAACAATTGCCACCAAGAAGTAATCAATCATCTCTTCGAATTTATGAAATTAGTATCAATTCGTTATTAAGAATATGTATTGAGCTAAAGATAGGAAACAAGAAATAAAACCATAAATGGGCCCAAAGGATCAAGCAAGCCAAAAGAGTTAAATGGTCCTACAAGATTAACCGGGCCCATAGATTAACTTGGAATCAAAGAAGTAACCGATGCAGAATTAACATGTTTGAGGGCATGGAAGCCTCAACTCTTGGGTCCACAGAGTTAGCCATAGGTACCACGAATTCAAACTTTTGCATGACCTTTTGTACAAGGGACATGGGTAAATGGAGAGATGTAAAGGCAATATGAAATGAGAAAGACAACATTTCCAAATGATGAATGACATCAGTTATTGTTGAGATTTTCTTGATGAACAACATAGAAGTTGTTCAAGGTTTTGTCTAGAAAAGTTTCGAGAAAATGCTTTCCTGTCAAAATATTTGATCAAAAAATCAGTTATTGTGCCCAAAAGGAGACCTTTTAGAGCTAGTTAAGAAAGGAAAGCTAAACATCAAATGCACATATAAATACACATAATTAAAAGTGTAATTTCCACTTCAATTATTGTTCATCTCTCTCCATAGAAGTGGGCCCTAGTTGCAGAAATTAAGGAGTTTGGAGACATATTTCTGTGTATGTTTGAGACATACATTTCACCTTTATTTCTGCATAGCAAGTAGTGTTCTTATTGCCTTATATTCTAAGTCTAACCCATTTCATGCCAATATTATGCTATAAATCTGCAATGATTAATGAAAACAGATTTATTTATGACAAGATTGCATGCACGAGCCTTAGAATGTATTCATTATAGGAAGTATAGCCTCTTTGTCAGCACCCTCCTGAGCTAATTGGGGATTTCGATTATAATATCTTTATCACGTGAGAGCAACTTGATGGTTTGTAAGGTAATTGGGATTACCACTTGATGGTTCGAAGGTACCTGTTGTTGGAATGTTGGGTGGGTAGATTGCAGGTATTTGGGTTCAATTGTGGAGCAGTTCAATTTCCTTTAGGCATGGCAGTGGATTTTCAACCACTCAATTAAATACTTGGATAGGATAAATATAATAGAGTTGGTTGGATCTATAAATTAGTGAGCTTAATGTTTAATATGATGTTGATAGTTAACATTCTATGATTCTTGTCGAGGATTGCCATGATAGTGTTGGCAATGATGATACTCCAATATTCACCTTGAGATATTAGTTGATCCGGAGGATACCCACAAGTCATATGGTCTCGCACAATCTCCAAAATTGTTTGTGTACGTAAGATCTCGTCGCGAGCTTTCCAAAACCTTTTGAACGGAGTAAACGGACGTCGTGTAATGTCCCCTTCTAGGACAAGTTAGGAAATAACATAAATCTGATCACACACTGCTGGAAAATAATTAATTTTCAAACCCCAACTGCTGCAATTTTCCAAAATTCATATCTTTGGCTAGAGAAGTCCAAATGAGCTGAAATTTTAGATATTGGGCCACAAAAATATGAAGAATAATATGCAAAAATCAGATTTTGCACAGCCAACACAAAACCCTAATTTTTCCCTAAAAAGTAGGTCGCCCAACACATTTAGGGCATCAAATCAACTCCCAAAAATTATAAAATTACTTCCTCCTTATTTCTCCTAATTAATTAACCAAATCGATCCTAGGAAGATTAGATCTTCATAGTCCGACCTCAAATAACCCAATGTCGGCAATAATACAACCCAAAATGGGATTGGAGTATGCCAAAGTGGTGGGTTAGATGGGAGAACTAATTAGAACTCTAATAACATCCAAATCTGATTTTTAGCAGCAGTTAATTAATTAATAAATCACCCAGAACAACTGAAACTTTAAAAATTAATATCTCACAAAATACTTGGAGTTTTGGCATGAAACAAATTGCACAATAAAGTAGAAATCATGAGCTTTCAAATGAACTAACAAACTGAATTTTCTGAACACTGAAACCCACTCAAATCTGCCCCTGAAATCTGAAAACCAGTCGCTAGGGTTAGGGAAAATTAATTAAATAATTTCCAGCTCTTTCCTAGCCTCCAAACACACCAAAATATTAGCCCCTTGCTCTGAAATAATTAATAACACATGGCAGATTTCAGATCTAGCATTTATGGCATCAAAACATGATCAAATCATCACCAATCCAAGTCGCTATGGTAGAAATAATTGCAGCAATAACAACAGAAATAAAAGGAGCAATACCAATGACTTTCACACTCCAAACTTGGCGCCAAAATCTGAAATAACTCAAGCAATAATGACAGATCTGAAATTTACTTGAGAGTCTTCAACAATGAATCCAAATGAAGCTTACAATGAGAGAGAGCACAATGCAAGAACTAGGGCATACATCCCAATACTCCAAGCATGGAGTGAAATCAAATGATCAACCAACATAACCCCACTAGAGGAAATGTGACCTCCTTTTATAGAGTTAAGGGGTGCAATATCCAATGACCGACCTTTTCCCTTTTGGAGGGAAAACATAAACTCTCATTATAAAATAAAGTCTCTAATAAACTAAGACTATGTGCACTTTATTATTTTTAATTAAATAATAAAAACAACTAACCTATGTGCACATTAAAATAACTAAAGAGACTCCCACTTGTAGCGCTAGGCATGCCAAGGGTTACAAAATAGACAAAAGACATCTTTGGATCATCTTCAAGCTCAATCCTCAAGCCCATGAGAAGAGAGAATGGGTTGAGGGTCTTCAAGTCTTCAATTTCAAAAATGTCCCAAGAAGGGGACATTACACGTCGTATGTAGAAGATATGGCCCACTGAAATTTCTCTCCTATTGGCAAAAATAAAACAATAGGTTGCACAGAGTTGATGTGGCATGATGTGAGTGTGACAAGTGGATGAATGTGGCGATGACAAAAAAATGGTTTTAGCTTCCGGTCTTTGACGGTCGATGTGGGGCCCACATGATGTGTTGGTTGGGGCCCAACAACCGGTGGGGTCCACTTTTTAAGAGAGGGACCCCCCACCTTTCTTCACATTGCATTTATGGGTTTTTCCTATAAACCCATTTCAAGACTAATTTTTCAAGGTCAAGTTACATTGTTAACTGGCTCGGTGGTCAAGTCACCTACACCATCGGTGAGTCCTAGGCGGATCGAATGGCGAGCTCACTAAGCCACCTCACTAACCAATGCCAAGTCACATCGGACGGTGAGTTCATAGCGATTGGAACCAACAAATAGCCACCACCAACTAACCGCCGAGTTATGTGCCCGGTTCAGGTGAGCTAACCAATGCAACCAACCACCGAACCAAGGCGAGCCAATTGCACGAGCTGTTGGGCTTTCAAACAAAACCTTGCCAAATCGTGGCCGCAATCATGATTAACTCTCTACTAGCAAGGCTTTAAAAAGCCTTAGACTATCTTCTACCGCTACATGTGGGACATTATCCCTTGGGCAAAGCGCGTCGTGAGGTAAAACGATGGGACATGGGGAGTGGGGATTGAACCCATGACCCCATGTATGCAAGTATGAAGCCCCCACCATTAGGCCACACACCTACATGCTAAAATTAGCAAAGGATAATGATATCATCCCTTATCTTTGGGATAAATAAGCCCAACAAATAGTGTGAAGGAGGAGGACTTGAACTGTGAACCTTTTAGGCAAAAAGATAAGCCTTTTACTAATATACCATGGGTGCCTAAACATTACAAAAGGCATTATTTTGTGTTGAGGAGGTAATTTTTAATGTTATTGGCCCAATTTTGGAGAGATAGAGCATTTTTGGAGAGTGTGATTACAGGGAAGCGTTTGGAGATTTAATCAAAAGGATTCCTAGAGCTTGTACAAAGGTTTTTGGTAGACCAAGATAGCGTTGTGATGAATTTGTAATTGTAAAAGGCGAATTTTCATCATAATAAAGCGATTACGAAATTTTTTTGGACCTAGAGACGTAGCCCAAATCGAGTGAACTCCATTAACAAGTGGTTTGCATTATTATTTTGCATTTTTCTCCTTTGCTGACTGTTTTTATTAGTTTAATTTTGATTTTGAATCTTCAAATCCAATTTTAATCATTTATGGGAAATCGAAACTACTTTATTAAGTATCCAAAAATTGGGAATTTGATAAGTGAATGTTTCCTGGATCAAATTGGGTTGCATAATTTAGATTTAATACTGATTTCATTAAATTGAGCCAATTTTTACGAGATTTCGGAAAATTGAGACTAAATTAATAAAGAATCGGAAAATGGAGAAAACGAACAATTTGGTATAAACACCCCATTTTCAGATCAAGTTTGGTATCGAGCTGGTTCATAGCACCTTTCGCTTTGAATTAGTTATTTTTCCATTGTTCAATTGTAGTTTGGAAGTGTAGCTTTCTTAATTGTAGAAGTTCAACCATGGGTAAAGCTCAAGAGAGAGACTTCAAGAACTAGAAGAGATAAACTAGTAGATTCACGAGGAAAACTCTGAGTTGAGGAAAATGTGGCTTCTCTTGGAAGAGGAGAAGCAAGATCTGCAAGATAGATTGATGTCTCATGGAGAATTTCTAATGGGAATCATTGTAGATTGCAACATGAATCGTGCAAGCAAGGAAGAAATCCCTTGCAAAATACTAGATTGGTGAAGAAGTGGAGGAGAAAGAATATTCCACTACAAAACAACTCTCTACCACAGATGCAAAAACTATTAAGGTATGCACCGTAAATGATTCACCATGTTCTCTTTCGTCCCATCATAATGTAAATTCTTCTTTTGCTGAATTCGAGAAACATACTCTGGGTATAGGCTCAATCTGCTGCTAACCAAGATAGGTATTGATGGAAAGGGCCTTGGTATCCGTGGCCAAGGAATTGCTAATCCCATACGGGTTGAGGTACGACCTCGTTGTGCATGTTTGAGATATGGTAGTGGTAAAGGAGAGATTGGAGAATGCTCCAAAACAATTGAAGCAAGGAAAACTTCAGAGCCCAAGTCAATTAGATTAAAAAACAACCCATGCAAGGTAATGGCAAGATTTTTTTGTCAATACTAATGAGAATGTGGTTTCGTTGAATAATGGGGAGGCCTCTCATAAGAATTTTGAGAGTGAGTGCAAGTTGAAATCAAGGAAGGAACCTTCCAATCATGGAAAAAGCATTCAAAAAGGGTGCAAGACATCTCCAAAGCAAAGATGAAAATTCCAAAAGAGGAGATAACATCTATTCCCCTCGTCATACTTGCAAAAATGATAGTCCTAAAAGGTATGGACAACATAAATACTCCAACGTTTACTTTGATTATGCAAAGAATGGTCGTAACACATAATTTATGGTATACATTTCCATGTACTTTTTGTGGATTAAATAACCATTGTGTTTTGGAAGAGGAAATCCTTAGAAATGAAGATTAATAAAGACCACTCTCCAAAACAAGATGTGGAGAATGGCAAGAATTATTGCACTTATTGTAGAATGAGTAGACATTGGATTGAAAAATGTTGGAACCTTCAACCATAGCTTCGTCTCGGATACCGGCAAGAACAAAGTGGCACAAACACCAACAATTCAATTCGTGTAGAAAACCACCTATCCAACGAAGAACTTAGTAAAAAGGAACAACCCAAAGAGGAACATCCATCAGAATGGGTCGGTAAGAAATTACTTGCCTTCATCGATAGTATATTTACATAGCTAAAATTTATTTAGCATGCTTATTATTGCACCTCCAATTCTTTGTTTTTGGGTTTCCATTAAGCATGAAGGAAATCATTGTTTTGAGTAAATGTGGAGGTAGAATATGGAGCGACCATTTAGTTAAGAAGCATCAGTATGAGTAACTGATTATAAAAGTTGTATCATTTTATTCTAACATTAAAATTAGCATGATTAAGCATGTACCACTTCTTGCAACATTTGACAAGATGGGTAAAGAGGTTCTCCAAATCAGTGTTTGAGGTATAATGAACACTGTTTTTATGAATGTACATTGGCATTCTTTTCCTTCCATTTGAAAATGTACTTTTAATACATGTGCAATTTCTTGTATGCACATTTGTAAGACCCCATTTTGGACAATGTTTGTAAATGGAAGAGTATCCAAAATCCATGTATTGTGTATTTGTTTGATAGACCCCATCAAGGGCAAAGGTACTAGTGGATTTCAATGAAAGAGAGAGGATGCTAACATACATTTATAGAGCAACTGCTTATTATTACAATGTATTGTTTTGCCTTTACTTATAATATTGAACAATAAGGAGAATATAAGCATCCCTTATGAAAGAACTTCATTCTAGCCTACAAGCAGTGTAGAGGCTAAGAAAACCGCCAAAAATACCAAGACACTATGATTACAAGAAGGTCAATTGACAAAGATAGGAGAGAGTTATGAAACCTCTTTGTTTCTGGATTTGTAGGTTTCGGTTTGGAATAGTTAGTCTATGAGAATTGAGAAAACAAGTACTTCAATACATGCTTGGTACATTTCGAGATACAACCCCGTGTTGGGAGAGATAGCCTTGTACCGAGAGAGATAGTTGTCATAATCATGAATCAAGGCGAGAAGTAAAAGTTTCTTTTGTTGTTTTGCTCTGAGTTACTAGATGAGGTACAAGAAGAAATTATGTTTGACGAAGAGAGTAGAAAGCCAGAAAAGAGGGAGTGAACCTTTAGTACATTTTTTGAGAATGGAAACTTTTGGTGGTCCAAAAGTTCGTAAGGAGTGATCCAAAGGATACCCATAGGTCATATGGTCTACACAATCTCCGAAATTGTTTGCATACGGAAGATCTCATTGAGAGCTTTTTGACACATTTTGAATGGAGTAAAATGGAGGATACGCTCTGTTGAAATTTCTCTCCAACTGATAAAAATAAAATAACAGTTGTACAAAGTTGATGTGACATGATGTAAGTGTGACAAGTGGATGAATGTGGCGATGACAATTGGTAGTTTGCTCGCACAAAAATTGGTTTTAGCCTCCGACCTTCGACAATCGATGCGGGGCCCATGATGTGCCAACTGGTGGGGTTCACTCTTTTTTGGAGGGGACCCTACCGCCTTTCTTCACATTGCATTGTATTGGTTTTTGCCTATAAACCCATTTCAAGACCAATTTGTCATGCATGTGGGATAAATCCCATAGTTTTACCAAAGCTCAATAGTTAGTCAACTCGACGAGTGGGGACCGAGTTGCATGAGTCACGGGTGAGCTACAAGGTCGAGTTACATTGTTAACCAACTCGGTGAGTCAAGGATGAGTCCCATATTTCTAGCTCGATGGCCAAGTCACCTACAACCACCAACGAGCTCACCGAGCCACCTCACTAACCAATGCCAAATCACAATGGTAAAGTGCGTTCATAGAACTTGGAACCAACAAACAACTAGCTCACCAACTAACCGCCGAGTTATGTGCCCAATTTGGCGAGCCAACCAATGTAACCAACCACAGAGTCAAGGTGAGCCAAGTGCCGAGCCTGTTGGGCTTTCAAACAAAACCTTGCTAAAGCGTGACCGCAACCACGGTTAACTCTCCACTAGCAAGGTTATAAAAATCCTTAGACTATCTTCTACACACTACATGTGGAACATTTTCCCTTGGGCAAAACACACAAAGTGAGGTAAAAGGATGGGACTTGGGCAGTGGGGATTGAGCTTACGACCCCACGTATGCAAGTATGAAGCCCCCACCATTAGGCCATGCGGCCGACATGCTAAAATTAGCAAAGGATAATGTATCATCCCTTATGTTTGGGATAAATAAGCCCAAAAAGCAAAGTGCGGAGGAGGACTCGAACCATGGACCTTTTAGGCAAAAAGATAAGCCTTTTACTAATATGCCACAGGTGCCTAAACATTACAAAAGGCATTATTTTGTATTGGAGGAGGTAATTTTTAATATTACAGCCCAATTTTGGAGAGATAGAGCTTTTTTGGAGAGTGTGATTTCAGGAAGCCTTTGGAGATTGAATCGGAAGGATTCCTAGAGCTTGTATAGAGGTTTTTGTAGACCAAGATAGCGTTGTGATGAATTTGTAATTGTAAAAGGTGAATTTTCATCATAATAGAGCGATTACTGAAACTTTTTGGACCTAGAGACGTAGCTCGAATTGAGTGAACTCCGTTAACAAGTGGTTTGCATTATTATTTTGCATTTTTCTCCTTTGCTCACTGTTTTTATTAGTTTAATTTTGATTTTGAAGCTTCAAATCCAATTTTAATCATTTATGGGAAATCGAAACTACTTTATTAAGTATCCGAAAAATTGGGAATTTGATAAGTGAATGTTTCCTGGATCAAATTGGGCTGCATAATTCAGATTTAATACCGACTTCATTAAATTGAGCCAATTTTTACGAGATTTCGTAAAATTGAGACTAAATTAATAAAAAAACGGAAAATGGAGAAAACAAACAGTTTAGTATAAACACCCCATTTTCAGATCATTAGTGGAATTGCTTATGTACGTTTATCCTTGTAGTGGTTGAGTAGGATTGCATTGCATAGTCCACCATATAGATGGATATTGCATTTCAGTTTATGTAGGTACACTAAAGGTTATTTGTAACCAATTTAAATAGATGCATATACACCTTTTCTTTTTCAGTTACATGTATGCAATGTATATATATGTGTGTAACTGCAAAATTTGTATGCTGCACTCTCCTGATAACTAGGATAAATGATAATCAATTGTCTAAACAAGTAGGCTTGACCGATCATCATGTGACCTTTCAAATATATGAAAAAATGAATGCATCATATCTTACCTTGGACATAGCATTTCTACAGCACAAATTCTATTTACTATACATACATATCTAATACTTTAATACATCTAGAACATGCTGATCATTAATAAGATTCTAGTGTCCATTCATATATATTAAATGGTCCCGTGACTCATCACATTCATTTGCTGAATGATTATTTGATATGTACATTTAACTTTGTTTTATTAATATTATTTAATATTTAATACTATAAGTAGTCCTCCATCCTAGAAACCCTTCATCTTTAAAGCATGGTTCAAGTTGATTATGTTGTTTTTTTGTATTGACATTATGAGAATATCTTGATTGAGTGTTAGTATGCTGTCGTGAATTTGGTGAGAAGATGTCATCTAATTGGAAGGAGGATGACAATTGCTGTTCTATAATTTTTCTATTCTTGTGTAGAGTTAATAAATTTATTTTGGTTACTCATAACAATTTGTAGGGTGTTTAACCATTTTTCACATGGGATGATTATATCTATACCCTATAAGAAGTTCATACATGGGTGTATAAAAAAATTTAATCTTGCACTTTAATCACCCTTTTGAGACATTTACCTAAATATGATACATCACATCGACGACACCTCGAAGAACAACACCTCAAGGTTCTTCACATAGAGATTTGTCCTCATATGAGCAATCTCGATACTCCTTATGGCATCTCATCGAGGATTGTCAAACATATCAAAGACACATAGAACATCTTGAAGCACAAGAGTGAATCTGGGTAGAAGAATGAAGAAAAGATTGTTCGATCTCTTCGCCATGACATTTTTGTGAATTCCATGGCATCAACACACATTTTACAATAAATTGATGAGCATACCAACAACGCCAATTACAACAAAAACCCAATCAACTTCAGCTTTTCACTATTCAAACACCCAAATCCCCGGTGCAGCTTCATTCGTCCCCCTAAATAAGGTGAGCGTTCTTGTCACTTTCATGGTACTTACACTCACTTCACAATTGAGTGTAGAGCCTCCCAACATCTTAGACAAGCGGAGGAATAACCTCCTCATATACCTCATCTATAGCCTGGATGATCAACTTCTTGTTCATACGCCACCCTCGCTTGTAGAAGGCATCCGCCAAGAGGTTCTTGCGAGGATCTTGGAGAAAGTGGAAGAAACCATGGTAGTAACGCATCACAAGATACACCAAAAATATGTTAAGACCTCGGAGACATTGAAGACACCATGATAACGACACACTACAACATTCAAAAGAAAATCTACACAATCATAGAAGATGTTAGCAATGACCTTGTAAACCAATTATGATAATGACATACCACTAATACTTTTGTGTTATCATGTTCACATACTTAATTTTCAGCTTAACTTTTCACTTGTACTTCCCTTTTGGGTTTGTTCGACCATTATGGCTATAAGGTCCTTTGGTAGCTTTATTTTACTCTTTACACAAGTCATAGAAGATGTTAGCAATGACCTTGTAAACCAATTATGATAATGACATACCACCGATACTTTTGTGTTATCATGTTCACATACTTAATTTTCAGCTTTACTTTTCACTTGTACTTCCCTTTTGGGTTTATTCGACCATTATGCCTATAAGGTCCTTTGGTAGCTTTATTTTACTCTTTACACGCTCTTCCCTCTAGGGTTTATCTGTCCATTGCTCCTTTTGAGTCCTTTGATAATTTTTCTTTACTTTATTTCACTTGTATCTTTCCCTTTTGGGTTTCTCCGGCTATTGCTCCTTTAGAGAACTTTGGTAGTTTTACTTTACTTACTTCACATGTTCTCCCCTCTTGGGTTTATCCAACCACCGCTCCTTTACAATACTTTTGTAGCTTACCTTCTTTTTACATGTTCTCCTTCTTGGGGTTTAGCCGACCACCACCGTGCCTTTATGGTCATTTGGTAATTTACTTTATTCTATTTACTTCTCCCTCTTGGGTTTATCCAACCATTGTGCCTTCTTGGTTCTTTGGTAGCTTCTTTTTCAATCTGTTTCCCCTCTTGCGTTTTATCTTAGGGATACTACTTTTTCCCCTTGGCCTTATCTAAATCTTTGCTTGTGCAGGACCTATCGTAGGTTCACACTTCTCTCGAATGACATTACTATCTATCTTTCTTATTACTCGATGCACATTCATATGTACCCTCACATCCTATCATTTAGTCTCTTATGAAGCAAAAGCTCCCTTTATGGTCAACTACAACATTTCCATTATTGTATCATCTTACTTCTACAAACTACTTACGGTTTTCACTTTCCTACTCCCACTCCCTACTTGAGGCACACACATATCCGAGATAAGATCACACATTATTCTTGAGAGTAGGAGTAGGAGTATCTAAGCGTCTTGATTTGTAGGTTCTCCTCTATAATGGCTAAGAGCAAGCTCTCTAGTGTTGTCATCTTACATATCCAAAGGTCGGCCATCCAAATCCATATGGAGGAGGAATATAAAAAGACAAAAAGAAACAAATGTTAAAAGTCAATATTAATCTTAGAAATATCAAAAGGCAATCTCAAAAGGCAAATACTCAAAATTCAATCACAAACAAAAAAGACACGATTATTGGCACACACCCTATCTTAGTTGAAAGCTCAAGCTCTATAACTGGCTTCATAGTAGAGATAAAGGTTCATTGGACAACAATAGCTCGTTAGACTAGGATAGGAGGTTTCATGTCTATCATTAGTGTTGCTCGCCTCTTCCTGCAAGTACCTAATCCTTGCATTTGGTTGACGGTTCCGATGGGGTCTTTAGGAATGGGAAACATGTGGGAAGGTAGGCTCCTTTACTTTTCTTGCATTTCATAGCCTTCATGGGATATTTGTCATACTTCATTAGTTTGTCCAAGCCGAGCCTTACAAAATTGTGTTCCTAAACGTTTTGATGTTGAAAACCCTTTTTGTGATCCTAAGCCATGCCCTTTTGATTAGATGGTCCTATCTTTGCCAAGGAATTCACATGCGCCTTTGTGGCCCCTCACCCTTTCCTTTCGCATTTACGCATCTACCAACTTTATGGATATTGCTGCTAGTTGATCGCATCCCACTTCTTTACTTTCTTTTTTGATATCTTGCTTTAGAGTTCACTCTTATGTGCTATCTTTCGCTAAATATTTGTGGGTTTAATATTGTGATACCTTGGGAATCAACCGAGCCTTCCTCACAAATACCCCTCCTCCTATACTATAAACAACACTTTCACAATGCTTTTGTCATCCTAGTTTTGGCATTAGATAGTCGTGTTCTTCCTATGAGAAATTCTAAAGACACGCTTTGATTTGATTTTGCCTCATTTATTTTCTTCTATTTAGCGCATCTTTTGTTTTCTTAGATTTTCCTATCTAGTTACATTAGGTGTCCATTTAACTTATCTATTAATCACATCTTTCATTTTATTAGACATGTTATCTATTTACATTAGATGTCACATTTTATCAGCATTACCTACGTTAATTAGTTCTTTCGCTTTTAGATATAAGTATGCTCATATTTGTGTGAATAAAAGACTAAAACAATAGATCTCATAGCATCACATTTACACTATCGAACAAAATCACATTAGGAACACAATAGATCAAAATGTTGTCATTATACAAACACACACACACACACACAGACTTCAATTTCTACATTGCGGTACATCAAAATACATAATGGGCCACTTGCACTTCGCAAGGAACTACATTATGGGATGTGACAACATCTCTAGCACCCCTATAAGATATAGTCAAGGATTGCACCCTAAAATGCAATTTTGAGATTCCCCTCGTGTGTCGGCCAAATCCTTGTCCAATTGCAAAATGTGTTCACTAACAACACTCTCACTCTATGCTTGCATTTACACTAGCCAAGTGTGCTCAATGCTTCTCCATCGGGACCGTTGTGTATCTATCACCTATAACCGCATTGCGTCTATCTCAGCCCCTGTCACGATTGCAAATGAGAAAGGACCTAGATCCTCCTTACATCTCTCGTAACGCCGCCGCCTCTCCCACGAGCCTAAAGCTCTCACATGTCAACCAACCGATGGTGCCGCTGGATCTGCATCGTTGCGATGTCATGATGTGCTAGGAACCTATCCAATATTTTGTGATGTGTGGCCTCAATGAGTGGCTGCCACTGCTTTTTCCCCTACAAGAGAAAAACAAAACTAGACCAACGTTAGTTGTGATTCCCCTTGAAATCGGCCCTACATCCTAACATGTGTATCTTTAAGTATATGACATGAAGTACACACAAATATATGTGGATACTCCGGCTGGTCATGAACATCCTCACCATCTTGCTTATCGTTGAGGAACACATCATTCTTTTCGTCCCTTGTCAAGCCACTAGACTAAGCTCCCACCTACCGTCTGCGCTTACTAAAAGTAGGTTCTCGGCCTCGCTGACGTGCGCGACCCACACCACATATCTTGCTAAAATCTCTGTAATACGGAGGCTAATATGTCCCAAATACCCTATGTTAGATCTCCTCGGCCGCCACTCGCCCCCATAAACATGGTCTCTCCCGCCTCTTGCTCACGAATTCGAGCAACTACTTCTACCATTGGGTGGTCTTGTTTTAGACACCTTACCAAAATTGTCACTAGTGCATGCCTTTGTACCTATGCTTCTCCCTATACTCCCTCGATGTTGAGGGGCCCTCCATGGTCTCAAAATTGGGACATGTAGTTTTGGTCCTTGTGCTTTCTCCCCATGACTCTCTCACATGTCTATCCCGATATTGAGGCAAGGCCAATGACATCATTGGGCGTGGTGATGTGAATTGGGTTGTAACCCGATTGAATGAATGAGACTCCACCCACCATGAAATGTGCCCCTTGATCTCCTGTCAAACCTCGAGCTTGCATGGTAGATGGCCAAGATGGCCTATGCATCTGTTGACCTATACATGGGGTCCATACAATATCACCCCTCTGTATCGTGTTTAGCCTCGGGTATCCAAGTCGAGACCTTGCCATTGACCTTTGTGCCCATCGCTAGAATCTAGGTAATAACCCTTTTATTTGATGTAGTATGCCCGTGGAAGATACATGGGGAAGCTCTCATATAGCCAAACATATTATAATATCATTGGCCCATTTTCCGATGCTCTCTTGTCGGGAGGTTGTAAGTGTCATGGGCCAGCTATACCTATATGCACACACTTATGCTATATATTGTGCCATAGTTCAATGCAAAATATTTTTCATGCAACATGATGCTCAAATGTACAATGCATAAAAATTCTGTTTAGGTGCTGAAATGTTTTGAAGGTGTCCAATTTTCCTCTTGTCACTCCCATAAGAAACCCTTATCACTCCAACTTATCACTTCCGCCTTTCAATATACCTAAATCTATGTAGCCAAGCTGCCCAATATACCATACACCTTCCTATATACCCAAGGGTATGTGGAAGAGTAATTGTACGGAAGAGTTAGCCTCTTGATATACAAATTTTTCCTATATACCTCACCTTCCTAAATGATTTGAAAATGGGGTGTTATGAAAACTAACTCAGTTTTTCCCGTTTCCACGGATACTTAAAATTTCCTGATTTATTGGCTTTATAGCTTTGGCTACGGCTCGCTCACGGGCTCTATGGCTTTGGCTCTTGGCTCTACGGATCTAACTCGCACTTGATTTAACTCGGCTCACGATCGGACTTTGAATATTGATGACCCCGGCTTCATAGTATGGGCTCTTTCCCTCATACGATGGACAATACACTTTCTGTAAACAAAATGTAATGTCCCTTTTCGGGTTGAAACTGAAAAACAAGGAAATAGCACAAACCCCAATTGATAGTAAACTGAATTTTATGCAAGAACTAGGGCAACGACCTATTTTAGGCCCACCAAACCCTAAGCGACCAGGTTAAATTCAGATTTTTGCCTTCTCCACACACAAATTTTTAGAAATACATCAACAACATGAAACTCTTGATGAAATCATGCAAAATAATTGCTTCTACCATAAATTGCAGACTGCTGGAATTAATTAATGCTCAAAAACAGCTGAAACTTCAAAATTCCGTTGCTTCAAATACTTAGATAAAAAATGCAAATGATAGCTCAAAATGACCATAAAAATGGAAGCTATCAAATAAAATTAGAATAATATTTTTCTAACCATCAAACCCCATTGAAAAGTGATCTCAAAATCTCCAAATGGGTAGATCAAGCAGGAAATGAATGTGGCAGTCCCAAAAGGGCATGCCCTAGCTGGAATTTGTGCCCTTGCACTAATAGAAACCCTTGCTGTTCTGAAATTCTGAATTTTGAAGCTCAAATGTGACTCCCAGATGAAGCCACCAATGCAACAAATGAGGGTTTTCATCCCCAATAGGATCCAATGAGGGTTTCCGTCCTCAATGGATGAGAGAAAGAGGCAAAGCATGCTCCAACTCCAAGAAAATATCAAGATCCCAAAAATGCATAATCTTCTCCAAGCCAAGCAAACCATGTTATATAACTCATATGAGGTGCCAAATCTCTAAAACATGATCCCCATGAGGACCAACCTCCTTGGCAGATATGTTTCTCCTTTATCTTTGAGCATAGTTGCCATATTCGTACGAATATGGTGAAAAGTCGGTTCGTTCCGTTCTTTTCTGGGATTTCGAACTTGTTCGGTAAAGTTCGACTTATTTCAAACGTATTTTCCTTTTAAAAAGTTTGGATAAAAAAATAAATTTAAAAACTATTATAGTATTACCACTTCAAACTCAAAACCTAAAAGGAACTAAAATACATGGCTCTGCATCAGTGCATTGTTCGAAGAGCTATTTCCATTGTTCGATTCAAAGCGCTATTTCCAGATGAATGAGTGTATAGGTAATACGATTACAGCTGTGCTCGCGAAATGCTAATGGAGACTTGATGCCGCATGAAAGAGAAGTGTTTTCGTTTTAGCGCTGACTGTGCAAACTTGACCTGACTGGGTGTGTAAAGTTGTCAAGCAGCAGCGCCTGTATCTTTGCATTCAACTTGCAAGCATTATCTTTATTTTTCATGCCATACCAGACGTGTTAGGGCTTCAAGCTCCATCAGATCTGACTCGCTGAGCATCAAGAACACTTCATCCCTTATCCCTGTGGCTGTTTAAGTTTCAATATGTGGTTGCTGCTCTTTAATCCGTGGTAAAATTTGAGTTAGGTTTTATTTTTATTTTGTAATAGTGTAGTGGCATTTTCTTTTTAGTATTTAGCAAAGAGTTTAATATTTTTTGGTTTGTAACTTCATATTTAGTTTAAACTTTTAATAAAATGTTAGTTTAAAGTTTAAACTTTAAAATTTTATTATTTTAGTTCTTTATGACTAAACATTATAAAGTTCTTTCATTGAGTTTTATTACATGTAGTTTATAAAATATAATATATTTTTCAATAAAAATATGGATAGCTATTATTTTTAATATATTCTTTAAATCTATAAAAAAATTAAACCAAACCAAACTGAATCTTTTGTAAAATTCCGAGCTTCTGAAGTTTTTCCCCATCCGAACAATCTAAACTTTTCGAACATGGTAATTATGTCTTCAAGCATGCACTTCAAAGACCAACCTCTTTATGAAAATATAAGTTTCTTTTTCTTTTCTTTTTCCCATTCCATCTTTTTATTTTTTAATCCTTTTTGCTGACAAAAGAAATGAGTATTAAAAATAGCTTTATACTAATAATATTATTATTTTGCCCCTAAAATGGAGAATTGACCGGGCCCAACTTATAATATTATTAATTACTTTATTTTAGAAAAGAGGACATTACAAAAACCCCACGGTTCTATCTTCTAAAGAAGTCCCAGCTCCACACTCAACTTCCACAATCCCCTTCTCGATCTACAAGGTGTTTGACGACCTATGTCTCACGGCTCACCGGCTCTTGGCTCTGGCTCCCGACATTGGCTTGGGCTATTGGCTTTGGCTGCAGTTACGGCTCGTGACTCACGACACTCGGCTATGGGCTCTTGGGATTTGTCTTTGGTTACGGCTTGTGACTCACGACACTTTGCTATGGGCTACTCGCTCGCTCGGGCTCGTCGGTCTTGATGTCTTCCTAGCTCAGTAGTACGAGCCCTCAAAGACGGCCCGACAAATCTCCTCTGTGGGATGATGACGATATATGCTCCATCAATTCGATAAGCGACTACATCAATCTCTCGCGGTCATGCACGTCGAAAATGACCCGACTCGGGCTACTAACTCTGGATTTGGCTCGTGACTCACAACATTGGATACTAAGAATCGGGATTGGCTACAAGCTACTCAATTCTGGATTTGGCTACAAATCTCCTCTCGTGAGATGACAATACGCTCTGTCATTTGACAAGTGACTCGCTTGGATACATGGGCGTCACAAACAACAATGTCGTTCTGATGGGCTTTCACGGCCTCTATGACAATAATGTCATTACAATGGGCTCTCATGGCCTCTTCGACAATGTCGTTACAAAATGATGGGCTCTTTGGCTCTCGTCTTTTACAAAATGGCTCTCTGCGCCGAATAATAAGTTCCATAATAATCGGGCTTTGAAATCACCGTAATCCGTAGAAGAACGGGCTATTATTCTCTTTTGCATTGCAAGGGTCAACTCACAACTCCAAAACAAAAACTATAACTCCCAAAGCTCCTCACCAACTCTCTGGGCTTCTCCTCGAATGGCTCGAGAGGCTTTGTTGTGTTCTGAATGCCATTGGGTCCCTTTTTATACCGTTGGGGCCCGATTTATAAGGATATTTTATTTATCCTTTGGTTTATGTTAGTACAAATCCCATACAGGGGATAAGGGATATAAATACCATATTACCCGCATTCTCCAAAAAAGGCTTGGGCATATTTGTTTAAGTTTAGGGATAAAATTAAATCACTTGAAAAATGCCACCATAGCCTTGAATAGGCTTCCACTCATTTTCCATCTCACATGGGCCAATCAACCATACTCCACACTTGGCCTTTTAATAATGCCCACGACCATATCTTTATGTGGGCTTCCTCCAAAGCAGCCTTAAATAGGCTTAGGAGAATTTAAACGTGGGATTATAATCCCCTCTCCACCGTGTCTTCCACTTTATGCGCTTAGGTTAAAGCATTGTCCTTTCATGTGGGCCACCTAGGTTCAGCACATTAGTTTTAAGCACTTAGGGATAAGTACTCCATGTGGGCTCTAGTCGTTTAAAGGCTTTGGCCACCATTTTAGTCCCACATACGTGGTATAGGATTAGAATATGGGTTTATTAATAACCTTCCTCGTTTAGCGCTTGGTCGAGGACCGCCAATGTGCTATGATTTGACTTGCCACGCCTTGAATATTACGTGGGCTTTGACATGTGAGGTGGCATTAAAATATGCATTTGGGCATTTAGTTTAGTGGAGTTGATCTCGGGATCGGCGCTTGCATTTGATCTCAAGCTCGGTCATGCCAATGGCATGTTTGGATGATATGTGACATGCTATTATGAAATGCGGTGAGTTGGCAAATAATATGACCCGCCAATTATATGAGCTTGATGACGTCACTAAGGTGACAAGGTGGCCGGGTACCCCTCCCTAATAAAAAGTGTATCCCATTGGTTGTTAGGCCCCAGTTGGCACATGTTGTGGGCCCCACATTCAACATCTCGAATGTTGAAAACCGGAGGTTCAAACAGAACCTTTTTCCATTTTCTTGCATGTCGCCACTTGTCGGCTCCACAAACGACCACTTGGTGATCTAGGGTAGTGCCACTTGTCATTGCACCTATGCCTTCTATTTTGCCATGCCCCTAATCTTGCATGACAGGTATCTCCTGCGTGATGCCCGTTTCGCTTCGTTAAAAAGGCACCATGAAGCTGCTGACGACTTCTTACGTGCAACTAAATTAGGGATGAATAGGGAACGCTCGCACGTCAAATGTCCTATGGGTCACTAAATACCCGTAGGTACATAGAAGAGTGATAGTATGTGGAAGAGAGATGTACATGAGTGCAGGGTGATGCGTGAGAGTAGAGTGGCATTGAAAGAAATGACACGTGAAAGGTCTCTCGGTCTACCTAATGGCATTCTTGCTCACGGGGGGGAAGTTCAATTGTCTTAGGCATTGCTGCCCATTTGACACCGTGATCCCCCTTGTGCTGGATTTAAGCCGAATGATAGATCATCGAAGAAGAAAGAGAGAAGAAGAAGAAGATGCTTTAGAGATTTTTTTAGTTTATTTTTTGTTTTGCTCAATGTCTTCTAAATTCGTAAACTTTCCATCTTTTTTCTTGAAAAACCTAACCTTAAACTTTGAAAAACATCGTTTAGGGTTGGGGTGCATTTAATGTGTTCAAACCCCTAAACACGATTTTTAGAAAAAAGGGTGCTCGGAGGTTTGAGAAAAAGAGAATGGCGAAATTAATATGGTGTAGCGAGAAGTCATCGGTGAATGCTGAAAATTGCTTGAAAATTGTTTGAAAATTTATAAAATTATGACAAAAAAGCTGTTTTTTGCATAATATATTGAAAAAATCATGATTTTGAATAAATTGCAATTTATTGAGCATTTTTTCAAAAAATACGATTTTTGGAAAAAATCACAATTTTTTCTAATAAGCTTGTTTTGCCAAAAGATACGGTTTTTGGGCTGAATTGCCCAGCTTTTATGATGAGCGGAGATTAATTGTCAAATTTTGTAACTTTGAGTTATATATTTAAACTACATTCAATGAAAATTAGAGGTTTAAGCTATATTTAAAAATTTTAGGGTACTTTTGGGATTAGAGTTCAATGTTTTGGGTAAAAATAACGAATTCTTTAAAGTATAAGCATTAGAAAATATTAATTTTTTTAAAGAATTGGGAACGTCCCATCCAGTCCTTGAAAAGTTTGGGATGTCACAAAATTTTTGGGGATGTGTCTCTGCATAACACTATTAAATACCTACATTAATTATACAACTAGCTACACACTTCCAAACTTAAAAACACTTGAAACCGACTATATTTCTTGAAGAACTATAGTTTGACGCGTTCCTTGAGGAAAATTCCACACAAAGGTGGATTTGCTCGATGCTCATTTTCCCTATTTTACCCTATTTTCCAATTCACAGCTTAAATACAAAACCTACCTCAACCATGGTGGTCTCTTGCATGCACCACAATGTCTTCTTGCTATAAATTTTGGTTGTTACAAAGTAGTTAATCCAGAGCTCAAAAACTTAAATCTTTAATTGCAATGTATCAAATAGAGGGCTTGGACCACTATTTATAGACTCTAAATAAAAACAATTGATCTTTCAAAAATTACTCCTTCGATTTTGTAGAACTGCTATATCTTTGCCACCCAAAGCTCTTATTGACAAATTCGAAGAAGTGCTAACATCTTGGCATTACTAAGTTCTTTTAGGGTATTTACATTTTTTTGTAGTTTTTAAAAAAGTCACTTATATCTCATGTATGTGAGATCGATCTCTTGTACCCGTCTTTGCACCGTACACTTTATACCTTATTTTACCTTTTTGGGTAATACAAACCTAATTTAGCCTTTCTTTTATAGACTATCCGTGCTTTGACCTAACACCGCATACATTTTTGGGTCTTCCAAACCTAGTTTAGTCTTTTCTATATAGGCTATCTAGACCCATTTTAACACCATTTTATTACCTTTTTGGGTCTTCCAAAACTAATTTAACTTTTTCTTTAGAGGTTATCCTGGACCCATCCTAACACCATTTCCCTTGAGAGTTTTCTAAATATAAATTCTTGCTTCTTCAACTAATCTACATATGCATTTTATTTTTCTTTGTAGTCTTGTATCTTTAGGGTTAACATAAGTTGCGTTTGTCCCCTGCCATGGTCAAGACAAAATTATGCACATATTCACTTTTGCAAAAAGGTAAGTTGAGGTAAGTATATTTCATTATATGATTAAACTTCTTAGTTAATTCATTGCGATCATTTACTTTGATTTTGGTACTATGTTATTTTCCAAGCACCATCTTGTGTTACACCGTGATGAGGGTTGGGTGGGGGATATGTATACACCTTATTTTCGCTTCTTGACGTTTTCTTTTACAAGATCATTCTTGTATAAATCTCCTTAAATGTACATCCTAAGGAGTGCATTTGTGATTAGGGTGGGTCGACTTTGTAGCACTTCGTGAGAGATTCATTGTTGTATTCCCTTCCTACTACCACCTTATACCACCTAACATCGCTTTCACATTAGCTTCAAGTATCTTCTAAGTTTCCATTCTCCTTGTTGACCCTCTCCTTCTTTCTTCCTCCGCATTGCTAGCACTTAAACGTCTTGCAAAACCCCGGTTTTGGTCATGTCAGCGACCTAACGATGACATCATCCAAAACCGAGTAATGCCATCTAGGGTGTAAGTATCTAACTATAGGGTTGCCATTTGTCATTTCTCGGGATATCATCAAACCATCCCCTCTACTCTCGCTCGCAAATCTATCTTAAGAAGAAGAGAGGTTTAGGGTTTTGAAGAGTTTACATCTAGGAAGACTAGTTGAAGCATATTGGGCCATTGAAGATACTAAGAATAAGAGCTAAACTAGCAAGGTCTACCTTAGTCTTTGGAGTCCCCAATTTGAGGCTTATTTAGGTCTTCTACCTATCCATCATGGTTTAACTCACAACAATCTGTCACAAAGTACTACTAGCTAAAGGTGGAGATTAATGGGACAAGTTAGTTGCATGTATGTATCACTAACCCTAACCTCTTTCTTCGTCCTTTGGTTGATGATTCTTTATATCATGTATTAGATAAGATAGAGTAGCATATACTTGTTCTCTTATTGCTATCTTTATATTATTGTCATTCATTCACAGTTCTTGCTTTTACCTAGTGGCACCTCTTTATACAACCTTTAGATTAGATAGCTCTTGCTTACCACCTAACGATATCTTATTTTCCATAGCTCTTGTGTCAGCATTTAATGACATCACGGGATATAGTGGGGCCATATACCTTATATAGCCTTAGTGATCATGTTGTATATTTTCCTTATGGACCTATTACAACCTCCTGTGCACACGACCCTTGTCTATAGTCCCGCACCTCTTTGCGGACTTGCAATTTGTGTGTGTTGGCTCTAGAATGGTTTTCTACATTTTCCTAATTTTGAGGATCCTTCCTAGGTCATTCTCGGCTTTGTATTGGGACTCCCTCCTGTAATGTGTTGTGGCTTGTTGAAAATTTTGTTTTTATTTAACTTTGTAGCTATGGTTTTACTTATCATCTATTGATGTTCTCTTCACGTTCCCCACAATATATTTGTAGTGTTTATTGTATATGAATCGTTATCCACCTTTTGTAACTTAGTAGGTAGGCATGGGTCCACTAGAATTGCCATTTTAGATAAAAAAGCATGCATGAGAAACATATTTTAAGGTCAAATAATTTCAAGAGATTAGGGAAGCCATAAAAAAAGTGAATATGCAATTTCAAGTTGTATTATGTCACTTTAAATATTGAGAAAAAGGCATGAATGCAAGTGGCATGCTGCCTCAATACAAATGTCCCAGGGCATTCATTAGGTGTGATATACGTCATGGCCATATCAGTGAATGTAATTTTTAAAATATAAAGTTTTGTATCTTAAAACTACAATTGACCCACTACAAAAAGTAAAGAGCAAAGAAAAAGGTCTATGGTTAGTTCATAAGTAACCTCAAAGTACCGCGTGTGTTTCTAGAAAGGACAAATGACATTTCTTGATGTAGAAGATATGATTTGTGTTTGGTTGTAGAAGACACAATTATTAACAAACTGCCATGATGAGAAAGATTATAAATGTAGTCACGATGAATGGAATTGGGCTTCTTCTCTCCCTGTTTTTGGATAGAAACTTTTTTTCTGTGGAAATCTTGTCTGTATATATTTAGCATTTCTATTAAATTTGGCAAATGGTCAATGATTCATGTGATGATTTTTGCAATGAGTAACACCTGTCATCAATATTTGCATCTGCATACCATTGTTAATCATGGTGGATCTTTGTCTTTGAGCTGTACTGGAGATAGATCCCACACTTTCTGTTTCTTAGCTTAATCTATAGTTTGCAGAAGGTCTTAAGAAGACTTTCTACTTCAAGTAATTCTGGTGACTTGTTTGTCACCCTTCCCAGAATATTGGCAAAATATTCTTCTGCTCAGTCCATGCTTATGAGAAATTTCCAGAAAGATGACAATTTATTAGTAAACAGTGCCAGTTTTTCTTCCTACAAATTGGGGTTTGAACTGTGGGGAAAACCCTAGTTAATAGAAAGGACAAGGCTATTGATTTTATTATAATATTGTCACCATGTCATCTTTTCAACGAGCCATTTCTTGGAGGGTAAGTCTAATAGGTTTCTTGGGTGTCTCTGAGTTAAGTTGTGATTTCTTTGGGTTGCTACTGTTATTTTTGTTCACCCTTTCTCACTTTTGGGTATAAAGTGAGGAAAAATATGAAAAGTTATATCTTAGGAGGGAAGTGGCCCTTTCAAATGCAGAGGTAATCCCTTGATGGGATTCCCATTGCTGTTGTTCCAGACTTATGGGCTTGTTCCATTGGGCAAGAATCATTTAACTTGAAAGTGCTATAACTCAGGATAACATGTACCACCACATGCCCACAGAATCAATTGATCTCCTTTCGGATTTGTCTATCAATGAGTAAAATAAGTATACTCCATATACCCCCATGATAAATTCATTACAATGGCTTAAAAATCACCCCATGGTTATTTCCAAGGCTTGTGAAATGGTTATAAATATTCATTATCGTACATAATTCCTTTTTTGAAAAATATAATGATAGAGTTTTCTTGTCATCATGACATATTGTTCCATCAGCAGTCATGAGGTCATATAATCATTGTATGTCATAGAATCTAATAATAGGAAAGAAAATAGATTAAAATGATTGTAATATAACATTCTATTGGCCTTAAAATGGAACCTCATGCTCAAATTGACAAATACAAGTTGTCTCCTCCTTACGTCAATCTGTACTGCACAGCAAACTCTTCAAATTATCATTCATCCAAGTCACTAGCTTGAGAAGGCCCTTTATGTGCAAACATTTGAGGAACATAATTCTGAAATTATCACAGCTGAGGAAAAACAATGAGCTATATCAGGGAAATGTGTGGTTATTTGTAGATTGCATAGTTGGGGTATGGGTCAAGTCTGCTTGCAGGACCCTATTTTCAGTACCACAGTAGATGAATGCATTAGATCTCAAAGTCAGCCTGAGAGCCCTGTTTTCGAGTGCTTTGGAAAACTTTTGCTGGAGATGGTGGGTGTTTGGCTGTCAGATATCTTTCTGCCAAATAAGCTTGGTGAACTAACTCTTATATGCTGGATTTTTCTTGTTCATTAGAGCATGTGAAAGTTTACTTGCAGGTTACATGTGGCTTTCAGTTGGTCATTGATTTTTGACACCAGTCCTTCATTGACCTTGCCTGTCTGAAGTTTGGCCAGAAGGTCCCAAACCTTAGGGGCATGCATATCCTTCATAATGTTGAGATAAAATGTGAAGTTGCAATTTCCAATTCAGATTAATGACCCGTGAAGCATATATACCATAGTTCAAAAACTCATGCTCGGCAATTAATTGGCAGCCCAAAAGTTGACTTGGAAATTGGGAATCGGCAATTTTTTGGCATTACTTGGCAATTTTAAAATTTTATAGCTACTTTAAAAACATTTAAATTCATAAAATAAACTTAAATTAAATGTAAAACATTGTTAAATGACATGAGAAGTGAATGTACATAATGCCACAAGTATATTCTCTTTCAATTTTTGACCAAAAACAATCATATTTTCATTGTTTGAAGTTGAACTTTGAATCTTTGAGAGATTACAGTCTTCTGACTCTTTGAGAAGTAGAACCATTACCAAAATGAGATCTAGCCAGCTACCAACTTCAAAGACAAATAATGATTCATGAACAATGAAAATAAATTAAAATGATTGTGGTTTTGTAACCTGTTACTCCTGCAGGCTGTGCCACTGTATTCCTTGAAGGCAAAGCTTGATCTTTGAAATTTGAAACTTGAACAATGAAAAGTGAAAACTCAGAAAAGTAAACTGTAAAACATGAGAAGACTCAGCAGAGGGCTGTGATGAGTGATGACTCAAAAGTTCAGAACCCTAGCAGACTCGAAACCCTAGCAGTCACACCATTAATTTGCAGAGAGAAAAAAATGTAGAAAAGGGACCCTTTTTTCTGTTCTGGGCATTCTATACTATTTGAGGGCGATTTGTGGCGAGTAACAACGAAATTACTCACTGAAAATTGACGATTAATTGCCTTGTCACGAATCTCATTTTTGCAACAATTTATTGTTGTAGATCTGTATCGCAATTTATTGCTGATTTATGGCGATTTTTGGATCAGAGATATATATGAAAAGATTGACTGAGCTACAATTTACTCATATTTTGTTTGAAGAATTTGGTTTTGGAAGATATGCAAGTTGATATTGATTGTATGAATCCATTTTGTAATGATGTTTAGAGAATTTTCAAACTCTACATTAGTTGTTTTTGTTGGAGTTTATTTTTTGAGTTTATGTTCTAGAGGAACATTACTCATATATATGTGTCACTTAACGGAGTCTAATCCTCATATAGGTATGATAATTTGTAACTCCCCGAGATTCTTGTGGTAGTTACGTAAGGTGTCACTTTTTGTAGGAGAGGCCTTGATCCAAGAGGATCTGCCAACGACGGTTCCCATGGTACTACCAATCCTATCGTCATTGCTTATTGTTCATGCAATGCCACTTCAATGGATTACGGTACTCCATAACCTCATCCACAGAGTTCACGGTATTTCCAAGATTGTTCATCTGGCTCTCACAAATGTCGCACACATTGTTGCGGTGGTACAATGCAATCTGTGCTCAATAGGTTGCAGTACTCTAGAACCTCATCTATAGGTTCACGGTATCTCCAAGCCCATCCATCCATTTCTAACGGGTGTGGCACACACTTTAGTAGTGGTGCAATGCATCCATCCGTCTCTAACAGATGTCGCACACACACTTGCAGTTGCACAATACAATTTGTGCAAAATAAAGGGTGTGCCAAATCTTCTCGTGGAACACACCATTGACTTGGACAAGATCCTGTATACCTCCATGCCAAAACACAAAGGACAATTTGTACTACAAGGTGCCGACAACATGCTACTTGCAACCTCAATGATGCTCTTTAATGCAACTCCGTACTACATTGTGCCACACCACGTGGCACCCCATAGGACCGCCATAGAGCCAATGTGTCTCTTTGCATACCACACATCTTTCTAGCCACATAATGGTCAAAAGATGAAGTGACACATGGAGTCCTGAAACAATTCAACTTCCATAACCAATCTTCTTGCCTTTACAACATTGTAATCTATATATGTATACACATCTATAGCTTAGATAGCAATCAAAGTAGAAGATACATATCCATACATCTTTCTTAAGTGTATGCCATGTATAGGACATACAAATAAATAAATAAATTTGTTGTTCTAGTTTTGTTATCTCTCTCTCTCTCTCAATTTTCCTACATATCTCTAAATAGCTTCCATGTACATATGCATATAACACATCTAAATATGCATTTAGGTTGTTGTCCACTAGTCACCTCCTGGACCTCATATCGGTGGTATCGAGTGGTTTCTCTTGCATGTCCCATCGAATGCGGCCAAAGTATTTGAGTCTTGACGTCAAACCAAAAGACCCATTAGCTTACCTTCCACGTTGTTTTGAAAAAGTTTCATGGTGAAGGATAGTTCCACCTATGCAAGACATGATTCACACAATAATCAAGAACAAAATCACATAAGTGCTCATCATAGACAACATAAATTTTTGCTCAGCCATTTTGCAGATGTCTTGAATGGGCGGTTCCATTGACCTCATCATCAGGGAAAGCTTTTGGTGGTCAAGTCCCCCTAGGTTTCAAGTAAATCTAGATGTTCAAGTGTTTGAAGGAAAAATTAATACAAATGTAGTAGATAATTGGTTAGATCAGTTAGATTCATATTTTTCTATGAATGAATTTTCTAACAAAGAGAAAATCAAGATTGCACTTTGAAAGTCTCTTCACCCGTCAAGAAGTGGTGGCAAGCCCATACTCGTGGGAAGAAGATGATGTGAAAGAAAGAAAGTCTAAACCAATGTGGAATCATTCTTAGAAGCCTTCAAGGATGAATACTATCTCGAAGATGTCTATGAAAATCTCTGCATTGAATTCCAACAACTGTGGCAAGGACATGACTAGTCAGTCCAAGCCTACACTAATGCATTCCGTGACATTTATGTGAAGTTAGGTTCATTCGAGTTAGAGGAGCATATAATTCTCAGTTCTAATGACCTATGAGGCTACAACCATTCATTGAATCCAAACTGAAGTTGGCAAATGTTAAGATGATGAGAGAAGTCTATTGCTATGCGGCAATCATTGAGGAGTCCAAAATGAAGGGCAAGCCAAACACATTGTTTATGCCAAGGAAGACATCTACTTCAGACAAGAAACACACACCCAAAACAGGAAAATGGTGTGACAAGCACAAAAGTAGTAGCCACTCCAACATAGAGTGCCATGCTCAAAAGAAATTGCATACAAGGGCAAAAACAAAGGATGATGGAGTTGAGCCCTCAGATGGAATCATTGACACAAATCCTAGTGTTTTGGTAAGCACCGCACAAGCAACCCCAACAACGTGAGATGCTAAAGTAAACGTCTATTCCATTCATAGATGTGAGTGCAAGGGCAGCCACTGGATTTTTGATTGATGGTGGTAGCATGAAGAACCTCATCTCTGAAGCAACTGTCAAGTGACTAAATCTTCCAACCATGCCTCATCCGCAACCTTACAAATTGGGATGGCTCAATTCCTGCAACAACAAAGGTATAGATGCCACTCTCCAATGTCGCTTCTCATACTCTATCCTTTCAAAAAAGAGTTAGTTTGTGATGTACTACTCCTTGGGCATCCACACATGCATAGTTGCTAGTGTGTATACAATGCCAATCCTTGCAGCATAGTTGTATCAATGGGCAGAAAGAGATACCGGATTCTTGAAGTGATTCGATGCTCAATGCATGCCACACCAACTCCCAATAAGATTGTGCCATACTGTTATGCATTTTTGTATTTAAAACTTCACCACCTATTGGTGCATGCCCTCCACCAACAAAGACATCAAATTTTGGAAACCACGTATATGCAAAACAATTCTATGCTAGTGTATAGAGTCGTTAGAGCAGGTCAGTTTCCACAACAAGTGAAATGGTTCACGAGGCATTAGCTGGAACCAAAATTCTGCACTTGCTTCCTAGACTTCATGTGATTAGGACTATGGACTATGGTTTACATGGAGGGGCGACTGATCTAGGAGGATCTACCAATAACGGTATCCATGATACCACCAAGGCCGCCTTCACAACTTGTTCATGTGGTTCCACTTCAATGGATTGCAGTACTCCAAAACCTCATCCATAAGTTTGCGGTACTCCCAAGACCATTCTTCCGGCTCCCACACATGCTGCACACTCTCTTGTAATGGCAATGTAATTTGTGCTTGATAGACTCCAGTCATCTAGAACATCATCTATAGGTTCGTGGTATCTCCAAGCTCATACATCCATTTCCAAATAATGCTACACAAACTCCAGCAGTGGCGTGATGCATCGATCTGTCTTGAATATATGCCGAATACTTGCTACAGTGGTGCGATGAAATTTGTGTAGGCTAAGCGTGCGCCAACCAAAGCTTGCACAAACCTTCTATGGAACACAACATTGGCTTTAGTAGAATCCCTCATATTTCCATGCCAAACCACAAAGGACAACTCGTACTGTGTGTTGCTGACAACATGCTACCTACAACCTGATTGATGTTTAACTCAACTCCGTGCTACGCCGCGACATACCACATGGCACCCCATAGGATTTTTGTTATGCTAGTGTGTCTCTTTGCATACTGCGCATCTTTCTAGCTACATAACGGTCGAAAGGTGAAGTGTCATACATGGAGTCCCAAAATGGATGAACTTCTGTAACAGCCCTTCCCACATTTGTGGCATTGTAATCTTTATGTGTATACATATTTATAACTTAGATAGCAATTAGAGTAGAAGATAGTGCTACATCTTTCTCAAGAGTATACCATGTATAGGACACAGATAAATAAATACATTTAATCTTCCAATTCTATTATATCTCTCTCTAAATTCTCAGCATATCTCTAAATTGCTTCCACATACTCAAATAACACATCTAAATCTGCATTTAGGGTGTTGTCCACTGGGTCACCTCCTAGGCCCAATAGCAGGTCTTCATTGTTAAAATGCCCTCAACACGTTTGAGAAAGTGTCAATTTCTTCCCTCCATAAGAACTTTTGTCTTGGTATTAGCATTGTGATGTGTGTTCTAACACAGACATAGTAATGGGCTCATATTAACCCACTGGTTTTAAAAGAGTATGGTCACCTAAGGCCTAATGAAGGCTCAAATATTCACAAACTTGAAAAAATTGTAATTTAACTTTAATGCTGAAAAAGAAATGAGATGCTTTTGAAAGTAAAATTTTAGAAATACAAATCTTCTGTCAGAGATGGAATTTTAAAACAGATTCATTTACCCTACGGAGCTAATTATTCCTGCAAAAGCTATAACAGCTGCAAAGCAAACATGTCAATAGTCCAAGTTTGTAGTGAAACAATGGAAACTGAAAGATAAAAGGAAATTGATTAATTGACTATAGTTCTCTAAATGAAAATGGTCTAGTCAGAGAAATTCAATTAGATAACCAAATAACACAAGTAATACTAGTTCAGATGTGAAAGTAACTCATAAGATTATCGCAGTGATCATGCTAAAACGAAATATACAAAATAACTCTGAAATAGCATAGGCTCAGATCAATATTAAACATACAAACATAAAAGCATATATATAAAAAAAAACTTGTAGAGATTCACTTGGCTCCTTTGAATTAAAGTCTGAATTATATAGCTTCTGCATATGCATATAACACAGCTAAATCCGATTTCAAGGTGTTGTCCAGCGGGTCACCTCTTGGCCCCCAGATCAGGTCTTCACTGTTAAAATGCCCTCCTTATTTTTGAGAAAATTTTAATTTCTTCTCTTCATAAGCTCTTTTGTCTTTGCATTGGCATTATGTTGTTGAGTGTTCTAACATGGACACAGTCATGGTTCATAAAAAGCCTCCCGTTTTAATAGACGTGTGGTATGGGTAAGTTGTAACTTAACACCTAACTAAGGCTCAAATACTTACAAACTTGAAAAAAAATCTAATCTAATTTTGATGTTTAAAAAGAAATGAAATGCTTTTGAGAGTAAACTTTTAGAAATACAAATCTTCTCTCAGAGACAGATTTTTGAAAACAAATTTATTTACCCTATGGAGCTAATTATTCCTTGCAAAGCTATAACAGTTTAAAGTAAACATGACAATGGTCCAAGTTTGTAATGAAACCATGCAAACTGAAAGAACAAAGGAAATCGATTAATTGACTATAGTTCCCAAGTCAACACGAGAAACCAACTGACCTGGATATCATCCATTTCATCTTATCCATCTAGAATTCTATATATGGAGGGGGCTCTCAAGATCTAGAACTATATGGGGCGAGGTCCTTGGCTTCTAGGTAGGGGATGGAGATTAATGCATATGGCGGGCCTCTGCCCTATCTCTCTATATGGTATAGCTGCCAACCAATGACGGATAGCTCTATCTCGTTATATAGGCCCTATATATCCATCTGGCCAGTCGAGTTAGGTACCAATACGATACCAACAATAGGATAGTCAAGGATCGAAGAGACACGTAACTAGAATCGGAGTATATGGATGAAGAGGCCATATCTATATATGGGGCAGCGGCCCGATGAAATTTATTTATTAGGGTAGGTAGTTGTGAGTGGATTAGGTATCTGCAGTGACGGCTAGAGTTGCCTATCTGAATGATAATGGTCTAATCTGAGAGATTCAATTAAATAACCAAATAGCACAAGTAATACTAGTTCAGATGTGAAAGTTAACTCTTAAGATTATCACAGTGATTATGCTAAAATGAATTATAGAAAAAAACACTGAAATAGGATAGCATAGGCTCAGATCAATATTAAACATACAAACATAAACGCATATGACCAAAGGAAAAAGACCTTGTTTGTAGAGATTAACTTAGCTCCTTTGAATTAAAATCTGAATTATATGGCAATGTTTCTTTCCTGGGTTTTTTAAAAATCTCTCCCTTTAATATCAAATAACACCAATTTTTTATAGGCCTTTGGCTGTTCAATCAACAAAATATGAATATAACCGCTTTCCTTGACCTTTGGCCTTTTGATAATAAAACAATTAAGCATTGATTTTACTATCATTGACCCTTCGACATTACAACCTGTTTCCAGCTACATACATTATACAATCCTGATTTACAGAATCAATGTAAGACAAATCAACAATCCCTTGGAGTTCCACATTTGATGCAACCTCAACCAGCTTGCAGTTGATCTTTAATTAAAGATTGATTTTATTGTCATTGACCCTGTGACGTTACAATCCCCCTTCCAGCTACATACATTCTACAAGCCCGATATGCGGAATCAACATAAGACAAATCAACAATCCCTTGGGGTTCCACATTTGATTCAGCCTCAACAAGCTTGGTGTTGATCTTGAGAATGACCCTATCCACACTTTCAAGGAGGACCATAATCCTCTCATTCTTTGTGGCTGGTCCGAAGTGCAATCCTCCAAGAATTTCATGTCCAGCTTCTTTAATTCTGTAACATGCTGCATTGGTTGTGCAAGAATTGACATTACCATCTCTTGAAACTCCGCTGTGATCCAATACCCCTCAGGTGTCTTGAGTTGGGGAATGTACAATACAGAGAATAGGTCACCAGCCTTCACAATAAAAGAGGGAATCGATTCCCTCTTCTGGCTTAGCTGGTTCTGTGTCTTGGTAAGCTCTTAGCTGGTGTTTTTAACATGATTTATACTATACTGATTTCAAAATCAATAGAAGTCGCTATATGCAGACTTAGCATCTTATGCTGCTCCTGGCGTTTTTCTACAAATTTAATCTTTTTGTCAACTCTATCTAACTCAACAGCTTTATCAGTATTCTTCTTTTCAATGTCCACAATTTTTTCCGTTAGATTGTTTGAGTTAATATACACTGGGAATAATAACTTGAGGATTTTCTCAACCTCAGTGTAGACTTTTAAACAAGGGCCTCGATTGTTACCAAATCAGTTAGTGACTTTGTACATTGTATATCTTTTTCTTCAAGTTTTGTACCTCCTTGAAGTATCACTTCCTCTCATCTAGGATAATATCCTGGGAGCACATGCTGAGGGATTCAAGTGTTGATGTAGGCTCGTCATTTTGTAGCTTCGATACTTCAGCCACTACCCTTTCAGTTAATGCTGTAACATTATCCTTCCTCCTCCTCTTTCTTTTTAGTCACAACTGTCTTAAACTTCTTATTTTTATATTTGAGGGATACCTGAGACTTCTTGAGAAATTACATTTCAATATTTTCAAACTTCTGTATCTCCAATTCAATTAGTTTTCTCCAAGTGTCGAAAAAGTAACTTTATAAAAGACACTTATGTTTTATTATTATAAAAAGTAATTTTTGATAAAGTTTTATTATTATAAAATGTTACTTTCGAAAAAGCAAGTCATAATGAAGGAATAGAAATGGAAAGTTGCTTTTGGAGGCTTTTCCTTGGGAAAGTAAAGTTATAAAAGAGCGTTAAGGGGTCATTTGGACACATCTTTTTGCTCTCATCTATTTGGACATTGAAGGTTTGAGCTGCTGCTACAACTTCTGCATTTGAGGACGAAAACTCTCCTTTGCAATCCACATCTGAGGACGAAAACCCTCTGGTGTATTCAGATTTGTGGACGAAAACCCACTAATCTTCTGAGGTAGTTCCAATCAGGAGCTACATTTGGGCTTACAATCAACAAATTTGCAAGATCAGATCAGAATTATCAGCCAGGGCACAATTTGGATCAGATTTCAGAGATTGGCAGCTAGGGCATCATCTGCAGATCAGATTTTCAGAGTTTCTTGTGTTGGAACAACCACCAATCAGGTGATATTCGCTTGGGACAATTTTTGGACAGTTTTTGCACAATTTTAGGCTGGGCAAAATTGTAGGGAGGTGGAACAAATCCCTTAGGAGGCTAGTTTAGTTGTGAAAAGGGTTATTTTTGGTGCTAGGGCTTGCACAAGGCCTAAATCTGCCCTAGGGCATCATTTCCAGCCTTCCAATCTTCAGATTTTGTATCAAACGGTCAACTGTTTTTATCTTCCATTTTCAGTTACAAAATAAATAAAAATAAATTCAGATCTTTGTTGAAAAATTATTTTCTTCCATATTTCTATTCCTAGAGGATTTCTAAATGCTTTGAGCCTTTTGGGTATTTTTACTTTGTCAGTATTTGTTGAATAAAGGAAAAATTCCAGATTTCATTAATTCTGCCCAAAGGGTTATTACAGCCATAAGGGTTGGGTATAAATTCAGATCTCAGGAATTTATATTCTTTCTTTAAGGGTTTTTCTTGGAAGATTTCAGTTTGCAATTAATTTATTGAAAAGGGTTTGCTAGAAAAATCCAAATTAATCTTATTTGTCCAGGAAAGGGACATTACAATCATATTCATAAAATGTATTTAATTCTTTAACAATTTCACATTCTGTCCTACTACATAGCCTTCACATCTAGCTCCTGCGGGTGGCCCCCTAGCTTCCTCACAATTTACACCTCCATAACCCTTATGGATTACATCTTCAGACCAAATACCCTCATAATGATAATCATTGGACTGCAAACTATCTATAATTGTAGGTATCAAAAATCCTGTCAGTAAAAGTGCTATCATGATTGGGAATACATCCGTTTTGTAAGTGTTTTTCACCAATGTCTGGCTAGGTCAATTGAAATATTACAACTAGTCGTTGATTTACCCTTGCCCATAAACTGCTATTTTCATCTTTTGATTTCTTTTATTTCTTTTTGATCTCCCAAACACTTTCATTATTTGTTCGATCTAATTTTCAGTTTTAACTTTGCCTTATTTATTCACATGTTTCACTCTGAGACAAATAAGAATAGAGAAGTGCCCCAAGAAAATAAGAGATACCTTAGTGAAAACAGTATGAGATTGTGTCACATGACTCAATTTCGTTAGCTCTGAGGGTTAAGCCTAGGATAAATTAACAAGAAATAGTCCGAGTAGAGAATGAACCGTGAGGCTTCCTGTTGTAGGCTGTGATTGGCGGTGGGAATAAAGCCCTTAATCGCAGAGGATATAACAAACTCAGAATTTGAAAATAAAAGAGATACAATGACACTGAACAATCAAGGCAAATAAACACAGAACAAGCATAAATAAGACAACCCTAGTCTCCAAACATAACCAGATCTGCATGAGACAAGCTTTCCAGGGATTGAAAGGGATTCCACATTTATACGTTAAAGCCCATTGCAACTGCATAATTATTAAAATATTATCTTTTAACAAAAATCTGTAAAAAGGCAGCCCCAAACTTCTGAAAATTTGGGTCTGTTGGTGTCAAGACACTGCAAACTTTTGCAATCATGTGAAGGCTCTCTTTTTTGTTCATTCTCAACTGTTATCACTTATCCCACTGGGCCAATAAATATTGCAAACGTTTTCTCTCTCCCCTTCCTGTGATTTTCTACACTGGGGTCAAGCTGGGTCATAAGTTAAATGTTTGAAATCTTTGGAAAATCATTTGACATAAGCAAGGATCCGGGAGATAGTATGTTTGAAGGGAAAGATGACCAACAAAGTCAAATGCTCTTGCATAGAATGTCAAGATTAAGGAATTCAAACAACTCCATGAATTTTTAAGACACAATTTGTGGAAAAACACGCAGAGTGTAAACCACTAACTAAAAACATAAAGACTCAGTCAGTCCCAAGAAGTTTGGGTTTGTGCTTCATCCTAGATTCTGGTGATATTAAATATGCAGCTTCAAACTATCCTTTGTTCAGTATTTTATAGATCAAATATTCATATGTACACTGAAAATCATGTTACACTTACGTGCACGGAGGCTAAAATAATACTATACATACCCTATCAAAATCGTCCTTGAAACTTTATTTGAATACTCTCAAACTCGATAAATTGTCCTAGCAGGTGGAGAGTTCTCACTTCATTCTATAAGTCAGGATGAAATTCCTTGTGTACTTGAAGTGCATTTTGACCTCATAAACTTGCTCTATATCCTGTACGCCAATAAGCCATATGCCTTGACCCTTATATAGCAAATGTTACTCCTACGGAAGTTAATACTCAACAAATGCAATTATGAGAAATGTTGAGGGAACAATTATTGGTTAGGTGCTTTCATTTTTAGGTTGAACCTTTTATTAACCCCAATGGTTTATAAGTAGAGTGCTTTTGTTTTACAAATAATTTGGAACTGGATACTTGTATTTGTTGTCAAAGTAGTTATAGGCCTCTATTCAATCAGAGCCGTTAAATGTCTCTAGACTCTATTTGTTTATTAATATTGGAGATATGTTTGTGTTTTTGCAGGGGCAAAAATAAGCGTGCACGTCATGAAAAACTAGATGCGTATGCTGCTGTGGTGGGTTCTCTTTTCTTTCAAGCAAAGGATGTAATATGGATTTTGTTATCATGCTTTTGATTGCAATGAACTTTGCTAGTAGTACTGTTGGTCAATATTTTTGCTTCTTTCTAAGTTGGAGCTGATACCATCTCTAGTTTTTGTTTTCTCCAGATGTTACTGAAACGATATTTTGAAATGGCTGGAAGTGAGGCTGAGCTCGTCTGGCCAAAAGATGTTGCACTTCGGGAAAAGATTCAAAAACGCAAAACAATGTCACTTTTTGATGATGATGACGACCTTGATGATTTTTTCCGAGTTTATTTAGATTCATGTTCCATACCAAACAGCTTGGCTTTGCATCCGTCTTGGGGTTTGATGGAAAGAAATCAAACCCCATGGTGTGCTGTGGCATTATGCACTACTAATTCTTTACGAAAAAGTGTTCAATAAGGGTTTTCTCTGCACCTTTTGTAGAAGCTGAGCAGTAACAGGGTCTTTTGATGCTTTAAGACTAAAAAAATAGATTGAAAATATTCTTGTGGAAAATAGTCTCATTATCAAGTTATAGAGCATCATTGTATCCTACGAATAAATATTTGTTATTCCTCATTTATGATATTGAGAATGTTTTGTGATTCATATCTGATCGTAGAGTGGCACATAGAAAACCAAGTCTTTTTGGTTGAGAATCAGTTGTTGAAATTCCCAGAATTGCACCAGATGCATCACTCTGAAGAATTAAAAGCAACAATAAAAAATCACTTGCAGAGGTTTCATAACCAACTCAACTATAGTATCAAGTAAGTAATTATATTTAGCTTTCCTAATTTTTCCTCTGACATCTTACACCTTTTGCCAATTGTTTTGGCTTAATGTGTTGGCAGTAATTATATTTAGCTTTCCTAATTTTTCCTCTGACATCTTACACCTTGGTTCTTTGCCAATTGTTTTGGCTTAATGTGTTAGCCCAATGATGGGAACTCTGCTATTGTGTCATGCCGTTAAAATAGCAGCGAGCAATAACAAGGAGATAGATGGTACCTGAACTGGTCAAATGTGCTAAACACAATTGATGTTGGGAGTATAGCATATCCAGCAAGTTTTATTTGCTTTTGCTATTTATGGATTGAAAAGAATACCAGGGACTAGTGCTGAACTGAATAGAAATTGGATTGGCATTGCTGTAATTGGTATGTGCTTTAGAGTTATACCACCCATAGTTCAAAAAATCGTTATCAGCGATTAATCTTCAGGCCAAATTTTGACTTGGAAATTTGAAGTTGGCAATTTCTCGGCAACTTTATCGCTACTTTAAAAACATTTAATTTCATAAAATAAATTTAAATAAAATAAATTCCAGCCTTATAAATAAGAATTAACCACATATGCAACAAAATAAGATAAATAACCACAAAAACAACTCATAATATGATTAATCCAAGGCTCCAAGCAGTACCATAATGCATTGCAATGTGTCAACAATATCATTAAAATGATTTGTTCAACATTACTTCAAAGCAGACTAAGAGCTGGTAATTTTCTTCCAGACAGTACTCACATGCAGTTTAACTTGGCCAGCCCTAGAAATATATTCATATGTTTTGACATTAAGATGACTTATGCAAAGCACTACCACTAGCATTTAGCATTTAGTTTACCCACTTGACTTCTCTGAAACATCCTGATTTCTGCTACAGTACACAAAACAGCCCTGCAGAGCACTTTAGCTGACAAATAATTCAACATGACAAGATGCAATAATACATCCCGCCCAAATGACAAGTACAAACCTTGGTCAGAAAATCACAAAACACGCTTCAAAATAACTTTTTTTTTTTTTTTTGTTTAGACATTTATACACTAAACAATGATTTTCAACTATAGTTCTATTGTTTTTCTTGTGATTTTCTAGGAAGGAGTTTTATCGCCATAAATTGTCGATTTATCAACACAACAAAAATCATGAATTTTCAAAAGATAAATCATTTTCATGCTACCAAACGATTTATCGCCGATAAATCACGATATCTAGAATAGAGATACCACCACTACGTGTATACCTTTGGTGTTGGAATCATGCAAATGCTTAGTTGGGGTCTATGTTATATGTTATTTGGGATGTATTTCAGATATTAAATTGCATGTTGGGTAGTGTGCTTATACAAGTGGCAACTAGCGTGAGGTTGAGTATCCGAATTGTATGTTGGGCGGTGAGCATCTACAAGTAAAGGGGAACTAGCGTGAGGTGACTATCTTATGGATATATCTTTAGGTTGGAATTTGAGCATCATTGTGTACGCTGGGACGTGAGGGAAAATGATCCTTAATGTAGCTAGGTGTACATCATCTTTTTAGTCATTCAACAATTTCATCATTGTATGGAATTACCTTATCAAAGATTTTATGTGTACACAATCCATGATAATAAGAAAACCTCTTTTGGAAATA
Source organism: Taxus wallichiana var. yunnanensis (assembly GCA_018340775.1). Lineage (NCBI taxonomy): Eukaryota > Viridiplantae > Streptophyta > Pinopsida > Cupressales > Taxaceae > Taxus > Taxus wallichiana. The sequence continues at coordinate 728,972,324 of CM031239.1, read as the reverse complement.
TTTGTGTATAATTTTGTTCCCGGATAAAGGGCTCACTAAAGGCATAAAAATGAAGGTTAAAATCCTCTTGTCTCTACTATAACTAGGATTGTTCAAATTCAATTTTCATGGTCTTGCAAAAGGAAACCTGGTCCGATGGGCAACAAAGGTATTTTTCGTGATGATAGGGGTCAAGCAACTCTAAGTTTTCTCCTTGGACATCGCAAAGGGCACAACTAACATCGCGGAAGAGAGAACCCTCCTCGAAGGTTTGGAGAATGCAATCGTCAAAGTTGGAAGAAGCTAATTGTGGAAGACGACAATCAAGCCATCATCAATGCCGTGTTTGGGGAGGGAATTAAGGCTTGGCAACCGCAAAGCATTATTGAAGAAACCAAGTGAATGGGCTCCAAACTTAGTAAAATAGATTTTAAGCGTATTAAAAAGATGGTAATTGGGCAACAGAGACTCGGTTGTAAATGGAGGGACCGTGATGTGCTTTGACTTTCCCAAATAAAATCTTGATCCCGCCCTTCCCAAATGAATTCCAAAGTATATTGGTAACGGTTGCCTCCCTTGGAGGGTTTAGAAAAAGAAAAAGAAAGAAGATAAGTGAAAAAATAAAGGAAGAGAAAAGAAGGTAGTAATGAGATCGATGGACTTGGTAATAATAGCGAAGAAGGGACTAGATTGTCTTTGATCGTGAAGGATTACAAAGACATTGAAATTTGTAGGAAGAGATGGGCTGGTCTGGGCACTTTGGAGTGATGCTTCTCATTTGTGAACTTCACCTCCCTCTCCCACCATGATGATATGTTGGCAATAAGTTTTTGTTCATGCATGAAGGAAAATATTGCAAAGGTGGTGATTGTGTACATAGGTGCTTGGTTTTTGGTGTTGTGTAGGGCTTGAGGTATGCTTTCATTCTTTTCATGTTGTTTGTGGAAAGCGGAAAGAGGTAGAGTTCGGGTTTTGGCGAATGAGGGTGGTTACATATGTCCATTGCCCCCTTTGGTTGCCTAGTATTGGGATGGTGAGAGTGTAAGTGTTGTAGAATAATAATTTCAAATGTGCAAGTGTACACCATCTTGTTAGTCATTCCACAATCTTGCCATTATATGGAGTTAAAGTTATCAAAGTTTTTATAGCCATTATAATAATAAGAAAATCTATGTCGGAAACATTTGTCTATATTTTTATTCCCATTAGACTTCTAACATAAAAGGTCTAGCATTAAAACCGTTACAAGGAAACAAGGTGTAATGCCCTATAAATTAGCATACTCGATTAACCACGTTAATTGGAAAATTACCGATTTTTTGAAAAGAACTAATAAGAAACTAAGTTTGAAATTACGTTATTAAAATAATGTTGACCATGATCGCCATGTGAGTGATACAATGCATTACGATTCGACATGCCAAACGGTGCACAACTTGACTTACACTTTTCTGCCAGCTTCTAGTTTTGTGTTTGTGTGATGAGGGTATGCAGGAAATTGACTTTGCCAACAACCCTACTTGACATTAGATTAAGAGGTCCAAGTTTGTATAGGTTGCATGTTTAAGTTATATTTTCAATTTGTCAATGTAGTCATAAGGGCTCACTTGGAAGGCTAGTTGTTGCATCAAATTGAATTTGTGTAGCCATTATAGGCCCCATTTAATTAAATTACAACACCCCATTTAATTTTATTTCCCTCACACCATTAAAAATTTCAAAAAAAGATTTATATTAAATGGGTTTAATTAGGAGTTCAAATTCTCATTAGGGAAAAGTCAACCTCCAAAGTACAATTGTAGGAATGCTTTTGAGCCCTTAGATCAAAAGATCCTCTTACTATATATCTTTTAGGTTGTCTAAAAGTCATAAATTTATGTACGGTTTGTTTACTAGGTTTTTTCTCATTTATTTTGTAGGTACTAGATGGTTGCTCCAATGGAGACTCCCATAATAAGGCAAGGGTTACACACATATACATATACATATACATATAAAAGAATGAATGTCTTAGCTAAACTATCACATGTCATTATGTTAAACCAGGGTTAAAGTTATTCATGGTGCAGGTCTAAGCATGTATTGCTAGTTGCTCAAGGCATGTGATAGGGCTATATAGAACCAAGGGCTTGTGTGTAGAGGAGGATAGCGACTATAGCCACACTTGCCGGAGGTAGGCGAAGGGCTTGAACATGTATTAAACGTTAGATGCCCTTGTGGGCTATGCAAGGAAGAGATGGGGGTTGCGGTCTCATGCTATGGTTGTGACCCCTTTACTTTGTATTCTCGGTCAATACCAAGTGGTGGAGGTAGGGTTGAGCCCTCCCCAACCGCAAATCAATTTAAACAAAATTAAATTATTTAATCATATAACTACTTTTGTTTTCCTTTTTTAATATAAAAACTCTATTTAATATAAAATTTATATACATATAATATACACACACACACACACACACACACACACACACACACACACACACACACACACACACACACACAAATGTAGAATATAAACATTCAACAAAAGTTCATCTACAATTTTATTTTCTTTTGACCCAATTACATATTATACATGTACTTATAGAATTTGATTCCATTGTTACAAAAAGAAGCTCTAGTTAATGTTTATCTCATTGATTTTACAATTTTAATGAACCCCAACTATCATTTCTCTTATTATTTGTATAATGCAAAACTCAAGGAATATAAGATAGAAGGGAGAGAAGGTTCACTTATTGATACCAAGCATTGATTTCTCATTTCTTACATGGCTTTCAATGTACCCATGACTTACTATAGGCAATGCAACAATGGTTTGTCCTTCAAAATGGGATAAGAATGGAAGAGAGAGAGTTAAACATCATTTCAATTATTGTTATTCTTATTTCATTACAATGGCAATCATTTGTGCAATATCAATATTCAAGAAACTTGAGAGAGGAAGGAAAGAGCATCACATATTTTGTTTTACACTCAAGTTCATTCCTATCAAAAGTTGCAATACAATATATATAATTTCAACTTGCAATATGAAACTCAAGAGCACCCGATACTTATTTCCTTTGCATAAAATTTACATGGAGTTGCATCCTTTAGGTTGAAATAAGAATGAAAGGGGTATGGCTAAAATGCATTTCACATTCAAGTTTCCACATTTCAAAACAATCTTCTACAAACTTTACTTGTACCATTACATTTCAAAATACAAGTGAAGGAATACTATATTTGCTCCCAAATACACAATGAGAGCATAACTTGCTTCATGCCATAAGAATTTTCAACTACCTTGTAAAGTTTACAACAATGACAAAATAATTTCAAACAAGGGATATTACAATAATGTTAATGCTCACGTTTGAAGACAATTACAAACACAAAGTTGAGCACTTCCAAAATTTTAATTTTCATAACAAAATACTATGTTTTACTACCACAACCCAACATCCAAACATTCCAACTGATGATCCAACAATTCAAAAGAGAAGTGAAGAAAACATTTACCTCCCAACCATATAATAAGAGAAGATTTCTCTCATTGATCCACACATTCTCCAACTTATACAAGGACTCAAGAACCAACAACCAAGCTATGAGAGATGAAAAGCACACTCGAACAAACACACAAACACAACCAATTTGCACAACAAAAACAAGTTTGTTTGAAAACATAGAAGGTTAATGCCACAATCCATAAATGAAACCAAACACGACACACCCAAGCCATTCAATGGCTTATCAAGGGAAATAAAATGCTACTACCCATTCTCCATTCACTAAAGAAGATAGACTATACTTTGGTTCCGCCAATGAGCACACACACACATGTAAATTGCCTTATTCTTCCACCAAGATTTCACATTTATTCATTTCCTCCATTTGAATACATACAAAACCACTTTTCATCCCCACCCTTATAGTTTCATCAATGACATAACACATCCCTAAACATATTAGCACTCTTACATGTCCGACATTGAGCGCAATGCAAGTATACTAATATCTAAATAAATTATTTATGTGTTCAAATGAACCACAAAATAAAACATATGATGAAAAGAGAGTAAGAATAAATAATTTATTCACATACATCAAGAGGATGGACATACCTCTTGTTCATCTTGCCCCCAATTCTTCAAGTTCACACCAAGCACTCCAAACAATAATCTTCCAACTTTTCAAAATCACCTCCAAACTTAAAATGCATAACCCCAAAACAAGCAACAAAACTAGTTTAAGTAAACATAAATTCAATTTGGAGCATACAATGCTATCATACCATATGACATGCTCCAAACCCTCATACAACTCATATTCCAACAAGGCAATAACACTACTACACAATGTGCAAATAATTTGCACATTTTGGGTCATTTTTGTGTAGGAATTGACTTTTTGGGTGTTTTTGGCATTTTTCTTGGAAGAATTCTTGTCGATTTTGTTGGAATGTGTGTTCACATTGTCTAGTGGTTTGCAATATTTCCCAACCAACTTGGTTCTAGCCATGTTCTATTAGAATGGTAAATATGTTTGTCTTAATGTAATATATTGTTACATTATTAGTACATTAAAAACTAACACTATATCTTGTTGATAGTTGATGATTTCTCTCGAAAAATGTGGGTGTATTTTCTTAAGAAGAAATCAAAGTGTTTTGCTAATTTTGTTGCATGGAAAACATTGGTTGAAAATCATACAGTAAAAAGGTCAAGGCCTTTAGGTCAGACAATGGTGGAGAATTTGTCTCCAAGCAATTCAATGACTACTACACAAAGGAAGGTATACACAAACAATATACCACTCCTTACACTCCACAACAGAATGGAGTAGTGGAAAGGAGGAACAAGACTATTATGGAGATGGCACAATGTATGGTGCAAAGTAGAAATGTACCTTTTTGGTACTAGGCAAAAGTTATCACTACCGTAGTGTACATCTTGAACATAAATCCATGTAAAGCTATACAAAACATAACTCCCGAAGAAGAAGCGCGGTCAAAAGAAAACTTGATGTAAGTGATTCATGCATTTTTGGTTGTACTACTTTAGCATTAATTCCTAAAGAAAAAAGGATTGGTTTAGATGCAATAAAAGTACATGTTTGTTGGCTACAGTGAGAATTCCAAAGCATATAAATTGCTAAATATGTCTACAAATAAGGTTGTGATAAGTAGAGATGTGAAAATAGATGAGAAGGTTCCATATTTCTCAAAAGATGGTATACCTACTGATACTAGTAATATTTGGATTCCCATTGATAATTTTGAATCAAGTGTTAGTCCTAAAGAGGAACATAACTTAAAAAGATCCACACTAGAAAAGTCTAACTCGATGGAAGGTTCTAGTGAAACAAACAATAATTCAGCTAATCACATAAAAGACCAAAGTGGTACCATAACACACTATATGATGTTCGACAAGATGAGCTTCCAAAATCATTAGAAGGTAGATCCACCATATCTGGGAAACAAGCAATACAAAATCTTGAGTAGGTAAACTTTGCTCTCAATTCAACTGTTTCACAAATTTTTGAGCCCAATAATTATGTAGATGCTAAAGGAAATCTAGAATGGGAATCTATCATGAAGGTGAAGTATGATGCTCTAATAAAAATGGAACTTGGGTCTTGTCAGATTTACCCCGGTAAGAAAGCCATTGGTTGTAAATGGATTTACAAAGTAAAATGTAATTCGATGGTTCTCTATGTAAGTATAAATCTCTTCTTGTTGCTAAAGGATGTGCACAAGAAAAAGGAGTAGATTATGAGGAAACATTTTCTCCTACAATGAAAATGGTAACAATTAGAATGGTTATTGCTATTACTGCTTAGTTTGGTTGGCTAGTATATCGACGGATATTAAGAGTGCTTTCCTAAATAGAGACTTAGAGGAAGAGGTGTACATGGTACAACCAGATGGATTTAAAATTCATGGGAATAAACATAAGGTTTACAAGTTAGGGAAGTCCTTGTATGGACTTAAGCAAGCTCCTCGAGCTTGGTATTTCAAATTTTTAAAAATATTAAAGAGTCTAGTTTTAAAAGATGTGATGCAGAATCTACTCTCTATGTTAAATTGGTTGGTGATGACATAGTGGTTCTAGTTGTCTATGTTGATGATCTTTCCATCACCAAAAGCAATAATGACTTGATTAAATAGGTGAAAGTCAACATCTGTTCTATGTTTGAAATGATTGATCTAGGACTGCTTCAATATTGTCTAGGTGTAGAGTTTTGACAATGCTACAATTTTGGTTATACAATTTTTGTATCCCAAACAAAATATGCCAAATCCTTGTTAGAAAAATTCAGAATGTATGATTGTAATCCAACAACTACACCTATGGAAGTTGGGACAAAACTCTCAACTAACACTAATTCACCACTAGTCAATGAAACAATGTATTGGCAATTAGTAGGTAGTTTGATTTATCTTACTAATACTTGACAATATTTATGTTTTGTATTAAGTTATCTTTCTCACTTCATGAGCTACTCGAATGAAGAACATTGGCAAGCTACAAAATGAGTTCTCAAATATGTCAAAGGAATTCAATATAAACAAACCGATGATTTTGAGATGACAAGTTATACTTGATCCACAATATAAACAAAATGATGATTTTGAGATGACAAGGTATACTTGATTCAGATTGGGTAGGATCAGTTGATTCTAGAAAGTCTACAACATGTTATGTTTTCACTCTTGGTTCAGGAGTATTTTCATGGCAGAGTAAGCTTCAAAGTACAGTTGCATTGTCTTCTACTAAAGTAGAGTACAAAATGGTTGTTCATGCATGTAGATAATTGATGTGGATTCAATCAATATTGGAGGATCTTCAACTTGATTCATCGTCATCGACACACCTATCTTCTGTGACAACCAAAGTGTACTAAAGATGGTGAAGAATCCAATTTTTCATGCTAGGACAAAACACATTGAGGTTCATCATCACTACATCCAACAGTTGGTTACTAATGAAGACATTTGTCTTTATTATTGTCCTACCTCTGAGCAACCAACTGATATAATGACTAAACCTTTGTGTAAAGAAAAATTGTAAAATTCCGAGATAAGCTTGGAGTTGTTTCCATCCAGGTCTTTAAGGGAGGGTGTCAAAATAGTTAATAATATGTTTTTATTAATGTAACATATTGTTACATTATTAGTTTTATTGTTGGACTCCTTGTTACGAATGAAGCCTTGTTTAGCTTTCTTTCAAATATTGTTATGTCCACCTTCCTACATTCTAGCACTTGTAAGAGCTATTTATATGACTCATTTTTTTATAATAAATAGTGTTTGCATCTTCTTGGACCAAATATATTTATTTGCACACATATTGTTAGTGTGGAAATATTTTTCTAGTGTATTATCGGTTTCATGCAACAAATTATTGTAACATGAAACTAACTCCCTTTCCTATTTCTTAGGCACTCACGTTGGCATCAAATAAAGGGGTTTTAGAGAGAGAAGATACAAATTTGTATATTCACTTTGAGACAATAATGAGAGACTATTGTGCATAATGTTTGTTATGTATCATGTGTGCAATGTCTTAATCAATGTGGTAATGGCAAACATGAGAGATCCTACATATGTGTGAGTGCATTGTGCACTCTAATATGGTATCATAACAACTCAAACATCCATTACTCAACCTAGTTTTTGTGTGTTGCGAATGCCACATTGCAAAAATTTATTATGGGGTAAACTAACAAAATTACATTTGAAGAGACAATAATCTCTAGGAGGAAGAGCTCCTTCAACTCTCACGAGATCCTGCACCGTTTTTTGTGCTACACTCGTGTTTTTTCGACTCAAGAAGTAAACCTTGCCTCCTTGAGCACACTCGCATCCATACCTCTCATATATGCCTTGGCAATTCAACCGTTTAACTCTGCAAGCTTCTAGCGAGTTGATTTTATTTCTATTTTTTTATTTTTACCTCGACGAAGGTAAAATGAAAACAAAGCTCTTCAACTTCAATGCACTAGATGTTTCTTAAGCTATCTTTGAAAAGATGCTAAGTTTGTAGAAGTCTTTCTTTCTTAAAGGGTCTTCTAAAGCAAGATAAATTTTAACTTATTAATTCATCAATCCAAGTAATGACAAATGTGTTGGTTAGTAGAGCCTATCTAAGCTAATATTTAATGAAGATATTTAGGGTTCAACTCTAAACACAACACCTTCCACTTTTACATTACCATTTGCGAGTTGATGAAGCTTTATTGTCTTGAGACAACTTGCATTAGAAGACATCTAAGGTTCAAACCACTTTTTATTAAAAGAGAAATTCCATTATAAGGGGGACTAATCGGGAGAGTTTCTTTTAATTATTAAAAGGGAAATTCCATTATGAAGGGGAGTTTCTTTTAAAAGGTGGGGTTGTTTTGTTTTTTGTTTTTTTAATGAGAGAAACATTTCCTAAAGGGAAGTAAGTTTATTTTGGATTTTTCTTTCAAAAAGGGGATTTATTGAACAAAATATTGTAGAAATTGTTTGATTATAAGTAGTTGGGAGAGGTTTTTTTTTTGCAAAAAAAAAGGTCAAAAGTTATTTTCTTGGTTGTTTTAAAAGTCACAGTCCTTCAAATTTGTGTTTGGCATCAAAGGTGTTGCCCTTGACCATGTTGGGGTTGCAGCGCCTCAAACCCCACTCCCAACCCATTTTGTGGTACTTTTAGTGGCATAATTTCTTATGAGTGTTGAATACTGGAGGGTGAGGCCCGCTTTGGTAGGACTTCAAACCCCTCCTCACTTACAAACTTGTTATTAATTTTGATTTTTAAAAATTATGGATTCCATTTTGATCTTACAAGAAGAAAACATGACATTTTTGAAACAAAGTGCTCTTTTTCACCCCCTCTTTCTAAGAAAATATGATCTTATACACTCCTTGCAATAAAAACTTGCTAGTTTACAGCTTTCATCCTCATATTGTGGATTTTCATACCCCTACTTCTAGTTCACTTGTAGCTATTGCTCCTACATCCAATGACCTTGATTTGTCAATACCTAAGCCTTCTCCTGCTGATAATGCTCCTATTGCAACTTTTGTTATTGAACCCATTGCACTAGTTACTTCATATTCTCGCTTTTATATCTATGCCTATTGTAGTTACAAACTATGTGTATCCCACTTCACTCCTTTTACTCACTTTCTTGGATCTTTTGAGAAATATATTACTACATTTGGTTCTCACATGCTCCATTCTATGGGATTTTCTAGTGGAGGTATTGACATACATTCATGTGGTAGTGTTCCCTTATTCATCTTGTTAAGTGGCATTCTCTCCACAACATTGATTACAAAGAAGGTAATTCATTGGGATCACTTATTGACAAAGCTCTTATTTTTCTCACTCGACTCTTCGTGAGGATCATGAGCTACACATGAGTTTTGTTGGACCTTCATTTAGGAATGAGAAACTTGATATTTCAACTATTAGACATGATCAACTGGAACACATTCTAATGTTCATTTACATTCTCCAGCTTACACACTTTGCACTCAATCATCTGCAAACATCTTTCTCAACCATTTGTGTTCATTTGGGATTGATCTCTCGATCACTTGTAGTGGAAATGTAGGCCTTCATTGAGAGGGCATTATAGGTGTGGTTCTTCCACCATTTAGCTTCTTGATTTTCTCATTAATTTTACATTGTAATTATCTTTTTATTTTCTTTGGTAGTTACTGAGCTACTCTCATGTTTCAAATGGCATTCTTAGAGATTGACAACATTTTGAGTTCTATGCATCACTTAGTGATGTTATTTTGTATGGGACCATTTTTTAGTCACATTAAGTCTACGAAGCTATGGATTTATTTCACGTGGTTATGCTCTATATGTGAGCATTTGTCTCTCCTTCATTGCATAAATTTTCCATCACCATCTAGTCCATCTTCTTGAGAGGTATTATTTTTGTATTTTTGACACTTTTTAGGCATGTTGACAATCTTTTTGTAATGGAGTTATTCCAGTGAAACCCAATGTCGGGTTGTCGGTTTTCAAGAAGAAGTTTGTGACAACTTGTATAGAGTTTTTGCATCACTCCATTCATTCAATAGTATATGGGGGTGGTACAAATTTTACTTTCGGGTCTCATGTCCTTGCCTTGGTTGTTCTTGGTTCATGGTACACCATTTTTGGAAGTAGATTGAATTAATTTGATGAATTTTTGCACTATCAACACCACTTATGATAGTTTCCTTGATTAGTATTTGAGCTTGGCATCCTTTTGAATTGGAGCGATTCTATTGTATCACAGTGTTAGTTGTTTGTTTTTGTGTTTGGGAAGTGGATCCGGACCACAATGCGGACCATATATCTTCTTCAACAAATTGTAAGAGATTTTTGAGTCAAGCTTCTTGGGATCCCTTACAACATGATATTGCTCTCTCCACTTTGTTGTATTTACTATTTTTTGGGTGCCTCGTGATGATAAATTTCATCTATGGTAACTCTTTTTCCCCATTTCTTTGATCTCAAAGTTTTTTGAGTAAGCTTTGTATAGAGTACTAGTTCCTATATGACTTGGCGGTTACAGTGAATCAACATTTATGTATTTTAGTAAGATGGAATGGATACCACAGGGGACACTTAGATTTCACTATGTATTTGTACATGGGTACCTCATCAGGCCTAGTTACCGGGACCCATAAGTCTCTTTTCCTTTCTTTTTCTCACTCCCCATTCTACACTTAGGGAGGGTGTTGGAGTGTGTGTTCACATTGTCTAGTGGTTTGGGATATTTCCCAACCAACTTGGTTCTAGCCATGTTCACACCCACTTCTAGATTTAAGCTTGATCAAGGAGTTGTTATATTTTTTTAGTTAGTAGATTGAATATATTTATTTGCACGCACAATTTTAGTGTAAAAATATTTTTTCCAACATATTATTGGTATCATAAAACAAATTATTTACTAAGGAAATATGATAAAATCATATTCCATGGCTATGGAATGTTGCAATACTTATAGGTATTGCACAACATGATACAAACAAAAATATTGGTGTACATGCACAACAATATTCCTATGTGGGGTAAGTGCACCAAGTGGGGGGCCAAAAGGGAGTCTTAAGTGGACACATTTTTCTGAAAAATACAAAACTTCAACTTGTATGAGTTTTTTGAAATAGTTACACTCAAAATTGGAAGATGTTGTAGAATTATGAATCGTAGCATTTTGAGTCTAGTTTCTAAGCTACTAAATTTTATTGAAAACGAATAAATTTAAGTGGGTCAAATAACTAAAATACCAATAGGTGCTCTTGTTTTTGTTAAAAAACATAATAGAGTGACTTTCATGCCCCCACCATTTTTTGAGCACCATTGAGTATTTTTGAAACCCTTTGGTAGAAAGATAGCTAGGAGCATCTAGTTTGTGTTAGATTTTTTTAACGATTTTTTTATTTATGATTTTTCTAGTACATAAATTTTATGTTTTGAAAAATAATGGAGCTCCGACCGTGCCCCCTAACTACCTCAAAAATATCGAAAATTAGATTTTTTTAATATGTATAGAATTATGCCTAGTTTGTGCTAGTTTTTTTTTTCAATTTCAATGACCCAATCAAAAGATACATGATGAAAGATAGACATATTTAAACTTCAAAAAATAGCTATAAAAAGGTATAGTTAGAAAATAAATAATATGGAAACCTTATATTAGTCAGAAAATTTGAAAAATTATATTTTTAGAAAGAAGAAACTCGCTCTCGTCGTGGTATAATTTTTTTTAATGGATCGATTTTTTATTTTGATTTATCATAGAGGAAGTGGCATTTTTACATTTTCCTATAAAAACACATTGTTTGTTGTGTTTGTGCAGGTCCATGCCTCAAGGTTGGGGATCCAAACCGGATCCCAAGCCTTGAGGCATGTGTTGGAAAAGGTAAAAAGCATAACGTGTACACGTTATGTCTACTATAAATACTTTGGTTATGTACGCGTTATAACACATACACGTTATGCTTTGGTAAATCCCAAACCTAAGAATTTAAAACATGATCGTGTTATAATAGAACGTGTACGTGTTTTACTTTTTTCAAGTTTTTGTCCACTTTTTGGCTTCCCAACTTTGTGCACTTACCCTGTGAGTGAATAAAACAAATATATGGTTTTAACAATATGCTAACCATATAATGACAAATAATGCAAGTTACCTAAGTTACCACAGTAACTACATAACTACCCTAGTAACAATCTATTACCTAAGGTAAAAGGTAAGTACAATGAAAAATTACTATATACAAAGGTTTTACCTAACATTCCCCCTTAATTTTACATTTCCTTAAGGGATGAGGAGAGGAACTCTCTAAACAACTCAAATTTGTCATGTGCAAGTGACTTCATGAAAATATCTTCTCGTTGTTCAATTGTTGGAAAAAAAAGTTGTATATTGTGTTTCAAAACATGCTTGCGTATGAAATGAACTTGCACCTCAATATGCTTGTTTCTCTCATGAAACACTAGATTGCGAACACCCTCATTTTCAACATACAAGGTATTGGAATTCTCTTGTGGTACTCTAAGAGTCTCCATCATATTTCACTCCCTTCACCCATTCTAACAACTAAGACCAGCTCAGTTGACTTGACCAAGGTACACCAAGTCCCTACCCACATAAATGAGACAATGACTCAACAAAGCTACGGTGGAATCTTCAACTTGACTTTGTAAACTATGCACTTCATAATGAGATTTCCTCAAATTGATTATCCTTACACTTGACCATAGGTTCTCTTTGATACCACCACACAAATTAAATCGGAAAAAATAAATGCTTGGCCCACCTCCGTGGACCCACAAAAAAAAAACTATGCCAAACCTCAAATTTGGCATAGGATGAGATAAACCCGACACCAAGAAAGGGTGAACTAGATTGATTAAGAGAGTGAAAAAAATATTTACTTCTTGTTTCCCCAATAGTCAAACCTAGTCATTAGCCACAACAAGCTAATAGGTCACATTTTATCAAAATTTGTGAAAAAGGGACGGGAAAGGAAAATCATACTAAGGAATATTTCTCAAGAAAAGTATTCAAAAATAAAATGAATTTTTTTATATTTGTGTTGACCCCAATAACTACTTCTTCCCCTTCAACAAACTTAGTGACATCCTATAATGGGATTAAACCATGATCGTAATCCTAAAAAAATGCCAAAGAAAAGAGAGTGCGAAGTGCACTAAGACAAGGGCCATGTCACATAATCCCCTTGCATCCCTAAACCAAGATCCAACCATTTCTAAACCAGAGAAACAAGGTATCCATCTAGGTGCAATTGAGGATCTTAAAGCCACGACTTCTCTTTAGCCCACCTCTACACTTACACCCACATCCATCACTGCATTATTTATTCCCATGGTCTGCGTAGTAGGACAATAGAGAAAAGGGTAGGCATGAAGATAATTTCATACTCAAATGGATCCATAGTCTTACACAATCCACTATCACCATCCTCCATATCATTTTTATAGTGCATAATAGGGTTTGACAAAGGAACACCCTTAATTTGGAAACCATTTTGTGTAAGCATTTATGTGGCTTCTCTAATAGTATCTAATCCTCAAGGTTTGTTTTTTCACCACTTCGCTTCTAGGATAAATTGCCACCAAGGTAGGCCATTGAAAACTCCTTCATTTCCATTCCCTTGTTCTTGCTCCCGTTATGATGTTATTTTGTCCCTTCTCCATCTCGCTCTATATCACACTTGTCTCTAGGAAAAATATGAATCATATTACAGTTCAAAGTAAAAATAAAGCACAATAAATAGACACACTATGTGCAATATATTATTTTAACATTTTAATTTTTGAATAATTTTTTTCCATTTAGTTATATTATTTTGTGTATTGTTTATTTATATCTTATTAATTGGTTTTTTAGAAATGGTATTGAATATCGTTTCAATAAGTATATGTATTTCTAATTTAAAACACACACACACACACACACACACACACACACACACACACACACACACACACACACACACACACACATGTATATTTAATATTTAGCAAGATTAATGTAATATAATTATTTGATATATCAAATAATTATGTTATATTTTAAAAATATCAAATAAATTTTGGTCACTTTTGCACCACTTGATAACAAACTATTAAATAAAATTAGCGGTGCAATAATGGTGCAAAAAGCGATGCAATTTAAAATGTCTAGTCACATCATGTTTTTGTCACATCCACAACGAAAATTCTTCAAAGAAACAAAATCGAAAACCCTAAAAAAGCTGATTTTTGACACAAAATTGACTCAAATAACGGTGTTATTTGCATAAAATTCAGTAATGATTATACTTGATAGACATGCTAGCCTCAAACCATCATATATGGTTTATGGATTGTAAATATTTTTGTACAAATTGGTAATTTGATATGAATCCCCACTAAAAATTAAGGGGGATTGTTGGAGCATGTAATTTTTTAGGGTAAAAGCACATACAAAATGAATAGGAAGGTCACATAACCATTGCAACAAAAAGTCCTTGAGGCTTCTAGGAAAGAGTTAAGTATTATATCATTATATACATAATCTAAGAAAGTGACATGGAAAGCACAAAGGTGTTGTCTAGGATCAATTTTGCCATCATAGATGGGAAGCTTAAGAGTAACAAAACCAATAGGTAAAGGATATGAAGTCATTGCAAGTGTAAGTGGGTTATGAAGCAATTGAGTAGAGTCAATGACATTATAAGAGATAGATACACCTTGTTGTAAATGAAATATTTGGGCTTGCGAACCATGACCAAGGTTCTCAAGAACATGTGTGTTGAAAGAGGAGTGGGAACTCCAATGGGTATGCATGCTAGAAGTACGAATAATATTAGACATAGGAATAGATACGACAACACTATGAAGGGGGATATTGATTTCCCCAAAGTTATAGGCACAATGGATGTAGTATTAGTAGATGGAGTCATGGTGGATGATGTGAGGTGAAACATGCTAAAAAATGACTTCTCATTAGATTGTTGATCACGAGAAAACTTAGGGGCAAAGGAATACCTTGATAATGTGATCAAGATAGTGGAGGTGGTTGATGAGCCCAAGAAATAGCCCATTTTATACAATATTTGACATTCTTTTTCCTTGCATATATAAAGTGGATCTAAGTGTAATTTCTGAACTTATGGTTTATTTAGGATAAAATATAAAGTATATATCATGGTTATTTCTTTAGAATTCATTGTTACCTTCTATTAGTCATTTCTAATTATTATTGGGAAAAATGTCAATTTGTGCATATACAGTTCATACTTTGCTATAATTGTGGAATAAGGAATTTTGAGCACTAAGCACTAGCTACAACCAGCCTTGGAAGATCTTCAAAATATCTCATATCATCTCCAGAGATTGTTATTTCATCATTGCATTAGCTCTGAAATGTTCAACAATTCTATGAGTGTCTCCTTAAGCATATGTTTGGGAAATAGTGAAAAAAAGTCATCAAGAATATACCCAAACCCAAATTTGATTGCATATTCAAATTCCTCTCGAAAAATTATGCAAGTTAAAAAAAAACCATCTTGATTTGAGTTCATATGTAAAAGTTATAGTCATTTTAAGAATGCTTCGAGTCTTCCTAGAATGCTCCAACTCACTTCGAGTCCTCTAACTCACTTCAAAGCATCTTTGGAATTCTTCAGAGTCTCTTTGAGATCGCTTTAGAGTTGGATATTAGAGCTCGAGGATGATGAATACTAGAGTTACAAAGATGAGCATAACTCCAAGGGTGGCATTGTTATCTATTTTTGAATTCATTCTAAAAATAGATATTTCTATAAGTATTTATTATTTGTAAAATAAAGAAGAATCAATATTCATTTTGATTCTCAATAAAAGAGTTGGATTGTTAGATAATCTCTCTCCATATTTTGTGGAGATTGATGTTTTTAGATAAATTGAAATCTTAGTTGATAATATTTGATAGAGATGTATGCCTTAAAATAAGGATTTGGTTGGAAGCATGGAATTATAAATGCAACCTCCCACACCTTTGAATGTAATCTCCATTTTTTTATCAATTCATTATGAGGTTTCATTCCATCCATTTGTAAATAGTGTAGATTAAAATCCTCTTCTAAGGAATGAGCTGGCCACTCATTCCAAGGAAGATGGATATGTATATTTATGTTTATTTTTCCATTATGTAACTATATTGTTTTTGTCTTTTTATTTGTGTCATGTAATTATTTTATATATTTATTTAAAGGTGTAATGGTATTTCATGTTATATATTATGATTAATTACTAAACATTAATGTGCAAAACATAATATAGCTCCTTAAGAAAATTGTAAGATGTAATGATAGAAATGTTACTTGAAACATAAGAGAATAAGTGAATTTAGTTGATTGGATAGGTACATAGATGATTTGGATGTGCAAACTAGTAAATATTTGGAAGTGTTTTGTCTCTAGAATTGTGACTACAAACTAAACATATATGAAATCACATGGTTTATCCCTGGAGCGTGGTATTGTTTGGTCATGAGTTGTATGGCTTTTGTATTGAGATTTGTAACTTATGATGGTCGTTGTTGGATTGGAAATGCACTTTGTTGTCGAATGCAAGGGTTTTCAAATGTGCGACACCTCCTATAATGACTTGAAATGGATGAAAAGCTTATATCCATGCACTAGTAACTCATGACCACAATTATATAACAAAATGAGATAAATTTGTGTGGTGGTGTTAGACTGACCTAGTTGTCAACCCCTATTGATATGATCCAAGTGTTGCACTACATCCCTCGATGGTGAGAGAAAATCCATGTAGTTATTCTAATGTATGTGCAATTGTGTATTGCAATTCTTAGCCAACCCCATATCTTTCCCTTATGTCTCTTGACACAAAGATAACATACATAACTATAGATAAATTAGAATGTACCCTTCGTGATTGTGATATGGTGTGTTGTTTACAAATCTTAGATGGATTCCCTTTATACTTCAAAACTTTTGTAGTGTTTAGCTTTGGCTTAAATTTTCTATGACTTTTGAATTTGATTTGAGTGTTTCATACCTAAGTAGTGGATGTTCTTAGAGATGTGTTGTTATATGAATACTTAGGATAACCATGTGTGTTTTAAGAATTTAATTTGAAATATATGCTCTTGAAAGTGTCGGAGGAGTTAATAAGTGCATTATAGGCTTGCTTGTATAGGTTTTCATAGGTTAGATGTCACATTAAAGCCAACCTATAAGATATAAAAAGACTCATAAAAAAATATAAAATTACAAAAAAACCATTGGAGGAGGGAAACATGACCATATAGGTATGACCGAAACCGTAATATGACTTGTCCCAAATCCATATGGGTTTAAACAAGTAATTAATAATGAGTGTGCAAGATTTTGGACGAGATGCCTAAGAGTGATATCTGTTTTGGATAAATGTGATTGAATATGTGAACAAATGAGTAGTGTGTGTGTGTGTGTGTAGAGAGAGAGAGAGAGAGAGAGAGAGAGAGAGATATATATATATCATCTAGGATTGGAATGTGTGCACAAGGCATACTCAAGGTGCAAGGCCAAAGTTATCATTACCAATTTTAAGTTTCTACAATTACTAACTCTAAAATTTTGGATGGTTATGAATATAATATTTAAAAGACCCATCAAAAGGCTCAATCGATTTCTCTTAAACTTTCATGGCTTTAAACAATATTTTTCAATACTTCATATCTTACAAAAAAATTGTTGTATTATGTTACTTCCTTTAGGCTTGCACAACTTTGAATAGTGATTTTTGGCTTCAATAATATTCCACAACTTTTGCATGTGCTTATGAGGCCTCAATAGAATTGTATGGCTTGCACATATATTTATGCACTTACATATAATAGACTTGCATAGCTCCAATAAACTTGTGCAATAGACTTGCATATTTGCACCATAGACTTGACTTTGCCTAATAAACTTGCACAACATGCATAATAGACCTGTCATAATAGAGCCTCCACACAAAATGCTACACAAACTACTTCAACTATTTTTGGTTGATACAAGATACAATGTGAACTTGAATGCACTTACATCAAATGAATATTGATATTAAGTTACATCAAATTTAAATCAAAACTCTTACACAAAAGGGTTTGATTAAAATATCCATAAAGGCATGTGTTTAACCAGCTTGTGGAATAGAAAAGTATGTTGCCATTTAAGTTTTAATTATGCCATGCACATCCACATTTGATCGATTAAGTTGATGATGTCATCCTTGAAGTAATGATTAAAGGAGGGGTTGAAAAATAAAATCAAATAATTTGTAAACAAAATTAAAAAAATAGTTTCTAAAAGGGGGAGGAAGGTTTTATGTAACACCCATGTTATTATTCATCCAAATTAAGGGAATATAAAATTAAAAAAATTAATTACAATTAATGCCTTTAATGATTTTCAGCTTACAACAATTTAAATCCAACATAATTAAATGTTTATAATCCATCTAATAACAAATGATAACCATGTGCAGTTGTAAGGGTCAACTAGATCTACTCGATCCCCTTAATTCACTCTAACCGAGTGTATAACTTGTATACATTTGGTTAAACATTTTTACAGTCTTGAGAACTATGTGCAACTCCTAAGTGTTAACCAGAAAACATACAAGTTGTAATCCATTCAAGTATCTGACATAACAAAAGTTAGGGGTATGGTGAATAGACAATGTAATAAGCTAGTTACACTACTTTGGCCAAATATTCAAGTGTGCAATGCAAGATTAGTTTCATGACCACACACAAGTCAGAAAAACTTGTCTCTGTCACCACACAACCATCTCTACATAGTTATCTGGATCTCATTTTGTTGTTTAAGAAATTAAGTTTCTATTTTGAAGAAGTAAGAACCATTATTCTAATCGAAAGGATCATATCAATCCCATCTTAGGATCCCTATGGGAAATATAGTGACCACATAATGAATTTTGTCATTATGTACTCACTATCCTTCTCGTAGCCATCCTAAGTTGGCACGATTAGGATTCTATCGAATGGAACGATGATTTAAAATGTCTACACTTCGTTTACAATTTAGTTATCTATATAAGATAAGTAAATAAGTTCATCTTTACGATAGGTTATTTTGTATCATTACGTGATATTTGTTTCATGATAGAGAGTTATAGTAATTTAACGAGCTACTATATTTAATGAGTACCTCTTATCAAACTATCACAATATAGTTTTATCATTAAATATAAGTTTATTTCACCATGTATTGTATAAAGTTAATCCATTCAATACTTGTTAAAAATAGTCCTTATTCTCATATGATCATCATTTAATCATGAATAGTATGATTTATCCCATAAGGTACAATAATAATTTATGATTTTTTTCATGGTATTGTTTTCCTTATCGTGTTACGTTCATTATAAAACATATTTGTTCATTCAAGATGAATCAATAACATCAATAAAACTACATAACCTAATATCAATTATTTTTTTATTTATACCATGTTGTTAAAACAACATTAAAACTTTCATATCCAATAAAATATGATACAAAACAACAAGATATTATATTGAACTTAATAAGGATAATTCCTTATTTTCTGAAATAATGAAAAATAATTATTCAGAATAGTACATTAGGCAAAATGCCATAATTCAATTTGCGAAGATAAATCATTCACGATAAAAATTAAATACAATAATCCTTATCAAATTTTAAGCAAATATCACATGACGAAATCATGCATATACAATCCAATCAATCACTTCATAAATGTCACTTTGTCCTACACACTATAAGAGAGAGAAAATATATACATGGGTCAGTTCAAAGAACTAGCATGAGTTATCTAACTCATGTTCTTGTTGTATTTAGAATGAAATAAAAAATATGTTAAGTTTATCCTAACTGATAACTTATAAACTTCTTAATTCATTAATTAAGTTTACATATCATTGCTCAAATGAATAATACTATATTAAGTAAGCCATAGGTCAAACAATCCAAGATTCCCACTAATGATTATATTTTTAGACTATTTAAATAACTTACAAATACAATTCATTATTGTCATAATCCAAGACCTAGAATTTCATAACAACATCAAACAATTCTTAAGAGTAACCCACAAGAATAATACTAACCAAAAAACTTCATCAATGTATAACAATCATATTTGATGAATGAGCTTAAATAAATCATCAACCTTTTGAAAATACTACAAGAAGATGGAACAAAATCATATTTTACTGATAATCATACAATTCAAATAGCTATCCCACCATCATTATCTAAATAAAAATTCAAACAGTCTTGATTACAAACACTTAATCATTCCTACAAAAAAGTTCATAGTTATGTTTAATTTGGTACACTTCTCATCACAACCTCGTGATATTTCCCTTCCCGTGGATCACTCTATCGAAATTCATTCAAGCTAAGAATACTCTAAATACTCATGCCCTAATAGTAACCAAAGGAAGAGTTCCTTCCACACAATATCATTTCAACCAACCCAGTAGTCATTTATTCTAAGAGGAGGTAACTAACTACTAAGGGAAGCTAACAATCTCATTTATCAATCCTTTTTACACAATTTTCCACAAATGTCCAAGCCATCAACATGGCCTAAGAAAAATGAATTATTAGTCAAACTTGTAAGGGAGGATTGATTTCTCCAACAATCAATACAACCTATACTAGAGAGCTTACCAGGATATAACCAATTTTATAAACCAACACAAGTGAGATCAAAGTGAGCAGTTTACAACTTAGAATAGCTAAGCCCTTTAAGGGTTGAAAACAATGTTC